>CM056606.1:30594482-30986376 GCA_029721355.1 Tegillarca granosa | reverse complement strand
TGTACTTTTGATTCTGTGATTATTGGTATTGCTGTCACATGTAACATTTGTACTTTTGATTCTGTTATATTATTGTATTGCTGTCACATGTAACATTTGTACTTTTGATTCTGTATATTATTGGTATTGCTGTCACATGTAACATTTGTACTTTTGATTCTGTATATTATTGGTATTGCTGTCACATGTAACATTTGTACTTTTGATTCTGTTATATTATTGGTATTGCTGTCACATGTAACATTTGTACTTTTGATTCTGTTATATTATTGTATTGCTGTCACATATAACATTTGTACTTTTGATTCTGTGATATTATTGGTATTGCTGTCACATGTAACATTTGTACTTTTGATTCTGTGATATTATTGGTATTGCTGGCACATGTAACATTTGTATATTTGTGACTTAATTTGTTTGTGTTTTATGTCAATAAAATGTTATTTTATAATACAAATGTCTGGTTTTATTAGAGATGACCATCTTGACTGTTACCGAGTTATGATCAGCGGAGCAGGTAAATGCCTTCAATAGAATGCCAACTAGACATACACCTAATCTTACATTCGTAATGTATGGTACCACACATGATAGACATACTGATCCATACCCGACACATAGGGAGAGTGGAGTGGAGTAATGGAGTTTTACGCCCCAGTCAAGATTCTTTCACTTATTTCGAGGCGGTCAGTTCTGGGATGAATACATAGGGGATCTTCTGTTTAACGACAAAAGATATATTAACTCTTCTGAATCAAGACACATTCGTATTATTTTGGCTACCTGCCCGTTATATATAACAACTAAAATTGTTGCGATTCATAATTATAACAGTAAAGCCTATATATGGCATGTTTTTGAAATTAAGGCCAAAAAAATACAATTTGTGTTTTTCTTACCAACATGTAATCTACTAATTAAGAAGTACGATTGCACCGTATGACAACAAGAATTGTGTATTTAAGAGCAAAACATGCGGATGAACAAATCATACAATGTATAAATTACCCGCTGACTCTACCAATCGAGTTTTTATCCAGGCACCGGATATAATGACAAAATATTCAACTGTCTGATGGTTTTCTCCGATGCAGTTTTTTCATTAACATTTTACTATTACAGCTTTTTTACGTCTACAATATTGTGTCCTCATTGTAATGTAAATACTACAAATACCGTGTCGTATAAACTTTTGAATATATAATTTGGTAATTGGAATACCAGCTTTAGTTTCAGGTACGACGAAACATGGAAATGTTAAACAAGAGGCCCAAGATGGCCCTAATTTGTCACTGAGTTTAAATGTAAACTGGTATCTCTTGATAATACTGGTAAGTCATAACATGTTGCCTCAATAGAAGTGGTTTCAGAGAACATTATTTTATTGTTTTGGTTTTTAGCTATGTAGGTCAATGTGACCTACTTTTGGTAGCCATAGCAAATGTGAAGAGCAATGGTCTATAGATGCTATTGAATAATATGAATGAAATGTGACCAGTGGTGTCTGAGAAGAAGTCTTTTGATGGATGAATGGATGGCAGAGTGCCTATCCATAACAAAAGCTAACATGAGCAATTTTCAGATCCGGATTTAAGACTTTACAGATTTGGCATATTAATTAAAATATTTTTTTTAAAAATTGTAGAAGTCAAATGCAAATTATTCAAAAAAAATTGTTCAATTTATTTGAATTATGTCAAATAACAGTGATTTTGTAAAACCAAAAAAAAAATTTCAAGGTTTTAGCTATATCTACATATCAGTATCACATGTATTTCAAAAATAATAATTACACTAAAGGGTAAAAATTCATAAAATCTCTTCCATGCACCATTGTTAATCATAAAATTCAGAAATTGAAAAAAGTGGCCCTCACTGGGATTTGAACCCTCGACCCTTGGGTTGCTAGAATTGAAAATGAAAATGGTCAAAAAAAGCGACTTGTATTTTACAGACTTTCATGAAAATTGTCAAACACATGTTTCTTCACATAAGAAAATGATGTTTGGAAAAAGAATTCACCTAAATTTATTCATTATTGTAATTTTGGTAAAAAAGTACTATTTACAATGTATAAACAATAAACGCAAAAACGCGTAACCTAATTTTTCACAAAAATTATGGAAATTCACAAACTTGGTATATAAGATGCTTTAGATGCCAAATATCACATCAGATTTTATCTCAGTGAAGTGGTTTTGAAGAAGAAGATTTTCTTTAGGTTTCCAACTATGTAGGTCAATGTGACCTACATTTGGTAGCTATGGCAACCAAAAACACCAAATCTGAAAGGCAATGTTCTATAGATGCTTTTGACCAAGTTTGAACAAAATGTGATCAGAAGTTTCTGAGAAGAAGTCGTTTGAAGCAATTGTTGAACGGACGGACGACGGAGGGTCTGCCTCTATTAATGCAAAGCTCACATGAGTACTTTGTGCTCGTGTGAGCTAAAAAGAGAGAAATACTTGAAACTATCTTTAGTAAATGCGATTTTGAAAAGTTCAACGTTTATACGTGTAATTGTTCATTAATGACACCATTATGCCATGTCAAAATATTTGTGTAAAGAAAATTAATATTTGAGGTAAGTTTAACTAACATATTAGTGTACCAGTTCAATAGATTTTAAAAATGTAAAAGATTAATAACACCAGCGCCAAAGTTATAATGAAATATCCTGTATATAAAATAATTCTTTCCGTCTTATCGATTGTTAGATTGCTAAATAATTGCTTATACATGAACGATGTCAATCGGAATCTATGAAGTGGATTTTATCCATTTGAAAAACACTGACCATCGATAATGACCAACATTTTCGCGTTACAAAAACCCGAGTTAGATTTGAACATGAGCTTTGAGAGGAGAGGCACTGTAATTTTAAAGACAGTGCTTCAGGCAACAAGACTGCTGAAAAACAAATACAATCGGCCATCAAATACTTTTTTGTGAATTTCTCGTATATCCCGAGTAATGCTTTGTCGTGAACCAAACTTATTATTACCATGTTCTAATTCTGATCATGAACCTCTATCAAATAATTATCTGTTATGGGTATCTATGTTCCATATGATTACTTCTCATTGACGTCTCAGATTATTGTCACAAAAAACTTAAACTTATCTGATTAATCACCCTTAGTAAGAGAGACACCCGGTAGGTGGTTAGACTGTTAAATCAGATATGGACAATCTTTATTATGTGGGTTATTGTAAAATGATTAATGATATTAAATACATAGCAGTTTTATTGCATGACATATTCCATAAGGTATATATTCATTAGAAACATATATATGTTAACCTTTAATTTATTCACGGTTATTTTTTGACTGAAAGAAAAAAATAATTTAAAAAGCATGGGAACATTGGGTCTTTTTTTAAATCACACACAACGCACGTAACAATATTCGACTTACTTTCTCCTTTTTTGAAGTTAGCCGAGTTCACGAATTCCCGAGAAATAGTAAATTTGTAGACCGGTGTGTGTGTGTGTGTGTGTGTGTGTGTGTGTGTGTGAAACGGTACACAGTTTTCGAAAGTGCAAACGTTTTACCTCGCCTGTATGAAATGCTAAAGATCTAGTTTACACGAAGTTTATAGTCCTGAGCTTTTGTCATACATCGAAGTCGGCGTTTGCGTCCGCGCTTGCATCGGCGTCAACTTTTAAACTTATTGTAAAACCTTTACAAATGATGTAAACATTCTATCCAGTGACAGTTTTCGCCCTTTGGTTAAAGTGTTAAAGTTCATTTATCTTAAAAGTTATTTGCTTTGACAGATCAAATTACATTTATATCAGTTTCCTAACAAAATAGCTTTCTGGTTCCGGTTTTGTTGGAATTTTTTATGTAGTACTGTTAACAAAAGACTTTGAATTATTTATTCAATGGACGTCCAAAAGCTTTGTTAGTCAAAATTAGTTGAACGTTAGCAATGTTAAGCATATTGAAATTTTCTGAGCAAGTTTACACTATATACTAAAAAAATAAATTTTTGATCAGAAATAACTATGAGTGGCGATAAGTTCTGGAATAGTGGAGGAAACCGAAGTGCCCGGAGAAAACCACCGACCTTCGGCAAGCGAACTGACAAACCTTCTCACAGAAACAACTATGACTTAAAAACATTAGGAAGCAATCAGAGACATTGCATTTGAACTATCGCAGTTTAAATCGTGATTTACGTAATTCACATATAAACTTTAAAAAAATACTTATAAGAAAAAATGTTTGTCATATTCATTATCTTATTTAATTTATCAGAAGAAATGACGTTATCTCGAATGTATCTTGTATGGACGATTGGTTATATATATATATATATATATATATATATATATATATATATATATATATATATATATATATATATATATATATATATATATATATATATATATATATATACCGCACGTTCGTCCATGTATGTGGTAAATACTAGTATTTGCCCCATCGGAGGAGTCTTGTTATGTCCATTTACATTTAGTCAAGATTTTTTATGGTTTAGATTTATTTTGTTACATCGTAAAAATTTGTTTTTATTTCTTTCTACGAATTGTAAATCTGATCATGATTAAGTCATTTTTTACAAAACGCATAAGTTCCAATGCTTACTATTTAAATTTAATGAAATTGATGCTGCTTATAATTGTTACAAGTCCAAAATTTTGAATTTTGAATAATTCAAAATTTTGCACATGACAATTGTAACAGTTAATTCCATTCATCAGTGTATTCTTTGCATTTTCATCTAATATACTCTGACTGTAATACATGCATGTACATTGTGTGAAGCCAAAAATAAAAATAAATAAATAAATAAATAAATATAATACTTCTTTACCAAACAACAAATAAAAATTCAAATGAACGTAAAAGCGAGACAACTCTAAAATAAAAATAAAACTTCTTGTCCGTTTACGTGTATATTGTACAAAAGTGTCTTGTAATCCGGTATGGTTCGGGATGATCATAATTTGTGTTATTTCATTTTGAAACATATAGTTTCATATTTATTAAGATTATAATTACTATAATTAAAAATCACGATATCTGTAACACATCATATCAGACACAAACATAACGGCTCATGTCCATGTCAGGAGGGAACATGATTTAAAGCTTGGAAAGATATCCAGTATAGCTTTTGTAGGGCATCTGTAGTATCTACAGTCTAATACTTTACAAATAAGAAACACGTATTTTTTCCTATGTAAAATTATGAAATTGTGAAGATATATTTAAATAATTGTTCTTAAAATTTTAAATTAAATTTTTTTAATGATTTTGGTTTTAACTTGATTAAATTAGAAATTGAAAACAAGCTAGCAGTTGATGGCTAATACAAACGCAAAAGAGAACCATTCCAAGTACACGTCACATAGGGAAATCTATAAACAACAGTTTACTCAAACAGAAAGCTACGTTTGGGCGAATTGCACACTACACGGAGTAAAACTTTTTAATTGTATATGCTAGCTAATTCGTTGATGTTAAAAGTAATGTCGGATCTTGTACCATTGTTATATTCTACATAGAATGAACACATTAACAAATAATATAAATAGTTTTACTTTTTGATTAACAGAAAACGAAAAAACAATGGTACACTGTATTTTAGACGACTGTGTCCAGTTGTTCCAGTACCTTTTCTTATTAAATACAAGAAGCTTACGCAGTAACATTGACAAATCCTGTTCTTTCTGGTTAATTGATGTTGGGTTTTGTTATGTTGATCTGACTTTAATTAAATACGTTAAATCATTAATTAACGTGGTTAATTAGATCGTTGTCGGCTTAATTCGTGTGTCAGGCATACCATGTCCATCAAGATCATTATCTATCACATGATTAAACTTCAGGTCCAAATTACGTCGTTATTTTATTAACATATTCTATTATAGTACTAAATAAGATGTATCAGTTAGTTGGATATTCTATACAGAGTTACTCAAGAACACTTAGTTTTTGACCACTCTGAAGGCAAATATTATTCAGAAATTTTTCACACTCAGGAATGTATTTTTAATAAGTATTAAGAAGTGAAATTATGAAGTTAACGGTGAATTCTTAAAATTGGCACATATAAATGAATATTTTAGTTATTCTTAATTTTTTTAATTCTTGAAATTCACAAACGGGAACTATATTGTAAATGGGATTGTGTTAGTAACAGTGAAATTTGAGAACTTACGTTGTAACTATACTATTTAAAAAGAAAACTTTATTTACAAGATGGCATCGTTGGAGAAGAATTATAGTGAGCGTCAGACAAAAAGATATAAAAGCTATCATCAATAAGCTTGCAGTTAATTTCAACGAGAAGGGGAAATGTTCAAACAGAATACAGAGTTTTTGTAAGAGCAGGTATGGCATCATCGAACCTTGCACAGACTATTCTAGAAGGTGGAGTGTTTGATTGTCCGATTTGTTTGGACAGGCTAAACAATCCAAAGTATCTTCCCTGTTTACACAATTTTTGTGAAGAATGTCTACATTCTTATCTAAAGGATTCCAATACAAAAATACCAGGAACACGATCTTCTTCGTTTCCATGTCCCGTATGCCGGGCTTTGGTTATACCACCAAACCCCAATGCTTCAATAGAAACATGGGCGTCACAAATGCCGGGAAACAAATTAATCACAGCGTTATTGGAGGAGGCTCCGTTACATCAATTTGATCATTTTTGCGATCCGTGCAAGCGAGGAGATGAAACTAACATTGCAGGAAATTGGTGTCAGGATTGTTCGGAATTTCTCTGCGAAAATTGCAACACTTCGCATAAACGTATGCGTTTCACTGCAAAGCACAGGGTATTACCTGCAGAGCAAGTTCGCGAGACAGCTACAAAAGGCATTGACATTCCAGAACCTTGTTTGGTTCATCAGGGTAAGAGTATGGAAGTTTATTGCTTAAAACATCAAAAGATGGCATGTGTTATGTGTTTGGCAGACGAACATAGGAATTGTCAGCATATCCGGTCGCTGGATCTTATGGCGGCACATATGTCATCAATAGGCGGCGCTGCTTCCCTTCTTAGACAATTACAAAATGTACTGCAAAAATCAGAAACATTTAGATCATACAAGAGTTAACACTTAAGAAACTAGATGAAAAATATGGCGAAATAAAGAAACGTATGACGACAATGGTAGAGGATGCAAAATTACGACTTGATGAATTACACGAAACATTCAACAAACAACTTGATGATTGTCATAATGCCCTTCAGTCAAAGCTCACTGTGAAAAATGATCGAATTTTGAGATTTCAGAAAACTGTCGAAAATTGTACAAAAATGATTAAAATGGTGTCCAAACGAGCTTCATCCAAGCAGTTGTTCATACAAGCTGACAAAGTTAAGAAGCAGGTTCTGAGACAGCTGGAAGACATGCAGAAATACTTCAAAAAAGATGAGGATGTTGAATTCAGTGTCAATTTCAGTGAGTCCTTGGAAAGGTTTTCCACACTTATCACGTCTCTCGGAACAGTTAAACTCACAACGAAAGAGACGGAAGCCCATGAGGTTGATTTTGGCAGCGGTGTGGAACAGGTAGTCAGTGCTGGTGACGAAATGACTGAGTCGGTTTGGTCAGTAGATAACATATTCGAACACCTGCCGTCTGTAGAGATTAATGTCCAAGCTCTCACTGAACAACATGTAATGAAATTGAAAGATATAGAAAGTGGTGATAATAACGAATATGAGATCAGCTGTTGGTTCACGGGTGGGTCATTTCTTAACGACGGCCGTCTGCTATTAGCCGATAATAATAACTGTTCTTTGAAACTGTTTAATCAATTCGCGGTCCAGGAAAAGGCATTTCCAATGGCACATAAACCGTTTGACGTTGCATGTGGACACGATGATGATGTATTTGTCACATTTGCTGAACGGAAATTTATAGTCAAATTCAAGCTGAGAAAGACATCGCTAGTACGAGCTTCAACAATTAAGAGAACTAAAGGAAACTGGGGAATAGACATATGCAAGGGGTATATTTTAACCGCGAGAGAGGAGTCTGTCGATGTTTTAAATTACCAAGGGAGGTTGCTAAGAACAATTAAAAGAAATGGATATAATATGTATGTATGTGGATCACACGTTGGAAAATTCATGTTCTACACTGATTATGATGACGTAGTATGTCGAAAAATACTGGGAAAAGATGAAGTATTTAGGTTTTCGAATCCGGAGTTAAGTGGAGCTAGAGGACTTGCCACTGACGCTGCTAACAATGTTTATGTGTGCGGAATATATTCCCATAATATTTACAAAATCAATGAGGATGGGTCCAAAGGGAAGGCAATTATACCGGAAATCGATAATATCCGGGAACCATTCGCTTTAGGAATTGACCGACGAGGTGAAAAGGTGTTCGTGACGTCATACAATGAAGAATATGCAGTAACATTTTTCCAAATGTCCAAAGCCTGGACTCTATGAACAGATTCGTCGAATTCTTTGGATACACTTTTAATAAAATGTTTTCGGATTTTGAGTCATTCAGCGCTTCTTAAAAAACGATGTTTGAATGTTTCAATCTGTTTGTACAAGATTTCTTCCAAATTAAGTAGAATGATTTGATCTTCCGATTGTACTTTAACACCACCGGGCATTACTTTGTCATTGGGTACAGTGTCCGTCCAAGGATGATAATAAGTTATCTGAGATATATGTTTATATTTTTGTCTCTTCAGTTGTTACTTTCAAAAACCACAAGTTTATCGAATAAGTTGTTGTCATGTTCGTGATTTTTTTAGTTACCATTATTTATCTGATTTCAGAGATAATCACTGGTGTTTTATTTATAATAAGATTTTGTAAATTTTAATAAGATATACATCTGGAATTTATAATTATCTTTTTAATTAATCACTGTGTAATATGAAACAATTAAGGAATCAGTGCGAATTAAATTAATCAATTATTCTATGATAAAGATTAAATCTGTGATTAAAATTTGCATAAACGCTTCTACTGTTCGTAGAGTTATAATAAGCAATTTACGGATTAGGTAGGGTCTTGCTTACTAGGGGGTAAATATGTAAATGTTAAAAGAGATTGAATAAAATATAGTGATTCCTAAAGCAAACCACTTTTGAAATGAAAAGCTGAAAGGAGTAATGTATTTTCCGTCCAGTCAGGATATTTAAATAATATCAAGAAAAAATTGCAGAGAAAACCGAAGTTGACGGAGAAAACACCTCGAAGCAAACTAACAAACTCTCCCACTTTAGGATCCGTTCCGAATGGGATAAGAACCCAGGTACTTTCAATCACTGGGGCTGTTTGAAATGCGTTTGGCTTTTTAAGTAATAAAAATCCTTCGTTTTTACAAAAAATTATAACTTGTCCAGGTTTTTGTTTTGTTGTTATTTTATTGTGCTGTTAAACCTTCTTAAAAATTGACGGCGTCCTTTCTATGCATGAATCACTGTCTTTACGAAAATAAAAAAAAAAAAAATGCTTATTGTGGCTTATTTCTAACATTTAGATATTTTGATTGAAACTATTTTGTCTGATTTTTAACATTTCTGCGAAATATTTTTCTTAAAAAAGTAAATTGAAAAGGTGTGTGTGTTGGGTTGGTTACAAAAAGTCCTACCAACTGTCCAAATGTCAAATGTCACCCGGTAATATTGAAATATTTGAAGGTTAACTCTTAACGGATCAAACATATTGCTATTATCTTGTGGTTTTTAACTTTTTTTTAAATAATGCATCAAAAGGTAATCACATTAAAATAAAAATAACTAATACAGCGAAGGTACAATGTACATGTATAATTTTTAAAACAAGGGCATTCTTGAAATATAAGTCAATGTTTACATTACAAATGCATTGCCTTATTTGAATCTCTTTGGAACTATTGCGTTAATTTTTCCATTGAAGCAGTGTGTCACGCGCTCTGTGATAAAGCGATACGTCAGTTATATCAGCCACTTCGCTTTCGATGTACAGCGAATGGCGGAGGAATACCATGATACCACCAAAGAACTACTTATTCGTTCATAATTTTCTACGGGTTCATTCATAAATTTTGTCCGGCGACTGTAGGGACGCTCTTTACGAGCGGTAAAAAAAACGTAGAAATTATATTCATAGTAATTTCTTACCAAATAGATTATTGTTTAGTTAAAAAGGAGAAATAGAATTTAAATTTCAAAAGTGTTTTACGGAATAATATTTTATGATCGCCGAGCAACGAAACAAATCATTAGAGCTGTTCTCTTTATATGGTTTACAATAAGAGTTATCTCGCTTTAAGTGTTTCCAACCACATTAATACATCGGCTTTCGGAAAATTAACAATATCTTTTTGTGGGTAAAAATAATGTAAACATAACTAATGACAACATCAGACCACGTTCAAAGTTACATGAATCGCAAAGCGATTCACTTACCTTGAACGTGGTCTGATGTTCTTATTAATGACAACATTCAAAATGACATTCAATCCTTAATTAACTACAATTTATTACGGAAGCCAACGCATGTCACATGCAGAAAAAGACCTATTAAGACACTTAGACGTAATCACGAACCAATTTTTTGTATGTTGCACGTGTCGGCTTTCGTAAATTATTATTTTCTCCCTTCTAGAGCACTGGTCATTCTTTATATAGAAGTTATGGTATCTAATGTTTTATCTGATCAGGGTTGTGTTAGTTTGGTACTCGGTAAGTTATTAAATTTTATTAAAATCTATGTAAGTAATTTATCCCCGTTTTCGTCTATTTATTAAAATTGGTATCAGTTCTTTCTTTTAAAGGAGTGTCTCCTCGTCTGTATTCAAGGCGTTTTAGACGACGATACATTTACGGGAAACGTATACATTACTTCCATTGTCAATTTACCGTATTTATTTTAAAATTTGCATCTGTCGTTATTTATAATCGTTCATCTTTTATATACATAGTGCATGAAATCGGTAAATTTTAAGTTTATAAAAATTTGAAGCGAAGTCATCCGCCATGTTTTTCATACACCCGAAGTATTTTCATAACTCTATGTAGATCAAAAGCTTTACACATTAAGGCAATTAAATTTTAAAGATTTTTAGAAACACTGATATTTTCTTTAATATTAAAGGTTTTTAAAAAGATTAACTTATTAGCCTAATCCTAATCTGTTACCAATATAACTTCAGAGTTTTAAAACGACCCAACATTGACCGTGATGAAAGTACAAAGATATTGTAAATATTATGTAACTCCAACATACTGACTTCAATATGAGTTCCGGCCTTCTATAATTAACCAAATTTAGCATTTAAATTTATGTACCATGACTGGACAATTGTGTTCTGAAAATTTTTTACATGCTTAAGCGAAATCCAATTTTCTAAGTATATGTTAATTGTTTTTTATTTAATTTTGCTGGTTCTTAGTAATTTTGTCTATTGCATGTTGCGGTAATTAATTACAAATTTTAGCAAGTCGTTTTAGAAGATATATATATATATATATATATATATATATAGAGAGAGAGAGAGAGAGAGAGAGAGAGAGAGAGAGAGAGAGAGAGAGAGAGAGAGAGTTTAATTAGGCATAGTAAATAATAAAGTTGTCAAAGTTGCATGTCTCAAATTCTTTCATCCCAAGTGATTTACAATCACTGGGTTAGTAAGTATAACTAATGTAGATGTTTAGCGTTTCGGGCAGATGCTAATGTGAGAAGATTTGTCAGTTCGCTTGCCGAAAGTCGGTGTTTTTTAAGCACTTCGGTTTTCTCTACCGTCAATGAATTGATCGCTTCGACATAATTGAAATGATTTTAAAAGTGGCTTAAAATTAAATTAATCAACTAAACCACACACCAATTATCCACTGAAATCAAAACAAAATACTTTGTACTGTGTGAGTTTCATATCCTGTTGTCTTGAAACATGTGTATATAATAAAACCATGTTTCATTCGTAATATGAAGAATATAAAACAGTATGACAATGAAAGAAAATCAATAGTATATATTGTAAGTACAAAAAATAACGATCTGAACCTAAGATTGTCTTAGTAAGTCGGTGGGTAAATAAAAATAAACATCTGTACAAACATAGTAAAACAATGAAAAGTTTATGATAAACCGTTTTTGTTTTTGAGATACCCGTGTTTTTATTTATATAACCCTTAGAAGTATGTAAGACCATTTTGAAAGCAACAGATTTTATTTTCCTGCCAATAAAATCCATTAAAACAACGCCTGAATAATAGAAAAACTTGACCCACTTCCTTTTCGATTCATCTAATCCATCCTTGAATGTGAAATTGATCCACTTAAATCTAAAAAAAATCTGTCGGCTCCTTAGGAGTGTCAGTCTAACTCCTAAAAATGAAAAAAGTTGAGTGTCTGTTTGTAGAGATTTTATGATTGTTTTGTCGTCATTTTTATGGCGTCTGATGCTTTCACCGGTGGTAATTTTAATGATGCTCTTTCAACTCGTTTATCACCGTAACACTGATTAATCAGACCTTGAATTTTTCTATTTCCGACAAGAATATCCCTGTTATTAACATTCGGATTGTTTCTTTCACTAAAAAACTCTTCCACTTTTCTTTTGTAGCCAGAGTCAGTAAGTATTGTGCCTCGTTCTTTGCCGTAATCTCTAAGCATATTTGCTTTCCGTATTCGTCGCTGTTTAGGGTGCATTTCGATTATATGTTGTTCTATTTCCGGTGTGAATGACTGAACACTTTTTCCTCTGTAACTACCGTACGGGCTTATACATTCATTATCAGACCGCATCTTTAAACATTGCTGCAGAACCCGTTTCCTTACCACGTCATTTTTTACCGCCATTATAGATTTTTGAAATTTGTCTGATATAAACTGTTTATCTATTTTGATACATTTAGTATTTCTTTCTTTTTGAATGTGTAAAATCAAATTTAGAGATTCCACATATTTCTTGTTATATTTCTCAATTTTTCGCACATGGGCAATCCTTCCTTCATCCATTTTTACGAACACGATTATAAAAGTTTAAATGAGTTTCTCTGTTCATTAAATTGCAATATACCTCACATTTAAGAATATCTATGCATCATTCAAACAAGCTCGTTTTCACAAGATTTTAAATGAACATCGTCATGTCAACTGATTAGCATCATACATACAGTTATTGTTACAATTAATCTTTATCAATTATCTGAACAATATAGATATCCTTCAAACAGCCAACATTGGACGTAACCTTTTTTTCATTACTGAAAGTATATTCTTTTTTAAATTTAATCACCATAAAAACATGGCTGTAATAAACTGTAAAAAGACGTCTTTTCCTTTTGATTGTTATTCAAAAACTGTCATACAAGAAATCATTCAATTTATTAAAAAGAATACTGTACAATCACTTGATAGGCAAGTAATTTTATTTGATTTTTCAAATACAGTACAGGCCAATCTTTTAATTATTTTTTAATTCAACGTCTAAATGATTTGATATAGATAAAAAAAAATTTCATTTTGATATAGAATAGCGGATTATGATGGTATTAAGAAATTATCCGTTAATATTTGACCTAATTCTATAAATAATTATACTGAAATGAAATTTAATCCGTGAAAGTTTTAAATTTAAAAGAAGATTAAATTGCTTATATCTGTTACTTATGGAATTAGTTTTAGGCAGAGTATTAAATCATTATATACACAAGTATATATATATATATATATATATATATATATATATATATATATATATATATATATATATATATATATATATATAATTGATCATTTAGTGTAACCATCAAGCCTACTTGAAGACCATTTCTTCAAAGTTTCATTCTTAAATTGTTTTTTCCATGCTGTGGCGTGTTCTTGACAGCATTTGGTATAGTATATAATGTATATATTAAGCTGACTTTTGTAAATATAAATCATTTATTTTACTTTGAAACACGTTACACAGTTACACAGCAATACAATGGCCTAAAAAGTGTTTCATCATATTTTTCTTTAACAGGAACCATTTGTTTGGTTATTATACCTTGAATGGAAGAATATGTACAAATATTATTGAGCTAACATTTACTTCGAATCAATTTTTTTTTCGGAAGGTCTTTTTCGCAATTATTAAATCTTTAAATTAATAAAAGTAGTTTAGAGTAAGTATTGTGTAAATATTGCAGCTAAACATCACAAACACACTAAATCCGAAGTAATGAGGAGCGAATCAGTAGAAATTTATAATAATATAATTTCCTTGTTAATGGGTAGATAAAAAAAACAAAGCGGTGTGACGCTTAGGTATGAACGCTAATGCATTTATCTCTTGGCCATTTCATGTAATGTTTGATTAGTAAGTATATATATATATATATATATATATATATATATATATATATATATATATATATATATATATATATATATATATATATATATATATATATATATATATATATGTATATATATATATATATATATGTAGATCGCAGACAAATTTGTAAAACAAAACACCAAATACGTGATAAGGTTCTCATGTTCGATAATAGAATGAAAACGCAAGATGTGTAAAACAAGTTTGCTTATATATATATATATATATATATATATATATATATATATATATATATATATATATATATATATTGCTGAACCTTTTTATTCTGGACAGTTTATTCGGTATGGTAGAGCCTGTTCCCACTATGAGAACTTTTCACAACGAGGCAAGCTGCTCAATATAAATAGTTGACTCATCTAGTGTACCAAGGCTTTTAAAAAGTTCCATGGCAGTCATCACAGTACTGTTCTTAAGTGTTTATTTACTTTATCTAAACTCAGAAGGGATATTTGTGATGTCCAATTGTTCCATGTTACTTTCATTTTTTTAAAATTTTGTTTTGCACATGGCTGGTGTAGCTAGCTAGAGGTGCTTACACGTCCGGTCTCCCTTGTGGAAGTTCACTTGTTGCACTGAATGCGCCTGTTTTCAAAGTTTTTACGTTGTTTTTCGGGATTGTGATTTGGACTTACTTGTAAAACTGTCTGCTACAACAACCAATTTTCTGTCGGAATCATTGCGTTGCTATTCATAGTTTTCATAGAATTACCAATAAACTTTAAAAATGTTTGATATTGTTCAATTACTTGAACCTAGCCTTAGCTGTAAATCACTAAACACTGTCTAAATTAATTACCATAACATATTTTCCGGAGAAAGTAAAATGAAGCCGTTGTGGCATGTTGTAAATTGCTATGTTTAAATCGGAAGTGATGCACTATGTAATGTATTGTGCTTTACGGTCTTTAAGGGCAAAGGTATCCGTCATTTTCTTCATCACGTTAAATCTTAAAAGCAGCATTATTTTACTCTAGAGACATTTTATGGAAACGTTTTTTCTTTGTAAGTGAAATTACCAAACGTTTCTTAAGTTTATTGGAGTTTCTATTTGTATTTATTCTATTTGAATACTTTTCGAAAGAAAAATCAAAACATTTTTCAAGAATATTACCGGTATGAGTGACGCCAACTTTTTTAGTTTCCCAACGATTTCTAAATTTTAAAGTTTTTTGTTCAACTTTAAACCAACGGAATGGATTTTTAACACTGAAAATATTGATTCGGTTATTTCTACATGTGTTCACTAAACCTGCGACATCGATCTTAAACCATGCTTCGTTGAAAAGTTGTACAAGTACACGGGCATACTTTGTTACATTTTTCTTGGATCAATGGTTGATTTTTATAGTCTGTTTTTCCTTTACTTTCTACAAAATAGCTCGTTTTTTACTTTCTACTTTTAAGTTTGTAATAGACAGTTTTGAACGACTCACTTGCGTCACACAATAAAAAGGTAATATTGAATTCTTATTGCTGTATAAGTGAGCATTTAAATATCTTTTTCTATGCTGTTCATAAATTTCGAAGATGAAGATGTTTACATTTACCATCTCTTATTGTCTTGTCAATATGAAAATAGCTCAAAATTTCTGTCAGTGTAAAATAATTAAAATCGTAAACTAATTTCTAAACGTTTTTATTCAAATACTTATACACGATATTTGCTATTTTTTCCCGAAATATTTATAACTTTTCAATATCTAATATTCTGTACGGGATGTAAAACGTTTCTCAACTATGGCAAACACGTTTTCATTACCGGTTTGGATTTAAGCGTACCTTGATCCGGATAGGTTGATACAATCTACTTCACAGAATAGAACTATCAGTGGGAACTGTTTATCCCCCCCCCAAACTTAGAGACATACAGAATAAATGATATAAAGATATATGTATCGTATTAAGTGAAACAACATTAACAGTGGGAATTATATCCCGAAACTGGTTGATCTTAAAATATAAATTATGAGCATGTGATGTTCACGTTGCCTGCATGCGTGAAATTTTGATTTGCAAAGAATTCAAACATGATGTCACTATTTTTAAACTGAATATAAAACCGTTTAAAAACTGATTTGTAAGGATTATCTTATAATATGCAAAAACTAACGGTAGCAAACTCATCTAAAAAGGCGATGATCTAATAAGCCAACGACAATGAACCGATCTGACGTCAGATACTATTTTATCAAGGTAGCTTACAATAAGAAACCCATATTGTATTTCATATATATATATATATATATATATATATATATATATATATATATATATATATATATATATATATATATATATATATATATATATGGCATTGATCCGGGAAACAAAACCAAATGACGTGAGTTAACTTTTATTCAGTGAACTATGGAAATTTGTCATCATGTTTCATTGATATCATATAAAACGAGATAACATTGTTCTAATTAGGTAAAGATATTAAACATATTTGACAGCTTAGAATATGTTTATCAAATTAGCAAGCGATAGCGAACAAATATGACACTGATTCAGTTAGCAAACGATACCAAACCCATCTGACATCAAATATCATTGATTAAGTTAGCAAACGATATCAAACAAAATTGACATCAAAAACCATTGATCTAGAAAGTTAATGCTAACAATACCATCTGATACATAGCATTGATCAAGTTAGCTAATGATACAAAACCTATCCGAAATCAGAAAACATTACTCTAGATAGCTAACAATAACTATATTAGATAACATTAATCTAACTCATCCGATATCAGACAACATAAATCCAGTTAGCTAACGCTTACTATACCATTCGACATCTATTATATTAATCGAACTAATTAACAATACTAAAACATCTGACATCAGATAATATTGTTCCAGCTAGCTAACAATAACAAACCCAACGTAATATTAATCCAGTTACCTAGCGATTACAATCCAATCTAACATCAGAAGACAAACTCTTCAAACATAAAATACCATTGATGCAGTTATAAAAATAACAAGATTTATTATTGATCAATATACCACCAACGATTTCTTTTATTAAAGCTAGTCACCATATGTAGGTATCAAAAGAACATAATTATTATAATGTCCTTGTAATAATGTGGTAAAGGGGACAAATGAGATATCCATACATTTCAAGAAATGTTACTTTTCCATTTACCTGATAAAGGTTAAAATTCCAAGCAACTTTTAAAAAGTAACAAAACATGCGAAAAACAAATTGTCTTTTCATCGTATCGATGGCTTACCTAACACCGACTTTTTCATGAATATAGATGGTAACACTATTTTTTGTTTGTTTTGTTCAATGCTTGGTTGTATTTCCGTTTTTGACCTCTTTTTAAGCATAGATTTTTGCTGTACTAATCGAACATTTGGAACATACGATGTCCTGTTTATTTCCTTTTCCTTTGAATTTAAGTCTGGGTTTTCGGACACCACAGTAGTTGTTCCCTTGGCTTTTGCTGAAGGTATTGCCACAATCTGAGGTAACAAACCTCGTATGGGTGGTTTTATATGCCGTGTACCTTCAAATATATCCTTTGTTTGGTCCTCTTCTTTAGCACTCAAAAATTCCTCATCGTCAGGCCAATTTTTCGTAAAGTAACTGTCAACTTTCCTTTGGACTCCCGAGTGAGTGATAATGGCTCCTCTTTCCGCGCCTTCTTTTTTTAACCTTTGAGCTTTTTTAAAACGCCTTATTTCCGGAGAATGAAGCTCGTATATATATCTATCGATATCGGGTGTATACGACTCCAACGATTTTCCCCCGTAACAACCAAATGGACTGTCACATGTTTTGGATGTTTCGCGGTCTTTTCTTAGATGTCTCAACAAAGCCCTCTTTCTCACAGCAGCATCCTGAATGGCTGATAGTGACTTCGTATATTTTGTTGATGTATTCATTTGATCTAAAGATATGATTTTGGCTTCCACGTCCCCGTGAACTTTCAGTAGATAATTTAATGAATCAACATACTGGTGGTTGAACCGTTCTATTTTTCTCACAAAACCAATTCTGCCTTCATTCATTTTGAAATTCAGCTACAGAACCAGTATGAAATTAAAACTAATTGAAATTATCGCTTGAATAAACGTTTGCAATACAGTCCTCTTTACATTCATGAAAGCTTGACTTTTCTCTTGAATGTATAGTTACAATCCAAAGCGGAAAATATTATCAAAAACAAACTTTGATTTGCCCCTTTCGTCTTAACTGACAAAGATATTTTGTGATTGATTTTTTTCCAATGTTGGTGTTTTTCCAGGCTTTATGAATCAGCTGTAGTAATGTTTGTCGGTACAAAACGCTAATCTTAAAAATCCAAAGAAAACAGATTGGGATTAATATGAAAAGTTCAAATATTAAAGCTTTTAAGCTGGTTAAAAGGAAAAAGAATTTCAATACATTATTAATCAGAAAATTACCTGATTTACGTCACAAAGAATAACTTCAATAACCGCCACAAAACGCTAAAGAATTATTAGCGGATTTAGCTGTAACCAGAGTTGAAAAAATAAACGGGATGTTTTTGTCATTTGTTTATTCGAATTGCCTTTAAAATCGAAAATTATACTAGATTATTATTTTTAAAGTTTCGTTTTCAGAAAAAATATTTCATCTTTCTGCATTTGACCATAAATGATTTGGAATGATACGATTAAAAAACGATGTTTATGGACCATTGTAAAATAATTAGATCAAAATTTTGAATATTACACACATTTCCATGTACATTGGTTTCCGATAGATTATGATAGTACCGCTGGTAACTCCTTATTGTATCACTTATTAAAACCACCTCGATGGTCTCGTATTGCCCAGATTAGAATCCTACTCATGCAGATTCTGTTTTGACAAAGTTTTTTTTTCGCTCAGTTGACGAAAGTCGGTGATTAGGGCTGGAAACTCCGGTTTTCCTTTACCATCATTAAACTGGCTGCCTAGAAATCAACTTAGACTTGAACGTTAACCGCTCCACACCTATATTGATTTAAAGACTTAAAGTATACATAGTTTTCGTAGCAAGCAAAAATATCAGAATTGAATAATAAAATCAAAACTATACATATGATTTATAACTATTGATGTTTTTCATTTCGGTTCATACTGGGTTTATTATGGGATGAAAATCAAAATCTATAGCGAAACCTATGTATTTCGGAAAGAAGCCATCTCGGGAAAAAACGCGCAAGGGTCGAAGAAGAAAAAAAAAAAAGGCAAAACCGATATGTCCTCTTCTTTAGTTGAAAAAAGAGGTAAATAGTTTTCAGCTGGCTAAAACATTTGGAAAAGTCTTTGCAGCAAGGAACCTTAAGTATATTTTTTAAAAATTGTAATAAAATAAATAAATAATGATAATTATTATTGTAAATCAAGGGGGGAAATAATGATTGTTATTATAGTTAATCAAGAAAATAAATAAATAAATAAATAAATAAATAAATAATTTAATTAATAATAAAATGTAACATTATATAAATATAACATTCATAAGAGGGTGATATTGCATATTTTCACCCTGAGGAACCATTGTTCGCCTCGGTTGACAATGGTTTCCGAGAGGAGAAAATATGCAATATCACCCTCATATGAAAATTATATTTATTTTATTATGCCAAATGTCTTTCTCGACATATTACTTAAAAAAAAAGATTACTATCTCAGGCTGGCCATTCACGGTTGTCTTCTGTCATCGACATGATGACAGGTAGTCTTGATCAAGGAAACGCTTGCATATGAATAAAATGTATAGTAATAAAAGATCGTATCCATCAAACGTTTAGCTGCTTGTGATCGAAATGCGTTCGGTTGTGTGATTTAGGATTTCTTTTGCGCATGTGATTTTTTTTGTAATATTACCCGTTACCATAACTTCTCAACTAATGTTACCCCGAAGCACGCGCGCCATTCTTTATTCTTAGAAAATCTAAGGGTGATATTATTTTATTTTCAAACAGTTAGTTATCCAATCAAATTACTTGAAAATTACATGAGGTATAATAATAAAAAATAGTGGATCTTGCATGAGTGTTTATGTAATATTGAATTTATTGAACGAGTTGAATAATTTTTTATGCAACGAGCCTTGGCGAGTTGCATAAAACATTATTGAACGAGTTGAATAAATTCAATATTACATAAACACGAATGCAAAATTCTATTTATTATATAATCCCATAAAAACGGCTTTTTCACAGATTTAAAACTTGTCTTCTCATTATAAAAAAAACAGCTGATTGACCGAAAAACAACAGGTTTACGTTACTGTGTACATGCACCAAAAGTAATCTTGCTGAAATATTAAAAGTAAACAATAGTCTGTTCGCAGGAAACAAAAACAAAACAAACATTTTCAATTTAAATACAATATATCTCCTTTTTAGAAAAAAAGTAAAAAAATATCAGCTTAAATTATGAATCGACAAACATTGTGCCACTGTAAACTAGGTGCATTGTGTGACGTCATAGCGCGCGCACTCTGGAATGTCAACAACCTGGACAAGGATTTACAGACACATGTTACTCGGAATCGCTATCCATGATTATTCTGGCCCGTTTTTTAGGAACTGGTGATTTGTTTTGATAAATATGTATTTGAATGTTTCCTCCGGTGACTGTTCCTGCAGAAATGCTTTGGAATCCGCCGTGTAAATACCCGTGCGTAGTGCGTAAGTATATAACCTAATTCACACCCTTTTATGACACACACTCATTCAATACGATTTTTATTGTATGACTGTATTACATGGATTATTGAGTAGATTATATAATAATTTATATTATAAGCCCTCTAATTATAAATTACATAATGCGTCATTTTGACAAATCGTGTCTTAACTATGATAAGAATTGGATATGCTGACTAGCTATAGTGGAATGGACTAGAATAGTAAGAATACTATTCAACACACCAGGCAAGATACTTAGTTTGCATTGGCAGCAAAGGAATAAACATCTTCTACCAGATATAATTTTTAGCTTCGTGAAATATGTATATAACTTTCCACCATTTTTCCTACTCTTAAACTAAGAAAATGTTCGATATTAACTGATGAACTGATGTCTAAACAATTTGTTTATAATCAGAGGATTCATTGATTAATATATCACTTACTATCACAAATTGAGAACTGAGGCGTTATTAACCTTAATAGACGTTCCGAATCAAAAACGAGCTCATAGATACAGGAGACAGTTTGAGAGAATTAAATGGACATTTATATGTAACTTCAAATATATAAAGTTAATGTTTCAAAATGAAAATTTTGACAGTAAAACTACGGAGTATTTTCTTATCAACTGCCGGAATTTTTGTGGTTTACCAACTCTTCTTTCTCCAAGGTAGGTTATGTTCCAAAGGCATTAGTAGATATCATAAATGTCATCACTAATTATTTTCACAATTTATCTAAGAATTCGTAAAAGGAGTTGATAAAAATGTAACATACACATATAAACACACACTTGCTAAAATATTCAAAAAATAGAAATTTACTGTAAAAATGCAAATACACTAAAATATATGTATTTACATCTAAATTATAAAAGCTATACTAGCGGAAAAAAGTTACTGTGCATCAATAAAATTTATAATTTCGCTATTATTACTGAATGTATAAATCTTAAAATTTGCACAAATGGTAAGTGTATATACCTCTATCATATCGATTGGTCATTGTATCAATTGCCCGTGATTTTTACGCTTCATGCGCACGGGTCGGTTTTCACGCAATTGTCGCCCAGCATTTCAGTGTGACAATATTTTAGGAATAATTTACTGTTGTTTGTTTGTTTCGACACCAGAAAACCAGAAAAGCAAGTTTATTCGGTTGAAAACTTCAATAGTGTAATGCCTAGGCTAAATGAAAATGATCGCCTCCGCGCAATTGGTATGCTTGAGGCTGGTATGACCTAAAACTTTGTCACTAGACATTTTGGTGTCCACAGAAACACTGTTTATGCTTTATGGAGAAGATACCAACAGTTTGGCACCACTAGAGACCGCCCTCGTTCAAGACGTCCACGCGTAACGACAAGTCAGCAAGACAACCATATCCGGCTTGTGCACCTCCGGAACCGTTTCCAAACTGCCAGTACTACTGCCCGGAGCATTCCTGGACTACGCCCAATCAGCCCCAGAACAGTACGGAATCGTTTACGGGAAAGACATATTCGCCCACGACGTCCGGCAATCCGTCCAATTCTACAATGACGTCATCGCACAGCTCGTCTTGCATGGTGTAGAACACATTTACGCTTCAATCTACGAGACTGGGCACAAATTATGTTCACCGATGAGTCCGATTTTACTTGGACAGCAGTGACGGACGCTCCAGAGTTTACGGCGCATTGGAGAACGTTTCCATGACGCGTGTGTGGTGGAACGACGTTCGTTCGGTGGGGGCAGTGTAATGGTTTGGGGTGGCATCACAGCGAATGACAGAACTCCTCTGGTTGTCATCGACGGGAATTTGACCGGTGTACGGTACCGTGATGAAATCCTACAGGCCCATGTCATCCCATTCATTCAAGGACAACATCCTAACGTCACTTTTCAGCATGATAATGCAAGACCACACGTCGCACGGGTTGCAATGGATTTTCTGGCACAGCATAACGTCAATGTGTTACCGTGGCCAACCGTTTCACGCGACCTTTCTCCAATTGAACACGTATGGGATGAAATGGAACGCCGATTACATCATCTGCCCAATCAGCCTGTTACATTGCAAGGGTTGGCCCAAGCGTTAGACCAGATAAGGAACAACATCCCTCAAGCGTTCTTTTGGCATTTAATCAACACTATGAGGAGTCGCTGTCAGTCCTGTGACAATGATAATGGTGGTCACACACGATACTGATCTTGTGAACTGACTTTTACTATCTGTTATGTTTCTAGTCCCCTGCGTATGAAATAACAGTATCTGTAACCTTTTCAGTGACATGAATTTGTAAAGAAATATCTAATAAACAAATACGAAATTATTCATTGCTTTGCATTTTCAAATTATTTTATAATCTCACATTTCAGCCATGCACAGTAACTTTTTCCGCTAGTATATATATGTATCGACCATAGTTAGCCGTAAAATTACATAAGATTTTATAGTACAATATATGACCAGTTAGGCCTAGGTATCATAAAAGAAATATCACTTGGGAATTTCTTCATGCAAATTTAAAACAGACCATGTATTATTAAACGATATCATACGGTTGTTTAACAGTTTTCTTTATCTCCTGATGACCATTATACCGGTTGTCGGTATGTTTTATTTAATTGAATTTATTTGATGACTTTGTACTTTATATTATTTTGCGAAGCGCTATTTCAGCAATAATGATAACTTAAATGTGTTAATACAGAGCAGAAACCTAGAAAACTACTGTAGTCCTAGCAGCTTTTGAATTCATTTTATAATTACTTCATCAAAAGTGCATGAAGGGCTTCTATAATCATAGTTCTGGTTTTAGCTTTATACAAACATTACCATTAAGAAAGTATTTGTTGTTTACAGACAGGGTTGAACGAAATACCTGTAGTCTAGTGAAAGCGGAGTCTTCGTGTACAAGATATATAAATGCCACATTGCCCGCCCCTTTAAAAGTTGGATTTATTTCTTTATAAACAAGCAGAACGCTTAAATTCAGTCACTCACCTTGATTTAATATAACCAGTGTTCGTGTACTTTCTGTAACATTTGACATTTCACTTATTTCTATATAACCATTGTAAATGCACTTTCTGTAAGGTTTGACATTTCACTTATTTTTATATAACCATTGTTAGCGTACTTTCTGTAAGGTTTGACATTTCACTTATTTCTATTAACCATTGTAAAGGCACTTTCTGTAAGGTTTAATATTTCACTTATTTTTATTTAACCATTGTTAGCGTACTTTCTGTAAGGTTTGACATTTCACTTATTTCTATATAACCATTGTAAATGCACTTTCTGTAAATTTGACATTTTACTTATTTTTATATAACCATTGTTAGCGTACTTTCTGTAAGGTTTGACATTTCACTTATTTCTATACAACCATTGTAAAGGCACTTTCTGTAAGGTTTGATATTTCACTTATTTCTATATAACCATTATAAAGGCACTTTTTGTAAGGTTTGACATTTCACTTATTTCTATATAACCATTGTAAAGGCACTTTCTGTAAGGTTTGACATTTCACTTATTTGTATATAACAATTGTTAAGGCACTTTCCTTAACGTTTGACATTTCACTTATTTTTATATAATCATTGTTAGCACACTTTCTGTCAGGTTTGACATTCAGTTATTTTTATATAACCATTGTTAGCGTACTTTCTATAAGGTTTGACATTTCACTTATTTTTTGTAACCATTGGTAGCGAACTTTCTGTAAGGTTTGACATTTCACTTATTTCTATATAACCATTGTAAAGCCACTTTCTGTAAGGTTTGACATATCCCTTATTTCTATATAACTATTGTAAAGGCAATTATTGTAGGGTTTGACATATCACTTATTTCTATATAACCATTGTAAAGGCACTTTCTGTAAGGTTTGACATTTCACTTTCTTATAAAACCAGTTTTAGCGTACTTTTTGTAAAGTTTGACATATCACTTATTTTTATGTAACCAATGCAAAGACACTTTCTGTAGGGTTTGACATATCACTTATTTCTATATAACCATTGTAAAGACACTTTCTGTAAGGTTTGGCATTTCACTTATTTCTATATAACCATTGTAAAGGCACTTTCTGAAGGTTTCTTTGACATTTCACTTATTTTAATATAACCATTATTAGCTAACTTTCTGTAAGGTTTGACATTTCACTTATTTCTATATAACCATTGTAAAGACACTTTCTGTAAGGTTTGACATTTCACTTATTTTTATATAACCATTGTTAGCGTACTTTCTGTAAGGTTTGACATTTCACTTATTTCTATATAACCATTGTTAGCATACTTTCTGTAACCTTTGACATTTCACTTATTTCTATATAACCATTGTAAAGGCACTTTCTGTAGGGTGTGACATTTCACTTATTTCTGTACAACCATTGGAAAGGAACTTTCTGTAAGGTTTGACATTTCACTTATTTCTATATAACCATTATTAAGGCACTTTCTGTAAGGTTTGACATTTCACTTATTTCTATATAACCATTGTAAAGGCACTTTCTGTAAGGTTTGACATTTCACTTATTTCTATATAACCATTGTAAAGGCACTTTCTGTAAGGTTTGACATATCACTTATTCCTATATAACCATTGTAAAGGCACTTTCTGTAAGGTTTGTCATATCACTTATTGCTATATTACTATTGTAAAGGCACTTTCTGTTAGGTTTGACATATCACTAATTTCTATATAACCATTGTAAAGGCACTTTCTCTAAGGTTTGACATATAACTTATTTCTATAGAACCATTGTAAAGGCACTTTCTGTAAGGTTTGACATTTCACTTATTTCTATATAACCATTGTAAAGGCACTTTCTGTAAGGTTTGACATATAAATTATTTCTATATAACCATTGTAAAGGCACTTTCTGTAAGGTTTGACATTTCACTTATTTTTATATAACCTGTGTTCGTGTCCTTTTTGTAAGGTTTGACATTTCACTTATTTCTATATAACCATTGTAAAGGCACTTTCTGTAAGGTTTGACATTTCACTTATTTGTATATAACCATTGTAAAGGCACTTTCTGTAAGGTTTGACATTTCACTTATTTCTATATAACCATTTTAAAGGCACTTTCTGTAAGGTTTGACATTTCACTTATTTCTATATAACCATTGTAAAGGCACTTTCTATAAGGTTTGACATATCACTTATTCCTTTATAACCATTGTAAAGGCACTTTCTGTAAGGTTTGTCATATCACTTATTTCTATATAACCATTATTAAGGCACTTTCTGTAAGGTTTGACATTTCACTTATTTCTATATAACCATTGTAAAGGCACTTTCTGTAAGGTTTGACATTTCACTTATTCTTATATAACCATTGTAAAGGCACTTTCTGTAAGGTTTGACATATCACTTATTCCTATATAACCATTGTAAAGGCACTTTCTGTAAGGTTTGTCATATCACTTATTGCTATATTACTATTGTAAAGGCACTTTCTGTTAGGTTTGACATATCACTAATTTCTATATAACCATTGTAAAGGCACTTTCTGTAAGGTTTGACATATAACTTATTTCTATAGAACCATTGTAAAGGCACTTTCTGTAAGGTTTGACATTTCACTTATTTCTATATAACCATTGTAAAGGCACTTTCTGTAAGGTTTGACATATAAATTATTTCTATATAACCATTGTAAAGGCACTTTCTGTAAGGTTTGACATTTCACTTATTTTTATATAACCTGTGTTCGTGTCCTTTTTGTAAGGTTTGACATTTCACTTATTTCTATATAACCATTGTAAAGGCACTTTCTGTAAGGTTTGACATTTCACTTATTTGTATATAACCATTGTAAAGGCACTTTCTGTAAGGTTTGACATTTCACTTATTTCTATATAACCATTTTAAAGGCACTTTCTGTAAGGTTTGACATTTCACTTATTTCTATATAACCATTGTAAAGGCACTTTCTATAAGGTTTGACATATCACTTATTCCTTTATAACCATTGTAAAGGCACTTTCTGTAAGGTTTGTCATATCACTTATTGCTATATTACTATTGTAAAGGCACTTTCTGTTAGGTTTGACATATCACTAATTTCTATATAACCATTGTAAAGGCACTTTCTGTAAGGTTTGACATATAACTTATTTCTATAGAACCATTGTAAAGGCACTTTCTGTAAGGTTTGACATTTCACTTATTTCTATATAACCATTGTAAAGGCACTTTCTGTAAGGTTTGACATATAAATTATTTCTATATAACCATTGTAAAGGCACTTTCTGTAAGGTTTGACATTTCACTTATTTTTATATAACCAGTGTTCGTGTACTTTCTGTAAGGTTTGACATTTCCCTTTATTCTATATAACCATTGTAAAGGCACTTTCTGTAAGGTTTGACATATCACTTATTTCTATATAACCATTGTAAAGGCACTTTCTGTAAGGTTTGACATATCACTTATTTCTATATAACCATTTTAAAGGCATTTTATGTAAGGTTTGATATGTCACTATTTTCTATATAACCATTGTAAAGGCACTTTCCGTAAGGTTTGAAATATCACTTATTTCTATATAACCATTGTAAAGGCACTTTCTGTAAGGTTTGACAGATCACTTATTTCTTTATTACAATTGTAAATGCACTTTCTGTAAGATTTGACATTTCACTTATTCTTATATAACCATTGTAAGCGTAGTTTCTGTAAAGTCTGCATTTAATATATTTTTATATAACCATTGTTAGCGTACTTTCTGTAAAGTTTGACATTTCACTTATTCTTATATCACTATTGTTAGCGTAGTTTCTGTAAAGTTTGCATTTCATATATCTTTATATACTGTAAATCAGGAAATTAATGCGTCATGAAACTAATGCGAATTGCCGATTTTGAAGTAAAATGCGTATTGAAATTAATGCGATTTCTTAATTTTTAAATTTTTAAAATTTTTCCCTATTTTTCTCTTACAATTATAAACATTAGATTATGGACTCAGAAATCATTATATTATTCTTCCTTAATTTAAAAAAACGTTTTAAACAAACATTCGGTAGACATTATTAAAATAAACAGTGAGGTGTGCCGAGGGTAAAATGACCCATTGTTTTACATTAACCAGGGTGGTAAAGGATTATCAGAACAAAGAAACGCGTGCTTTTTAAAATAAACAAACATACTCAAATATAACGCTTGGAGTTTTTATTAAAATAAAGTTTTCAAAAGTAGGACGTCCATGTTGGCATGTGTACAACCGATGTTCGTCTTCAACTTACGAGTAAAGGATTATCAGAACAAAGAAACGCGTGCTTTTTAAAATAAACAAACATACTCAAATATAACGCTTGGAGTTTTTATTAAAATAAAGTATTCAAAATTAGGACGTCCATGTTGGCATGTGTACAACCGATGTTCGTCTTTAACTCACGAGTTTAGAATGTTAGATTACTTATAATCACAGTACTTTCAATTTGATGTTCCAGTCAAGGTTCAAAATGATTTTACAGTCACGATTTCACCCGTAGCAAAATTCCCAGTAGGAAAGAAACAGCAAAAAAATACCGCTAAATGAGAATGCGCTCTAATTAATCAGTTACGATAACAACTTCCGGTTAAGGGAGGTAACTCATTTTACAATAAATATACAGAATACAGACATCGAAAAATAAATGCGACAAGAAATTAAATCGATTAATCGGGCCTCGCATTTTTCGCATTAATTTCTTGCTCGCATTAATTTCCTGATTTACAGTTACCGATGTTAGCGTACTTTCTGTAAGATTTGACATTTCACTTATTTTTATTTAACAAGTGTTGGCTTACTTTCTGTAAGGTTATACATCACTTGATCTTATACAACCAGTGCTGTCGTACTTTCTGTAAACTTGTACATCACTTGACGTTATACAACCAGTGCTGTCGTACTTTCTGTAAGGTTAGACATCACTTGACCTTATACAACCAGTGTAAGCGTACTTTCTGTAAGGTTATACTTCACTTGACCTTATACAACCAGTGCTGTCGTACTTTCTGTAATCTTATACATCACTTGACCTTATACAACCAGTGCTGTCGTACTTTCTGTAAACTTCTACATCACTTGACCTTATACAACCAGTGCTGTCGTACTTTCTGTAAGGTTATACATCACTTCACCTTATACAACCAGTGTAAGCATACTTTCTGTAAAGTTATACATCACTTGACCTTATACAACCAGTGTTGGCGTACTTTCTGTAAGGTTATACTTCATTGACCTTATACAACCAGTGTTGACGTACTTTCTGTAAGATTATACATCACTTGACCTTATACAACCAGTGCTGTCGTTCTTTCTGTGAGGTAATACATCACCTGACATTATACAACCAGTGTTGGCGTACTTTCGGTAAGGTTATACATCACTTGACCTTCTACAATCCGTCTTGGCGTACTTTCTGTGAGGTTATACATCACCTGACCTTATACAACCAGTGTTGGCTTACATTCTGTAAGATTATACATCACTCGACCTTGTACAACCAGTGTAAGCGTATATTCTCTTGCCTGTAAGTGTACGTGTTTTTTTAATTCTTTTTTCAATACTCCTGAAACTATGCCACCTTGATGTTATATATGGAATGCACGTAGTTGTTTAAAGATTTTATAACTTAATAAACATCTTTAATCAAACATTCTGTCTGTGGTTTTGGTTCATTGCTTTTTTCAAAATTTGCTTTTCTAAAATATTACGTTATATATTTTCAGAATATGGAGTAAAATTCAAATCTTGGATAATCACGGTAAGACTTCTGACGTTTTTGACCATTTAAAGTTACTTCAAGTAATCAAACGTAGGTTTTAAAATCGTAGAATTAAGGTATTAATATATATCCTCAGTCTGAGTTATGGGAGTAATCAGCTGGAAATCTTGTATATTAAGTTTGGAGAATGGAGCATTTTTATTCAGAGTGCAACTTCTGCCCAGCACTTATATAGAAGAGCGTAATGTTACCAGGTGATCATTGAGGATGTGGCATTATCCTCACGTCAACTGGTCACGTGTACTGTTCAGCGAATACATCTTTTCCGAAACTAAGGGGGTGGGAGTTAGAATAGACAAAAGATTATGTTCCGTGCAAGAGCTCTACATGTGTACAGGTAAAGGGAGATAACTTGAGAAAAAAAAACAATAACACTTTGTGATATTCCGCTCTTCAGAGTTCTACTTCCCAGCACTAATATAGCAGAACGTAATGTTACCAGGTGATCAATGAGGATGTGGTTACAGGTTACTGTTACGTGAGGCAATCAAGATCGGGGTAATCTTTTCGCATAGGTCAGATAAAAAGATACAATAGTTCAAGTTTAGTGTTTAAGACGTCCATGGAACAACTGGTCTTTTGCCAATCAATATCTTATATACCAGTTAATCCAATTTTGCAGAACATTTTGAATTATGTGTTCCAAATAAAATGAAGACAAGGGGCTTATCTTGTGTTGTATTCATGTAACAAAGCTGTAAAATGTATTATTTCATCTTCTTCAGACGATAAGTTAATAGGAAGAGAGGTCAGGTTTGAATGATTAATCATTCATATATAAGAAAAGGTGATTCATTATCATTATTATTGCATTTCATGCTTTCGATTTAACCCTTTATGTAGGAAAAAAGGTAATTTGTGATTTAATATTTTACAGCTAAACGTTTCATAAAAAAATTAATGTGATACTAAATATTCAGAGTGCAACAAAAATCCCTAAAATGTTCCCCGTCACTATATTGATTGTTATAACGGCGATGTCCAGTGTTTATGAATTTCTTATCATTCCGGAAGTGTTAAGTTTTATTTCTAATGTGTGTTCAATGTTTCTGCATTGTAAGTAATTTCGGTGGTGTTCAATGTTTGTGTTTTACTAGTAATTGCGGTGGTGTTCAATGTTTTTGTATTACAGTTATGTTTAGTGATTTTGTATTCTCTGTAAAATCGGAGGTATTTGGTAACTGTAACTATTGCAATGTTCAGTGTTTGTGTTTTCTTGTAACTCTGGCACTGTTCAGTGTTTCTGTATTCCTGCAACTCTGGCGGGGTTCAGTATTTCTGTTTTTCCTGCAACTCTGGTGGTATTCAATGTTTCTGTATTCCTGTAACATTGGCGGTGTTCAGTATTTCTGTTTTTTCCTGAAACTTTGGCGGTGATTACAATTCTGTATTCCTGCTACTTTGGCGGTGTTCAGTGTTTCTTTATTCCTGTAACTTTGGCGGTGTTCAGTATTTCTGTTATTCCTGTAACTTTAGCGGTGTTCAGTATTTCTGTATTCCTGTAACTTTGATGGTGTTCAGTGTTTTTGTTATTCCTGTAACTTTGTCGGTGTGTAGTGTTTCAGTTTTATGTAACTTTGGCGGTATTCAGTGTTTCTGTTTTTTTCCTGTAACATTGGCGGTGTTCAGTATTTCTGTTTTTCCTGTAATTTTGGCGGTCTTCCGTATTTCTGTTTTTCCTGCAACTGTGCCGGTGTTCAGTATTTCTGTTATTCCTGTAATTTTGGCGGTGATCAGTGTTTCTGTTTTTTCCTGAAACTTTGGCGGTGATCGGCATTTCTGTTTTTCCTGCAACTGTGGCGGTGTTCAGTATTTCTGGTTTTTTCTTGCAACTCTGGTGGTATTCAACGTTTCTGTATTCCTGTAACCTTTGCGGTGTTCAGTATTTTTGTTTTTTCCTGCAACTGAGGCGGTGAGCAGTATTTCTGTTTTTCCTGCAACTTTGGCGGGGTTTATTGTTTCTGTTTTTTCTCTAACTTTGGCGGTCTTCAGTATTTCTGTTTTTTTCTGTAACTTTGGCGGTGTTTAGTATTTCTGTTATTCATGTAACTTTGGCGGTGTTCAGTGTTTCTGTTTTTTTCCTGTAACTTTGGCGGTGTTCAGTGTTTCTTTTTTTCTGTAATTTTGGCGGTGTTCAGTGTTTCTGTATTCCATTAACTCTGTCGGTTATCAGCATTGCTGTTTTTGCTGCAACTGTGGCGGTGTTCAGTGTTTCTGTATTCCTGTAACTTTGGCGGTGTTCAGTATTTTTGTTTTTTTCCTGCAACTGTGGCGGTGAGCAGTATTTCTGTTTTTCCTGCAACTTTGGCGGGGTTTAGTGTTTCTGTTTTTTCTCTAACTTTGGTGGTCGTCAGTTTTTCTGTTATTCCTGTAACTTTGGCGGTGTTTAGTATCTCTGTTATTCATGAAACTTTGGCGGTGTTCAGTGTTTCTGTTATTCCTGTAACTTTTACGGTATTCAGTGTTTCTGTTTTTCCTGCAACTCTGGCGGTATTCAATGTTTCTGTATTCCATTATCATTGGCGGTGTTCAGTATTTCTGTTTTTCCTGTAATTTTGGCGGTCTTCCGTATTTCTGTTTTTCCTGCAACTGTGCCGGTGTTCAGTATTTCTGTTATTCCTGTAATTTTGGCGGTGATCAGTGTTTCTGTTTTTTCCCGAAACTATGGCGGTGATCGGCATTTCTGTTTTTCCTGCAACTGTTGCGGTGTTCAGTATTTCTGGTTTTTTTTCCTGCAACTCTAGTGGTATTCAACGTTTCTGTATTCCTGTAACCTTTGCGGTGTTCAGTATTTTTGTTTTTTCCTGCAACTGAGGCGGTGATCAGTATTTCTGTTTTTCCTGCAACTTTGGCGGGGTTTATTGTTTCTGTTTTTTCTCTAACTTTGGCGATCTTAAGTATTTCTGTTTTTTCCTGTAACTTTGGCGGTGTTTAGTATTTCTGTTATTCATGTAACTTTGGCGGTGTTCAGTGTTTCTGTTTTTTTCCTGTAACTTTGGCGGTGTTCAGTGTTTCTTTTTTTCTGTAATTTTGGCGGTGTTCAGTGTTTCCGTATTCCATTAACTCTGTCGTTTATCAGCATTGCTCTTTTTGCTGCAACTGTGGCGTTGTTCAGTGTTTCTGTATTCCTGTAACTTTGGCGGTGTTCAGTATTTTTGTTTTTTTCCTGCAACTGTTGCGGTGATCAGTATTTCTGTTTTTTCCTGCAACTTTGGGGGTGATTAGTATTTCTGTTATTCCTATATTTTTGGCGGTGTTCAGTACTTCTGTTTTTCCTTCAACTCTGGCGGTGTTCAATGTTTCTGTATTCCTGTAACTTTGGCGGTATTCAGTGTTTCTGTTTTTCCTGCAACTCTGGCGGTTTTCCGTGCTTCTGTATTCCTGTAACTTTGGCGGTGTTCAGTGTTTCTGCTTTTTTCCTGTAGCTTTGGATGGGTTCAGTGTTTCTGTTTTTTTTTCCTGTAACTTTGGCGGCGTTCAGTGTTTCTGTTTTTTTCTGTAACTTTGGCGGTGTTCAGTGTTTCTGTTTTCCTGTAACTCTGTCGGTTATCAGTATTTCTTTTTTCCTGCAACTGTGGCGGTGTTCATAGTTTCTGTATTCCTGTAACTTTGGTGGTGTTCAGTGTTTCTGTTATTCCTGTACCTTTGGCGGTGTTCCGTGTTTCTGTTTTTCCTGCAACTCTGGCAGTTTTCCGTGCTTCTGTTTTTCTTTAATTTTGGCGGTGTTGAGTGTTTCTGTTTTTTCCTGTAACACTAGCGGTGTTCAGTGTTTCTTTATTCCTGTAACTTTGGTGATGTTCAGTGTTTCTGATTTTCTGCAACTCTGACAGTGTTCAGTGTTTCTGTATTCCTGTAACCTTGGCGGTGTTCAGTATTTCTGTTATTCCTGTAACTTTGGCGGTGTTCAGTATTTCTGTTTTTTTTTCTGTAACTTTTGCGGTGTTCAGTATTTCTGTTATTCCTGTACCTTTGTTAGTGTTTCTGTTTTTTTCCTGTAACTTTGTCGGTGTGTAGTGTTTCAGTTTTATGTAACTTTGGCGGAATTCAGTGTTTCTGTTTTTCCGTTAATTTTGGCGGGGTTCTGTGTTTCTGTATTCCTGTAACTTTGGCAGTAGTCAGTGTTTCTGTTTTTTTTTTTCTTGTAACGTTGGCGGTGTTCAGTATTTCTGTTATTCCTGTATTTTTGGCGGTGTTTAGTACTTCTGTGTTTCCTTCAACTCTGGCGGTGTTCAGCGTTTCTGTTTTCCTGCAACTCTGGCGGTTTTCCGTGCTTCTGTATTCCTGTAACTTTGGCGGTGTTCAGTGTGTCTGTTTTTTTTCTCTGTACCTTTGGATGAGTTCTGTGTTTCTGTTTTTTTTTCCTGTTACTTTGGCGATGTTCAGTGTTTCTGTTTTTTCTGTACCTTAGGCTGTGTTCAGGGTTTCTGTATTCCTGTAACTTTCGGGGTAATCAGTGTTTCTGTTTTTTTTTTGTTCTTGTAACTTTGGCGGTGTTCAGTATTTCTGTTATTCCTGTATTTTTGGCGGTGTTCAGTACTTCTGTTTTCCCTTCAACTCTGGCGGTGTTTAGTGTTTCTGTATTTCTGTAACTTTGGCGGTGTTCCGTGTTTCTGTTTTTCCTGCAACTCTGGCGGTTTTCCGTGCTTCTGTTTTTCTGTAACTTTGGCGGTGTTCAGTGTTTCTGTTTTTTCCTGTTACTTTGGATGGGTTCAGTGTTTCTGTTTTTTCCTGTAACACTGGCAGTGTTCAGTGCTCTGTATTCCTGTAACTTTGGTGGTGTTCAGTGTTTCTGTTTTTCCTGCAACTCTGGCGGTGTTCAGTGTTTCTGTATTCCTGTGACTTTGGCGGTGTTCAGTATTCTGTTATTCCTGTAACTTTGGCGGTGTTCAGTATTTCTGGTTTTTTTCCTGTAACTTTGGTGGTGTTCAGTATTTCTGTTATTCCTATAACTTTGGCGGGGTTCAGTATTTCTGTTTTCTGTAACTTTGGCGGAATTCAGTGTTTCTGTTTATCCGGTAATTTTGGTACGGAAGCCGACAAGTGCCACTTACAAAAAATAAATTAAGTCGTAATTACGACTTACTATCTCGTAATTACGACTTAGTTATGTCGAAATTACGACTTAGTATCTCGCAATTACGACTTAGTTATGTCGTAATTACGACTTACTATCTCGTAATTACGACTTAGTTATGTCGTAATTACGACTTACTATCTCGTATTTACGACTAAGTATCTCGTAATTACGACTTAGTTATGTCGTAATTACGACTTAGTTATGTCGTAATTACGACTTAGTATCTCGTAATGACGACATAGTTATGTCGTAATTACGACTTACTATCTCGTAATTACGACTTAGTTATGTCGTAATTACGACTTACTATCTCGTAATAACGACTTAGTATCTCGTAATTACGACTTAGTTATGTCGTAATTACGACTTACTATCTCGTAATTACGACTTAGTTATGTCGTAATTACGACTTACTATCTCGTAATTACGACATAGTTATGTCGTAATTACGACTTAGCTATGTCGTAATTACGACTTAGTTATGTCGTAATTACGACTTACTATCTCGTAATTACGACTTAGTTATGTCGTAATAACGACTTAGTATCTCGTAATTACGACTTAGTTATGTCGTAATTACGACTTAGTTATGTCGTAATTACGACATAATTATGTTGCGTACGAAAGCCTTTTGGGCTTAGTTTGGTAGAACAAAAACATTTTATGGTCCGAAATAACGCGTAACTTTCGTGTTATATCGCGTAACTTTCGCGTAATATAATGCGAAGAACAGTTAATAAAGCAATGGCGTAACATTTATAGGTATTTAAACATCGAACATAAATAGGAAATTAACGATTTACTGAGGAAAATTCTTAGACTTGTTATGTTCCATGCTGAAATTTATGCTTTTTATGATAGCACATCAAATTTTGATTAGTAAATCTACAGTAAAAATATTAAAACGGTTAAAATAAACGACGAGGAAGAATAACTAATTGACCGATGGTGTTATTTTTATCCTGCATAAATTACAGAATTTTGGAATTCTCATTTAATCAATAATTGCGCATTTTAACGAAAAGTTTAAGAAAATAAGACAATAGACACATGATTTGACTTTACGGTGTCATTAACCACTTTTTAATTTTAATCATAACATACATTTAAAAATGGTATATGACAGTATGGTGGAATAAAACATAATTTTCACTTTGTTATATTTATTCATTTTATGAATTAAGTTCTAATAATAAGACCATTAAAGACACAATACTGAATTATATTCTTACTGAATAAATGATTTCTCATTTTTGTCGCAAGACGATCTCTCTCTCTCTCTCTCTCTCTCTCTCTCTCTCTCTCTCTCTCTCTCTCTCTCTCTCTCTCTCTCTCTCACACACACACACACAGACACAGACACACACACACACACACACACACACACACACACACACACACTATATATATATATATGACAAAATGGATCGTGCGAATATAAATACTTAATTAATGGATTATTTTTTCAATATTTCAATGGCTGAATGCGTAATTAAACAAATATTCTTTTTAAAACTTCTTCATTTCCTCTCAAGTTAATTTTTTGATATTTTGATGTATTGAAACGTTGTTGTAATATTAATTTTTACAGACAGATTTGGACAATCTAGCTGCAAACTGGGACACGCGCACACCATTTCAGGCGAGCAGAAGATTCGGGGAGTGAATGGGCCTATGCACCACATACAACCGGTACTGTACAGAAACAGCACCGTCTTTGTAAAGTAGATCAAAGAAAAATATATGTATACACTTAAGAAACTACCCCAAAAAGTTTTTTATTATATGATGAAACTGTGAGGGACCTGGGCCTTTTGCTTATGGAACAAAATGGTTATGCTTTGCTAGATGATGCAGTGTATGAAAAAAAGTTATACCAGGCAGTTGGTGTTACCAGAATTTTGAAACAATATGTGTCTTTTCAGTATGTACGCTATTAAATTTGTGTTAAATTATAACTGACATTATTATTATTATTATTATTTAGAATAGGTGATCAAATTTAAATGGTTGATCAAACTGAAGTTTACTTTTACACAATTATTTTGTGATGCACCAATGAGATAACTTTATTTGTAAACAATTTGTATCTCGTAGGTCATTGTAGAATGTGACAAAAATGAAACAACCGTCGTATTTAATTATGCCTTTACATGAGTATCACAGGCTATTTTCTTTTCACTATTCTTAATTAATTTGCGTTGCTACAACACATCGATATTTTATTCCGACCGTAAACTCCCAAAAGAAATGAGTGGAGTGAAGTGTTCTAGGCCTGGTTAAAGATGCTTTCATTTATGTGTAGGCGGTAAGTTCCACAATGGTGGAAGAACCAGAGTGCCCGGAAAAAACAACTGACTTTCGAAAAGCGAACAAACACGTAATCGTACAGTATATACATGAGTCGCGTTCGAATTAGCGGTCTCATACCCATCGCCGCTTTGAGTTTTAACCTTCGGTGCTCGCAATATCACATAATAAAAGTATACAAATGATGGCCGAGATATAGACACTAAGTGGTCGAAAAGCTATCTGTTTTTCGGCCCCTCGGCAGTTCGAGTTGTCAACAGTTCGACAGCCGAGTTTGGTCACTAGCTAACGAGGAGTCAGGCAGCTAACAAGTGGTCGAGAAGTTCACACTTCGATAGCTAGTGGTCAAGGTGCTGAACTTAAAAATCAAGGCAGAATTAATCAAAGATGTTGATAAAATAAACAATCTATTAATTTATTTCATTAATAAGTTAATAAACAAGCAAGAAAGGAATATAAAAATAAAAAATGAATAAAACGGACAGTAAAGTTTTTATATCAATTTACACGATATTACAATGTAAAAGTAACGCGTTAATACGCGAATGTTTCACGTAAGTACGCGAAAAGCAGTTTTTTGTTTTACCAAACTGAGCCCAAAAGGCTCTCGTATGCAACATAATTAAGTTGTAATTACGACATAACTAAGTCGTAATTACGACATAACTAAGTCGTAATTACGACATAGCTAAGTCGTAATTACGACATAACAAAGTCGTAATTACGAGATACTAAGTCGTAATTACGACATAACTAAGTCGTAATTACGACATAACTAAGTCGTAATTACGAGATACTAAGTCGTAATTACGAGATAGTAGGTCGTAATTACGACATAACTAAGTCGTAATTACGAGATACTAAGTCGTAATTACGACATAACTAAGTCGTAATTACGACATAACTAAGTCGTAATTACGAGATAGTAAGTCGTAATTACGAGATAGTAAGTCGTAATTACGACATAACTAAGTCGTAATTACGAGATACTAAGTCGTAATTACGACATAACTAAGTCGTAATTACGACATAGCTAAGTCTTATTTACGAGATACTAAGTCGTAATTACGAGATACTAAGTCGTAATTACGACATAACTAAGTCGTAATTACGACATAACTAAGTCGTAATTACGAGATACTAAGTCGTAATTTCGAGATAGTAAGTCGTAATTACGACATAATTAAGTCGTAATTACGAGATACTAAGTCGTAATTACGACATAACTAAGTCGTAATTACGAGATACTAAGTCGTAATTACGACATAACTAAGTCGTAATTACGACATAACTAAGTCGTAATTACGAGATAGTAAGTCGTAATTACGAGATAGTAAGTCGTAATTACGACATAACTAAGTCGTAATTACGAGATACTAAGTCGTAATTACGACATAACTAAGTCGTAATTACGACATAGCTAAGTCTTATTTACGAGATACTAAGTCGTAATTACGAGATACTAAGTCGTAATTACGACATAACTAAGTCGTAATTACGAGATAGTAAGTCGTAATTACGAGATAGTAAGTCGTAATTACGACATAACTAAGTCGTAATTACGAGATACTAAGTCGTAATTACGACATAACTAAGTCGTAATTACGACATAGCTAAGTCTTATTTACGAGATACTAAGTCGTAATTACGAGATACTAAGTCGTAATTACGACATAACTAAGTCGTAATTACGACATAACTAAGTCGTAATTACGAGATAATAAGTCGTAATTTCGAGATAGTAAGTCGTAATTACGACATAATTAAGTCGTAATTACGAGATACTAAGTCGTAATTACGACATAACTAAGTCGTAATTACGAGATACTAAGTCGTAATTACGACATAACTAAGTCGTAATTACGACATAACTAAGTCGTAATTACGAGATAGTAAGTCGTAATTACGAGATAGTAAGTCGTAATTACGACATAACTAAGTCGTAATTACGAGATACTAAGTCGTAATTACGACATAACTAAGTCGTAATTACGACATAGCTAAGTCTTATTTACGAGATACTAAGTCGTAATTACGAGATACTAAGTCGTAATTACGACATAACTAAGTCGTAATTACGACATAACTAAGTCGTAATTACGAGATACTAAGTCGTAATTACGAGATAGTAAGTCGTAATTACGACATAATTAAGTCGTAATTACGAGATACTAAGTCGTAATTACGACATAACTAAGTCGTAATTACGAGATACTAAGTCGTAATTACGACATAACTAAGTCGTAATTACGAGATAGTAAGTCGTAATTACGACTTAATTTATTTTTTGTAAGTGGCACTTGTCGGCTTCCGTATTTTGGCGGGGTTCTGTCTTTCTGTTTTTCCGGTGATTTTGGCAGTGTTCAGTGTTACTGTTTTTTCCTGTAATTTTGGCGGTGTTCAGTGTTTGTGTTTTTCCTGTTACTTTGACGGTGTTCAGTGTTTTTGTTTTTCCTGTAACTTTGGCGGTGTTCAGTGTTTCTGTTTTTTCCTGTCATTCCGAAAGCTTTTAGCGTTTCTTTTTTTCTGTATTAAGCGTCGTTTAGCCTTTCTGTATTACCAATACAGTGTTCATATATTTACGACATCCTGGGACATTTATGGTATCTCCAGCAGCATTGTGTACCTGTTTGAGATGCTCATTCAATACATAACATTGTCCTAAAAGCTCATTTGAAATATATCGGTTGTATATAGAAGGATCGTAAGTCCAGGAACGCGATTCTTCGGATGACTTTTTCACACCATCCGTGCAAGTTCTTTCAGCGATCTTATAAGAGTGAAATTATTTCTTATCTGTATCGGTATAATGTGGACTGAAAATGCATGTAACATAACATCTACCTACGCCTTAGCTACATGAAAGAACGCCTGAAACAAAAATGAAACGTCCAAAACTAACATTAATAATAAATGTTAGGCATTATGTTTTATTTATTTATTTATTTATTTATTTTATTTTATTTTTTTTTTATTTATTTATTTATTTATTTTTTTATTTTTTTTTTTAAATTTTTTTTTTGTTTTAGAACTTTATAAATTTAATAATTGAATAAGAAGTCTAGGTGAATACTGTGACTGGGAGAAACTTCAAAAATACGTCCAAATTTTTTATTTTATTTGAATAATTTTCAATAACTTATTTCTTTTTTTCAAGAATAAAAAAGACAGACAAGGTCTGGATGTATTAACTAAACGGACGAATATTCTGAAAGAAATATGTGCTAATAACAAAACCATATCAAATAAAATCTCGGAAGTTATAGGAACGAGGGACGGTAGATTGTCAGTATGTGTTATACCAAAAGCTGCATGTACAAGCTGGAAGCGAATTATCAGATTTCTAAACGGAGACAAAAGCAGTTCGATTACAGCACCTTATGGCATCAGCAAATTTGAAACACATTACAAAAGAACACACTTTTTGAACAACTATAATTATCAAAACAAAACGCATAAGAATATAATAAAGACTTCTACTCGCGTAATAAATGCCAGAGACCCATATTCACGGGTTTGGTCAGCGTACATCGATAAATTTTTACTACCAGATTTTTGGAGCACAAAAGGGGTTTCAATTATTGAACAGTATAGACAAAATCCTTCGAATAAATCTTTGTTTTGTGGACATGACGTGACTTTTTCAGAATTCGTTGAATATGTGGTCAGTTTGAATGGAAAACCATTTCAGAAAATCCATAACGTCCATTGGTATCCAGTATCTGATTTTGTGATCCTTGCTTATTTATGCCAAATTTTGTGGTAAAACAGGAATCCTTTTCAAAAGAAGTCAATCATATTTTGGATTTTTTGGACTTTAATGTATTTCAGAACTCAACCAAAGAGCGTAACATCAATACGTTTGAAATGTTGGACCAGATTGACTATGTCGCATCTATTTATGGAGAAACCACTAAAATGTGTATCACCGACCAAAACCTTTTGTCCCGTTTATGGGCAGCTTTCCAGCTTAATGGATATTTACCAATAAATTCTAAGTTCCCTGAAGATAAACTTAAAATCATGGATAAAAAATCTGTCTCTAAAATAATGGAAGATGCTTATTATGACTGGAAAGTCCCAAAAGTTTGGAAAAAAACACAAAAACGATATGCAATGGCCAAGGCGTACAGATCTCTGCCTTTAAAAACACTCAAAAAATTTCAACAAATGTTTTTATATGATTTTATGTTATTTGACTACGAAATTGAACCAAGTGATATTTTCAGTGATAAAAGTAACTAGAAGAATTGTTTGTGATTTAAACATATTATGTCATTGGTAATCTTAGGTAAAGCTGCATTAAGTTTTTCAATGTTCTGATTTTTTTTATTTTCTAAAAATATATATTTTTTTAAAATAGATAACTTCTAATCACGATTCATTAGATTTATTTTCTAAAATTTCATTCCTATAAGCTGTAAATAAACAGATCCTCTAACAGGCTGGTCAATGTTTATTGATGATAATTATGAGCTTGGAGCATGCGCACGGATGGATAGGGACTCCAATGAATCGAAAATGAAACCTGACAAATTGTATTAATTGTCCGTCATTCTTGTCCAAATATATTTGCAATAGCGTAATGTATCCCTTACTAAGTCACAAATGACAAATTAAATTAATTCTGTGATTAATTAATCGTATTTCACCGTTTTGTAAGTTGTGTTTAAATGACCTGGATTTTTTAGGACGTAATCATATTCTAAAAGTAGATCTCACAGGCTTCATCTCGCTGTGAAATTGCTGTTATTTCTGATTTTATTCGAGTTTTTATCGTTGAACCAAATGTAACATTGTTCATTAGGAACATCATTAATAGATCAGCACAGTTTTAATTTTTTCCTTGGAATGTACATTTCCATTTGATAATTTCTCACCATACTTTAAGGAATTTTTGCTTTTTTATCAACGATTGTATAATATTTCTTACAAATAAAATATTAAAACTATATTTTTTGGACATATTTCAAAACATTAAATTTGAGTGAACTAGTTTTCTGTTGTTTTTGTTGGTTTGGGCTCCAGCGGAGCCAAAACTCACTATGTCACGGTTTTGTGAAGTTTGAACTCAAGGTGATTATCATGTAAATTTACGGCCGTTGCACTTCTCCTCGAGGAAAATGCGCCCTGGTAAAATAAGACTAATTACACATTTATTTCTTTGCTTTCATAAATTCAGTCTTTGGGAAGTTATATGTGTATAACGCACGTAAATAAACAACAAATCATCTAACAGTTTTGGATTGGACGTCTCACCGCTGCAATTAATTTCGCTTGTATGATATCCTTCCCTTCGGAATGATTATCAGCAAAGGATGGGATCATCAACCAATTACTTTGCACTCGATATTTTTTAAAAAAATTCTTCGTTATTTACATAAGAAAATGAAAGTTTATATTCTTAATTTTGCAAAATATGTTGCATATAATAGGCAATGTGTCTAGAACTATTTTTGTAAGCGCGCATGAAATCGTCTTACGTACTACTTGCTTACGAGTTGCAGATGAATTTAATCTGAGTGGTGTCCCCTTTTTGTTATTTACACATAAACAGTAAGGTAACTTTTAGAATTTAATAAATGAAACGAATGGATTAAATCTCCATCGTTGACCACAGGAGCTCGTATTTACAAAACCGACGAAAAAATTAATACTACGATAAAACCCACAAAAACAACGTTTTGTAAATACGTAAATACAGCCCCTGTGTGTTGACCTGAAAAGCGAACGTTGTGAAATGTGTATTGATTTCATGTTGATGCAAAAACAGTGAAGTTTTTTGTATGGTAAATTGTAATATTTGTGAGTATTATCCTTGATTATCGTGCTATTTTTTTCAGAGATTAAAATCATTCCGATTTTGTCTTAAAAATCTCTGCCATTGTTAGCTAATACTCCAGGGCCGTTGGTGGAAATTTTTTTGTATATGTGTGTTACCAGAATTTGGGCATCCCTCCAGGAAAATTTGAGACGCAAGTGGCTTATTTATATTTTTTGGGTGCATTTGTTTTTATTTATTCGATTCACACGCTTAGATCTACCCGGAAACTCGCGCAATATAAGCCACTGAACAGCCGAGCTGTTTGTACACAAATTTTCAATGACAAGAACTATCTGAACATTAATTGATATGGTACAAGTGCAATTCTAACAACTGAGAAGTGGTATATAGACCCTAAAGTGAAGTGGATAGACAGCAGAGAAATTGGTTGGTATAGTGCACTGGGAAATTATACACAAAGTTCCTGTGTTCACCTATCGATTAGGCTGGAAATCAAGCCTCTACATCTCTAATTATTACATATAAATAATAATAATTTTCAAGTAAAAGGAGTAAGAAAGAACAGATATGATGTCATCAACATTAATTAATTAAGTGATTAATACACTTGATCATCAAACACCATCTTGCTGATTGATGTTAGATATACTAGTATATTACAGGTAAATTTTCGAATGCATTCCTATCAACACATATTTTATCTAATGCAATTAAAATTCTATATATAGATAAAAATGATGACAGCAGCAAATTATATATGAAATTTTTATAAATATAAATAAATAAAATTAATTTGATCCCTTTGTTGTAAGAGATATTTTAAAAGAAATATAAAAAAAATTTCATAAATAAATAAAATATGTCCACTTGCTTTTTTTCAGTCACGTGATCTCATTTGCATATTGTTAGAGACATATTTTATAATTATCAGCATCAGAATCATCTCTTCCATAGCTACATAGGTAAGGTGATGGACTCCTAACTTGAGGGACCAGGGTTCGATTCCCAGTGAGAGCGGATAACAGTTGAAAATTTTAATTATAAAATTCCTTGTAATTCCTTTTAATTAATTAAAATCCAAGTAGACTACAGAATGTAATAAATAAATGAAAATAAAATTAAAGAAATAAAATTAAAAACTTGAGATGAAAAATAATAAAAAGAAAATTAATTTATTATCACTTTATTTTTTCAAAATTAATAAATGCAATAGTTTTTTTTAAAATGAAATTTTAAAAAAGATAATGATAAAAATATATTTCATTGCTTTTTTTAAAAAAAGGAAAAATATAAATTTTTCCTTAAAGATCCTTAAAGCCTCCTTAAAGATCCTTAAAATTTCAGTTCCATTAAGGATCTTTAAGGAGTCCTAGTAACGGCTTTTATATTCTTACTTGGGTGTTTGTAACGGCACAAGTCAATATAAAAACTTTTACTAGGGATGCAGGTAGACACCCCCCTCCAGTCAAAAGCCAACCAATCACCCCCCAACGGTATAAATCCTGTGCTCTTTGCTATGAGAACAATTTTTCTCCAAGAACAATTTCGTGAGTATGTGGCAGTAACTTTCTTACTTGCCCCACCTAAGAAACAAACCCTGTGTGCCTTGATGAGAGGCGAGTGTCAAATCCACTGGGGGACCTCCTCCCGCATTACATAATGTAAAATATTTAAATCACAATATCCTGACAGTGAGATAGTTAATATTCTATTATTGTCCAGGAATTGAACCCTAATGATGACATATATATGAATATATACATATATTGTTAAGAAAGTTATGTTTCTTAAATAGAAGACCAAAGGCTAATAAATGTTAAAACTCATTTTTCTGTGGAAAGAAAAGTTCTCTGACAATTGTGGAAATTGTGAGAAAGCCTTGAAAAAATTTGATTTTAAATGTGTTAGAAAACATAGTGCTAATTCAACAGTTTAACAATTTGGTAATATTTGATAACAACTTGCAAAAAAAAGGAAAGAAAAAAAAAACAAGTTTCTTTTTGATAAGATCATAAACCAGAAAAAAATTTAAATTCAATTCTTAAATAAAAAGAACAACACTTATACAAACAAAGCAAACATGCTTGATGATATTTGAAAAATCTCAAACTGGGGAATGGGCAAATGTGAGAAAGTTTACATTTAACACTAGTGACAGCTCCTTACTGGTATTAAAGCTCAGGGTCAGCAACATATGTCAAACTTGCCCTCTGCTCTGTGACATAGCACTATGAAATCAGCAAGTGGTTGTGTTTGTTCAAGTAAAACATGTATATGCATGCACTCAAAAACTAATTTGTGGAAGAAATTTGATAGTGAAACACCAGTACATTAATTTGTAAACTACAGTAAAATTACAAAGAATGGAACAAGTCAAAATGCATAGGAAATGCTGAAATACAGGTATGCAAAGCACATTATATTTGAAGAAGAATATGTTTAATAAATTTCATTCTCTGAATAGGCATTATCAGTTCCAGCCCAGCATTTGCACTTCTAACTCTGGCTGCAAATGGAATAAACAATTAAGCATGATGTCAGTGGTAATTCTGCTTACATGAAAACTTTCAGTCATTAAATTGGCATAAGCCCATTTGGAATGAGAACATAGGGTTGTGCTATGTACATGACATTGAGGATTGATATTATTATTTTGCTAATTACCATATGGAAGACTTGTCCAATTAATATGCTGTTACAAAAACACATTTTTTGTATTTTTCCAGTATCACAGGTTCCTATGAAAACTTATCTAATTGTGTCCAGCAAGAAAGCTACAGTTAATAGGGCTTAACCTCCATGTCTGGATTGAAACTCGGACACAACATCTTGAGCTATGTTTAGTACTGATGAACCCTTAATTTCACAAGTAATATATGGAGAAATTTATGTCGTTTTAAAGTCCTGCAGGATCGATTTCAAATAACAACCATAATTGCAATGAAGCGAATTGACTTATGGCCGAAGAGGCTCAATATATTTCAAACAAGCCACCCACCAATGAGCTCCAAGTCTGACCTCCAACTGCGACAATCTGTGGATGTTCCACTAAGCTAGCACTATCATTCTGCTAGTAGCTGGGCTACTACAAGAAATTTATTTACTCGCATACACTTAACAAATTTGTTCTTGAACAAATCGTTCTGTTTGTGAGCATGTCAATAAAACCCTCTCAAGTTCCTACAAATGGGAAAAAATATTTCTGATGACATGAATTCACGGTTGGCAACTATTTTCATGGAATCCTGCTTCGCACCGGAATATTTCATTATTCAAATTGATAGCTTTACACTACCAACCCAATTTCCACTTGGCAAGATAACCACGCCCAAACCCATCAGCACCATCGGTGCTTTGATATAATGTTACCAGAAGTTACATGTAGATAAACTTCAAGCTTTGTTTTCAGTGTTTCTTTGGTCAGAGTTGTTCTTTTACCCCTTCTGTAAACATTTCAAAAATAAATTATCGTTGATAATAATAAGCTCATACGTAGCTGTGAGCTGACTGATTTTATAAGAATGTCTTTAGCATAAACTAACAACACTGTTAAAGTGTAAAATGAATCATGTTCTCGGTTGCGTGAAAAAGGTTTTTTTTTTGTTTTTTTTTGTTTTTTGTTTTTTGTTTTTTTTTTTAAATTTTAAAAAAAGTAAACAATTATTATTATAATTATTATTATTACTGTTGTTGTTGTTGTTTAAATTTTCAAAGGTAATTAAAATAATTTATTTTTGCGTTTTGAGTAGAAATGTTACAGTTAATTCTTTTTTATATTTCATGTTAAATTGCCGTATATGTTTAAAAATTGATATCACCTTTTACAAAATTTACAAATCAGCACATTAAATGTTTTATTTTAATGGAATTGATTATATTCCTGATAATAACATCTGTTAATCTTTAATGCTACTTGCGTACTAAACATCTAAAACTTGATAAAGCCTTGTCTATGCGATTTTAAAAAGATACAATTTTCAAGACACAAAGTCTGTAGCAAGTTAGGGGCCTCGGTGGCCGAGTTGTCTAAAGCGCGCGCTTACGGATCACAGTGCCTCTGGGTTCGAATCCCACTCGGGACAGATCCTAGTGAGAGAAAGATTGTTAGTTCGCTTGCAAAAGGTCGGTGGTTTTCTCCGGACACTCCGGATTCCTCCACCGTCCCACAACTGACCGCCTCGAAATAAGTGAAAGATTTTTGACTGGGACTTAAACCACATAATTCCACTTCACTCTTTAGCGAGTTATAATATTTGAGTTTTCTAAATAATATCACTTTTGATTACATTGTTAAGTTCATCAGTATTCTCCATATTGATGTTTCTGTATACAATACTTAACTGCAAGGCGTATATATGTCTTTAAGAAACCAATTTATATGTACACATTTATAATATTTAATGTTACTTCTAGGCTACTAAAGCATGATCATCAATGTCAGTTTAGAGATTTTAAAGTCAATAATAGTTTTAGTTAAAACATCGATTTATTCAAACTAGCTGAAAAAATTTTCTTCTATACAACGAGGGAGGGTTTGATCAGTAAGCTGGTGTTTTAGACAACTTGGCAAGCGATCAATGCATTAAAAACAACGTATCACTACCTATCGTGTCGAGTCGATTTACAATTTCAATGATTGTTATAACGGTTCAATGATCGGTACTTATATAATAACCGTTAATGACATAAGCTTACTGGTTTTACAGAGAGACATTAAAAGTTTGACATTTAAACCAATGTAAATATAAATATGTACACATAAAACACAGCTATGTATGAATAAACTTTTTATTTTTGTTGAAAATATCAATTAAAGATCCCTTTTACACTAATTTGTCATTACTAATGCACTTTAAAATCCTATTGTCTTATACAATTAACAAGATAGCTTATTGTTTGGATGTTCTAAAAATGATGTTCCAACCGGAGTGTATAAAAAAAACGAAATCTAACATTACAGAACCTCTTATGAGTTTAATGCAGTTCCATTATATTTATTAAACCCAGGTAGAATTCATGCATTATTTATATTTATTGCGTTTTGACAGCATACATTATATCAAGGACAGAAACATTAAAAATGTTGTTAGCAACATAGTATGTTTGTTTTTACCATATAAACTATTGTTCGAAGATTCTAGTTATATATAACATTTCATTTATTGAAAAACAAATTAAAAGTCAGACAGGTAAACAGCAGTTGACATGATGCTAGCCAAGAATTTTTTTGTCTGTTTTATTGCAATTTCGTTTTGCTGTTTTAAGATTGTTCAATCCAACGTCCGGTTCCCGGAGGAAGAACTTATTAACAGTTTACTTATTGGACGAAATCGGTATGCACGACCATCATATAATATAAAACAGGCCATAAATGTGTCATTAGAACTGTTTCTAACATCTATTGTAAATATTGACGAAATCACTGGAACTCTTACAACAAGAGTATCTCTAAATCTTGAGTGGTATGATTTTTCATTAACGTGGGACACATCTTCAAATAACGTAACAAGTAAGATTGAGTTGGGCGCATCTGATATTTGGACGCCGGATCTTATAGTTTTCAATTCGATGAAGTCAAAATTAAATTTGGACAGAGAGAAGACATCTGTTACTGTAAGTAGTAAAGGCAATGTTCAGTGGAATCCAAATATTCTACTGCAAACTTCCTGTGATATATCAGTAGCGAAGTTTCCTTTTGACTCCCAAATTTGTGAAATAATCCTTCGACCGTGGTTTCGAAACACAGACTCGCAATATATTACTCTTGTAATGGAAGGGGGAAATAAGCAATACGGACAACACGCATTATGGTATCTAACAAAAAAAGAGTTAACTTGTGATTCTGTTGGCCGCGTCCATTTGTTCCAGGTATGTACCTCCAGACTTTATTTGTCCAGACGATCAAGCTACCATATTCTACACATGTTTTGTCCGGTAGCTCTTCTGGCATTTATGAACTGTTTTGTGTTTTTCTTACCGAGCAGCTCTGGAGAAAAAAAATATCATTTTGTATATCAATATTTTTGACATTTTCAGTTCTACTCACATCACTTAAATCGGAATTACCTGTGACGTCATTGGAAACATCCTATTTTGACATCTTCGTATTTTTTCAGTTTTGTCTTAGTGGAATAGAAGCCTGTTTAAGCGTATTAATTTCGAGAGTCGGTCATGGGAATGCCAACAACGATGTTTCAACACCTCTTAGAAAATTTTGTTTTTATCTCCGTCTGGTTCCAAGACCAACCTCAAAGGCAACTGTGTCACCTAGCAACACTAATGAGCCAGATCACAGTAATGTAAAGACGATGTCTTCGTCTAAGAAGTACCCTTGCGCCTCTCATAAAAAGGAAAAACAGACCAGTCAAATTGATAGACTATCTTGGGATGAAGTTGCATCTGGGATAGACCAATTTTGTTGTATTATCTTTTCAGGGATAAATGTCGTATCATTTATCGCATTGTTTATCCTTTTATTTGCTTAATTACTTTGACTGTTGTTGCTGAAAGCATACTGGTTTTATTTTTCTTCTTATAACACTACTAGCCATTTTATTTTTTTTTAATTCCGTAGAAAGAAATGCCACGATTTAATAACACGACGAACGACCTTCTCATCTGGATTTATAGAGATTTGCACCCCAGATAGAAATTTCCATATTAAGAGCGGTGCAAGATATTTCAATCTTGCACCCCCCTGTACAAGATAGCTTACACGCTCTTTTTCCCGCGAAGATTTATCAATGAAATCAGAGGTTTATCGATACTTTGAGAACCTTTTTAAACCCAAGAATCTGGCATACCTTTGCATAAAAAAAATAATTGGAACAGGTAATACTACAGTTTTAATTTAAAATGTATTTTAAAAACTTCTTTTTTTCTGAATCAATAACAATTTTATTTCATATTACAATAATTTTAAATGACGTTATGTTAATATGAATTATGACGTCACGCTTTTTCCCCGTCTTTTGTATTCACACGCCACTTCTATCATATGTTGAATTTTGATTTTTAAAAGAACTTATATATTTTGTTGTGCAAGAAATAGAATCAATCACTACTTATGGTGTCAGATAAGGAAATCTCAACCCTCGTTCTAATATATCTGGCCCAGAACTCGGCAAGCCTCGTTCTGGACCAGTTATATTAGAACTCTGGTTGAGATTTCCCTATCTGGCACCACACGTAGTGATAGATTCTTTTAATCTGGATGTCGGGCCGATATGAGATGTGATATAGAGAAAGCCATGTAATAATCTTTTTATCACATAGATTACAATTTGACTTTCATAGCATTCTAAATGAAAAAAGCATTGGTAATCTTTATCAGAAATTTATCTTTCCATCTAGGTCGAGGATTCTATCCACTAGTGACCATACAACTTTTTCCCCTGGAACTTTGTCCATAATCGGACAGATTCATGAATGTTCAGAACGGAAGGCAGATAACAGTTGACAAATCTAAAACGTTTAAAGATTACGGTATTTGTAGTTACTTCCCTTGAATCCCTTTTAACATATAGATACTTCGGCTTACTCGGGTGTGATACTGGAGATGGGGTGTAATACGAATAAGGTTATCACACCCCCATCTTCCGTATCATGGCAATTATGATATCTGATTAGTTTTACAACAACTGTATTACACCAGCAAAACAGGGTTGTTTTTTCTTATCAATGTGATAAAACATTATTATTATTATTATTTTTATTATTATTTTATTATTATTATAAATTAATAAGTGTCTTATTTAAACCAAATAGATGTGGCTTGCAACCTTTGTTATATTTGCTTATAAGTACTGTAGCAAGTACTTCGGGAGGCGCATATCCTAGGATAAAGTATTTCTGAATTTAATCATTCTCGAATTTCATTATGAATCAGATATAAACAATGTGTGTGTGTGTGTGTGTGTGTGTGTGTGTGTGTTTAGTAAAATATGTTTAATTGCATCAACTTGTTCCTTTACAAATGTCTTTTTCCTATGCATAATTGTGTATGTACTGTTTAAAAATCTTTTCAATCTTTCGGTTTTCGTTAGTTTGTACAAGTTTAATATTCCCGTCTTCGTGAATTTTAGCGCCAAGTTCCCGTAAGATTCATCTTGAATTCTTTAGTGTCTATTAAAATTTCACTTTTCATGTATTTAAGAGTCTCTTTTTTCAACATTGAATTTTAATTTGTAGTCATTGTCTTATTTGAATTTAAATTTTCGAGATGTCGTATATAACAGTAGCACGTATGTATTGTTATTGTAATATTGTATTAAATCTCAAGGCTTTCAAATTTATACAAAACTTATTAGTACAATGTGAAGTCATTTGTCTATCTTATATTTGATTTTGTCAGTCGACATTAAAAAGTTACTTTCCTCTAAGTGTTTACCTTTTTAAAATTCATGTACCTTATATTAATATCAACGTTATAAGACACATTTTGTTAAAATAAAACATATGTAAATCAATAATACTAATTATTAGAAAAACAGAGACGGATGTAGCAGATAAGAGAAACTTAAATTCTATATTTTACTTTGAAAGGTTATCGCAAAATATGACATCATATTTTAAGTCCTTTTGTTGAGGCATACATGTATAACTGTAGATATAAACGAAAATACAGAAGTTTTTAATACTCTACCTTTCGACATGTGTTTATTAGATTTTCAACAACGCTAAACCAACAAAACATTTCCTTTCATGTTAGTAAAGTGTGTGTTCTCATATTTACACGTAATTCTCTCAAATAGAATTTGCTTTCATTTGACTCTATACAACAAGTGTAACCGTAATACTGCTTCTTAAAGCTTGTCAGATTCACTTAACACATACAACAAGTGTAACCGTAATACTGCTTCTTAAAGCTTGTCAGATTCACTTAACACATACAACAAGTGTAACCGTAATACTGCTTCTTAAAGCTTGTCAGATTCACTTAACACATACAACAAGTGTAACCGTAATACTGCTTCTTAAAACTTTTCAGATTCACTTGGCTCTATACAACAAGTGTAACCGTAATACTGCTTCTTAAAGCTTTTCAGATTCACTTGACTCGATACAACAAGTGTAACCGTAATACTGCTTCTTAAAGCTTGTCAGATTCACTTAACACATACAACAAGTGTAACCGTAATACTGCTTCTTAAAGCTTTTCAGATTCACTTGACTCTATACAACAAGTGTAACCGTAATACTGCTTTTTAAAGCTTGTCAGATTCACTTAACACATACAACAAGTGTAACCGTAATACTACTTCTTATAGCTTGCCAGATGCACTTGTCCCTATACGAAAAGTGTAACTGTATAACTGCTTCTTCAAGCTTGTCAGATTCACTTGACTCTATACAACAAGTGTAACTGTAATACTTCTGCTTACAGCTTGTCAATTCACTTGAACCTATACAACAAATGTAGCCGTAATACTGCTTCTGAAAGCTTGGCAGATTAACTTGAGTGTATGCAACAAGTGTAACCGTATTACTGGTTCTTGAAACTTGTCGGATTCAAATGACTCTATACAACAAATGTGACGGTATTACTGCTTCTTAAATATTGTCAGATTTTGGTGTATTTTATTGTATAGAGGTTTTCAGAAAGAATTCTAGACATGTATAATTATTTGTATATGTTCGCTTACAATACTAGTTAACGTACAAGACTCGATATGATGTGAAATAAATTAAAGAGTTTACAGTGATAGACTTGATTAGAATCTCGAATCAAATGGCAGATGCTTCACTTTTTAGTTCACATTATAAGCTATAGTTTTAACTAATCCAACATTGTGTTCAGAACCTTTCTTCTCAGCTTTTATAATATTTTCTGACGACTTATTAGCTTACAGACTCTCACGAACAGTGAGTTTTCCCGATGAAAATTTTAATATACTTTATTATTAAATAAAATAAATAGAAATAACTATCTCTTAATTATGGTGGCTTATGTTTGACATCGACATAATTTTAGTCGACATAAAATTATCTCAACATGTCGACTTAATATCTTGACTTGTCGCGATAATATCATGGAAAGTTGTGATACCAAAATAAAAAGTTGAGATATATAACACGACATGCCGAGATACTCGTGTTCCATAAGTTACAAAAAAATAAGTCAAGATAATTATCACGACTGGTCAACATAAGTATCGCGGCATATCGTGTTATTACATCAACTTTTCATGATATTACCTCGACTTGTCAAGATATTAAGTCGACATGTTGAGATAATTTTATGTCGACTAAAATTATGTCGATGTCAGAAATAAGCCACCATACTTAATTTATAGGCATAAACAAAAAGGTTTGAAATGGGATGGTTTTTATAAATTTATTAAGACTGAGTCACTTATATTAAGACGATAAGCGGATAAAACATAAAAGTTTTGAGTTTCATTCGAAAGAACAATGATGATTTATATATTATTTCAGAAATCAGATTATGAATTTATATATTTGGAAATTTCTTCTTAATCACGAAGTACCGGTCAAAATTAGGTTTCAGCTACTAGTTGAATTTTAGGAAAAATGAACCACTGTCTCTCCAATCGGGAACCGTTTACAAAACAAAAAGCAAATTATGTGACTTACGTTTTTGTTTAGGTCATATTAAGCGTCATATAACTATATGACACATTTCAATTATTTCATTGTCATTATCATGCCCTTACTTAATTTTATCATGCTGAATCAAAACGTTACATTGTGTTAAAATTCATGAAAATAAAGTTATCGTCGTACACTTACAACCCTGAAAATGGAATAAAACACTAGGGTTGTTGGTCAACAAAACTCATCTTTTTATAGGAAAAGAGCATGTGACAAATTATCTCGTCCAGCGTTTCGACCAGTGGTTCAACTTTTATTTAAACTAGGTAATGAAGAAAGTCACATATTTTGTTAGGCTATTCAAGATGAGTAGTGTTGGTTAATGCTTCTGTAATTTTTTTATTTGTTTCGAGACTTTTAATTTTAGGTTTGGTATATTTAACCAGAAAAAACCACCGACCGTCGGTTAGCTAGCTAACATACCTATGCAAAGATCTACCTTAATAGGATTAAGAATGAGGAGATGGAAGACGCTCTGGGATCTAACCCCGAGCATTTGTCTGCTCGACCATCTTCGTAAATGAAATAAAAAACTTACATGTACAATTTTATCATTACCAGAATGATTCATATCGCCTGCTCTATGTATAACAATTGTGCTTTACATGCCAACAACACAGTGCTTGTTCAAAACAATAAAGCATGCAATAATACTGCATTGCGGCATCAAACACCGAGATAGATTTGGATTAATAGAATTTTGGAACTATGAATACATTAATTTGCAACTATTTGGCTTATGCTTTTTGTAGTCATCAACTTTTGCGGCCCCTAGTGTCACTGATGAAAATTGACTTTCCGAAATGAGTACATTAAAAGTACAGTAAATTAAACAGATGTTTTAGTTAAGTTTTTACGTGTTTCAGACATCCCAGTATATTATATGTCGTGCCTGTAACATTTTTTTGACAAGGAAAACAACCATTAATTAGAAAACAAAAGATACCATTTATAAGGTAATTAAAGAGTGTTCAATTTAAAAAATAAATTATTCATTGCACGAAAAACTTCATAAACTTAAAATTAAAATTAAAGCTAATTACTAAATATATCTGTTGGTTCTCTGTCATAATCAAACAGAGAGAAGTCGTCGTTATAAATATCCTGTATCCTTTTTAAATCATCACGTGATACTGTTTTAAAAGCTTCCACCATTATTTGTCTTTTAAGTTTACGTCTGTATGATTTAGATACCATCCATTTTCTACTAACATCCAGTAACAAGTTCAGAAAAATGTCTTTAGTGATAGGTTGGGTTAATTCCTTATATGGAAATGGGGCGTCATAAGGTATGTAACCATTCAGTTTATACGCCCTCCACATAAGTTGACAGAGTTTTAACTTGGTCACACACGCGCTATGAATATTATATATGTTGAAAACATAATCAGTTTGATCGATTAGTTCATGTTCAATTGGATCAATGGGAGATGCTTCACGCAAAACCCAATCTAAATTGACACTTTTTAAAATATATTCCATGTCTTTAGAAAAAGTCTCTTGTTTAGCTATATATGTGGGCTTAAATACACACGGATCACACATTAAAGATGCTGGGAGCCAATGTTTGTCTTGACCCCAGGATATGAACTCTCCTCCCGAGCGCCCTACATATGATATGAATTCTGAAAATGTTACGTCATTTCCGCATCGTAATTCCTCAACTGATGGATTCCGTCTCACCATTTGAACTATCTCGATTCCTTTTGTTTGCCAGAAATCAGGAAGTAAAAACTTGTCAATATAAGCTGACCAAAGTCTAGAGTAAGGGTTTCTTACAGTCATTACGCGGGTAGAGTTTTCTACAAATAATTTGTCAATTTCGTTATCTGGATGGAAAAATTTAAGATATTTCATCCTTTCATAGTGCGTTTCATATTTACTTATATCCATGGGTGACTTTTTAAATGACTTTTCACCATTCAAAACTTCTATAAAAAAATCAAATTTACTTAAATTAGGTTTGGTATTCTTCACTTTCTTGAGTTGAGTATAATTGGGACTTAAAATTGTTATGCGCATTTGCAATTTCTATAAAATCGGGAAAAAAAAGAAATTGTTGGTGCTCCGTGGATTTTATATTTTAAAAATGATGATGTTAACACCGAAAGTGACGTCGTTGTAACGCTCAAAATAATTCACTAATTGCCATATTTTTAACATGCAAAATCATCGTAGCAGTTAAATTTTACTTTCAACAGAACAATGTCATGGTAAGCGCAAATACGTAGAGTGATTTTCAGTTGCACCTAGACTCCAAGTTTCAGAGTAATTAGATTTTCTAAAAATATTAAGCATAATTCAATTTCACAAAGACATTGACTCCAACAGTAAATTTACATATAAAGATATCTAAAAAACAAATGAATTTCAATGTTATTATAATCTATACATTCATGAATCAAATTGGATGTAATAAGGTCATTAATTTAACTCATATTATACAAGCAAGACTTCTGACAAAAAAAAAACGATAAAAACATTTCTTAAGCAATGCAAGATTAATTCTTTAAATCACTGATGAGGAATGGCACATCTAAATTTAGCTTATATGTGTGTAATATATTTAATAAAAATATATTGCTCTATGTTACAAAGGCATTTTTTTAATATCTTAATTTTCATTTTGGTGCCTTTTTATGCATTTTATTCATAAATAAGTAAAATAAGTAGAATGGTTTAGTTCATCGCGTATTTTGGTCAGGTTTTGAAACACCAATGTCTTGTATGCCTATTTGTCAATCACCTTAGCAAAAAATCCTAAAATATGGAAGAATAATGTGATATTCCAAATCTCACAATTAAGTATTTATATTCTCTGATATGCCAACAGCACAAGTTATGTCAGAATGTATAATATCTTTGCACAAGGCTATAGATATTTTAAAGCTTTACAATAATTACTGAAGGTAAGAAGTCAATATTTAAAAAATGTTATAATATTTAGGACGCAAAAATTGAAATCATCGCCAAAAATAAGATTCTCTTTAACTATTCTTGAGTTTACTGATCATTATTGTTATATTTATTCAGTTATTCTGCGTTTAAAAAGGCTACTCGAACAAACTTTTAAGACCTTATTCAAGGATCTAAATTGACCCGCAAAACCTGCAAATTTCTTTTCTGTCTCAAAAATATTTTCCAAGTCGGTCAGGGATATTTTGTTATTATTTGGATTGACCCGAATTTGCAAAAAGATGAATTATGTTAAAATTTTAAATGTTAGGCAATTATCATGTGTGGTGTCCGTTCAAATTTTTTTACAATGGTATTATGCTCAACGTAATTTAGCCTCCTATGATTATGAAATCATATAACTGATTATAATACTCACAGCATAAAGAAAAGACAATTTTATAAAACCCTTCGTTTTAATTGATTACTAAGAATGCTTTAAAGATGATCTGTTTTTTCAAAGTCAAGGATGTTGAAATTGTAAATTACCATCATTTCAAATCAATAAAACCAAACATGCAGGTTACAAGGATATGTAGTTTATCATATTTAACTTTTCAATACAAGCAAAATGGCTGCCGTCTTGACAACCATGTGCTACCTGCTTGACTGCAGACTTGAATTCAAAATACTTTAAAAAACTCTTTATATAGAAAACAGTTTTAAAATAATTCTATAACTTTAATGTTTTAAAAAAGAGAAAATAATAAATAAATAAATAAATAAATAACTTGTTCTTCTCTGATATCCTTCCCGCAAGGAAAAGAGCATATACATATAGTCCATATTGAAAAATAACATTGATATAAACTATTTTCTTTTTGAACTTAATAAATTGTTTCTTTCAGGGCATAATTTGATTTTTATAAAAGTCTGTAAAAATTATAATATAAAATACAAAAGCCAGTTAAATTTTGATGTGCCAGATGTGCACATTTCGGAAATTCATTCCTCATCAGTGATGGTAAGACCGAAAAGTTTGATACATAAAAATATATATGCCAAACAGTTGAAAATAATGAATCTAAAAAAATAATAATAATGTACTATTTTGAAATAAAATATGTGTTAAATATCAGTAACAGTTATAACAAACAATAATAAGTAGTCCATCTTTTGTTAAACTTAATATTGTATAACATAATATATTTATTATTTTATGAAAAAGCCATCATTCAGTTTCAAAGAATTCCAAAACGCATTATGACCTGCATGTGAGGGTTTTCAAGTAAACTATTACGTGTATTTCAGGTTTTATTAGTTGAAAGCCCTGCGTCTTCTGGATTTAATGGTAAACAATTTATATTTACTTAAAGAATGTCAATTTAAAATGTTTCCAAACAACTACATAATTCACCAAGAAATCTTTTAAATCACAAGCTATTGAAATATAGGTGTAAAATGTGCCTTGTATTTTAGATAAAAAACTCAGAACATCATGATCAAAACTTATTAATTAACCAAAAATAACACAGACCGATAAAACTAAAAAAATAAGATTAACTATAACAAGATATCATAACAAAAATATTATTTCCAAATACACCAAAGAACAAAGTTTGAATTATTGTTGGCATAGCACCTTCTATAAACTCTATTTAGCACATTGTCTTTCTTTTAATTATGCACTTTTCATTTTTGTAGAAAAATTCTTATATATTTAATTTCATTTCATTTAGCCAAACGTAACGTTACTTAAATTGAATTAGTTTAATCCGTGGATTTATTGAGACCTGACGCAAAAAATATTTTTCTATAGATGAAAACACCTGTTACCATAGTTACGATTTGTCTTGGATTTATCGCTACAGAAATTTGAAATCTATATAACATATTCAAATCAATTTAAAATTAAAATCCAGTAGAAAAGTTGTTTTATTAAATATGGCTAACAATTTTGTAAATAAAATAACGCGACATTGCATAACTTGGAAATCTTTCCAAAATCGATATGTTGAGTGTATTTTTTATGTTTTCGTGTATTAATCACCTAAAGGATTTTATTTGTTTTTTTTATTTATTTATTTATTTATTAATTAATTTATTTATTTATTTATTTATTTATTTATTTATTTATTTATACATATATATTGAAAAACGTATCAACATTTTAGTCAACGGAAATAAAACAAGGAGAAGTTTCGTGTTTCAACAAACTAAATTAAAATGCTTACAACATTTTATAATGCGTCAATATATAATTTTATATACTATATAAAAATATAAAATTTTTTCCACCGAGACAAAAATCTAATTTTCAGCACAAGTCTTTTTATACGTAAAAAAATATAAATAAAATGAAATATATAATAAAGTTAAAATTAAGGTAGGGGTATTTTTGTATTAGGACCCTAACATCAAGTTGTTAAAAAAAAATAAAATACATTATCTTTAGCTCAACATTTACTTAGGAAAAAATTACCATTATTCTGACATTGTAATCGGAACATTAGCCTATTTTTGTTAAAGCAAGGTATTGCCTATTGACATGCATTGCATGAGAAAGAGATTATTCGCCTCAGTTACGAAAAGTTTTGCTGCTTTGCTTAAAATTATAACATATTTCGGTATTAGCTAAGGCAACATTTGTCAAAATTTCCAGTGCGTTTATTTGTCAATGCGGCAATGAAATGAAACACAAACATACCAGGCCATGTCCAAATCAGCATCACCTCCAAAAAAAGTAAAAACTTTGAAAACTTGTCAATTTGATATACATGTGAGCTTCCATCAAGAATGTTTATTTGGTTGTCTATATCTCAAAGCAAATTATTTCGTTTAAAGCCTCAATAATTTTGTGCGTTAAATTTTCTTTGTAATTTTATCTTTTATTTATTTATTTATTTATTTATTTGATTTATTTATTTATTTTGGTATAGATATTGTTTCTAGTGATATATTTGTGATCTCATAATTCCCAGTTATAGGTTTATGTATTTAATTTTGTTGGTAAATGTAAAATCGTTAAAATAATTAAAAACAAACAAAGAAAAAAATGTACAGAATAAAATCATTTTTCAAAGTATGAAAGAAAAAAGGCTACATAATTCTTTATATTGTAAAATTCAATAAACATACAAATTAATCAGTGAAATAATAATTTCAACACGTGGATTTTATTTTTAATTTTTTTTTTTTTTCATTTAAAAAAAAACATCCCCCACACAAATATATATATATATATATATATATATATATATATATATATATATATATATATATATATATATATATATAAGCAAATATAAAAAGGTAAATAGTATGACATATGTACAAAGAAATATTTTTCTCTATGTTTTCCCTAGTGTCATTATTGATTTACTTAACTATAATTTATATGCAATTTATCTTCTTGTGGATAACTTTTACTGAAACTTTGTAGAAAGTTACATAAAAAAGCAAAAACAAAATTAAAGTAAATAAACGAATTAAACATAAAAATACATGGAATGATAATAATAATTTGAAATTCGATGGTTTTTGTCTGAATTACATTGTTTTGGTAAAAGATATCCACTATAAATTTTAGTCAATGTTTAAGACCAAAAACAAAAGAATTATATAGAACAAAATACCTGCTAAATTTTGCTTTGCCATATGTGCACATATTTATATAATTATATAACAATATTTGATAATGTTTGACCTAACTTTCACTTTTGCCAATTTTGATAGTTTGGAATTGTGATTTGAACGTAGACCGGTATGTTTGTTTTGCAATTGGATAATTTTAATATACTATAATTCCCTGAAAGACAAACATAGGTTTTCATTCTCAAGCAAAGTAGTTCATTCCGAAACCAAACAGCTAACATGTTCGATATGTTATTTTTGTTAGGGCAATAACATGGACCTGTTGATAAAAAGGATTAAAAATCTATTATATACAGAACAGTTAAAATTTACTTAGGAAAAAGTATTTACCATTAGTCTGGCATTTAATAAGGACATTGACCATTCTTTGTAGAATCACAACATTGCCCAAAATAAATATCGCTAAATAAGAATTACTCGACTCCGACTCAGTTACAAAGGAAATAAGACAAATATTACTTTATGTAATTTTAGAGTAAATTTGCAATTTAATAAATTGTTAATTAAAACGTCAAAACTCATTCAGATGCAGATTTTTGTATTTTTATTTATAAACAAATTTTTTAATTTATTATAATGATTATTATTTTTATGTTTTATTATTTTTTTTTTTTTTCAGGAATAAAAATATTGTTTACACGACAATGTAGAACACAGGTATACATAAAATATTTATGATATTTTAGGATGATTTAATAGTGAAACAAACAATAATAAAAACAATAAAATCAGGAGGTGCTTACCTTTCCGGAGCACAAATCCTCACTTCCTTGATGGAAGTTCACGTGTTTAATAAATTTGGCCAGCTTTCAAAGTTTTTTTTTTTTTTTTTTTTTTTTTTTTTTTTTTTGATTGTGTATAATTATCATTTTATGTAAAAGAAAAGATTTTTGTTCCTGCAAAGCTAATCGCATTTACAATAAGTAACGGAATATAAAGATTCTGAAGTATATTGCAGGAATATTTTTTCCGGAGGGAGGGGGGGTAAAAGTTTTAAAAAGAAATAATAAAAGAATAAACCGAAAATAACGTAACGTTAAGTCTCTGAAACAATCTCTACGTAAAAATGTTTTATGTTTCACTTCTGAGGGTGTTTTGTTTTTGAAGTTACAATTATGAAAGGGTCACTTAATTTTTTTTTAAAATTTTTTTAGTATAAAATATATTTAAAATTTGCATGGAAACTAATTTTTTGAAAACTCCTTGTTACAAAATCTGAAAACTTTTAACAGCACATCACAATACAATAATACAATAAGGACTTTTATAACTTATAATTTATTTAATATAAATATATTTTAGTCACTAATTAATAATTACCTTTATTTTCATCATCTGCTGGCATGTATGTAAAAATCCACAAAGCTGCCAAAACAAAAAGGAAAATACGTATAAATACTCCTGGTTTATGCCAAAACAAAACATTTCTTCGAAAGAAGGAAAAAATTCGTAAATTTCTCATAATTGTTGAAAATTGATTTTTTAAAATTTATTTCTCAATTTAAAAAAAATAAGAAAGCATATATTAAACTAATACTGGTTTTAAACAAAATTCTGTTTCACATCTCCTAATTTCAGTTGAAATTAAGCACATTCATTTTTTCCAGATAAAACTCATGAAATTAACATTTCGTGAGCTTTTGGGGTTGGAGCCAAAAACAGGTAGCTGGGAACCCGTTTTCATCAGTTTTGGTTATGCGTTTTAAATGTTAATTAAATGAGGTTAAAAAACGGAGTTGTTTGTCTAAGTTACCAGACTAACCAGTAATAGGATTGATTTGAACAGCTAGTTCAAATATTGACCGTCACTATGACGATGTTTGTAGAAATAGTTATTAGAAATAAAATAAAATTAGATACGAAAGTGACTGCAGATTTGTCTTGCACGCGTGAGTATTATTATACAACAACGTAATGAAGGAAAATATCAAGAATCAGTTTCGGATAATTTTCTTTTATTTTTAAAACAGTGAAAGATAGTATGTTTTTAGTTTTTAAAGGAATCATGTTATCAAAGATATTTATTGTTATTGATAATTTTCACCCTTACAATCAAATTTTAAAATGAATGGATTTGACCTGATTTCAAACACTAAAAAATTATAAATTAATCATTTAAAATTTGACAAAGGTCAGCAGTTTAGAGCTTATTGTTTGATTTGATTATATCTATGCAAGCAACAACCTAAACATGAGAAGAATGATAAAAGCGCACGATTTTCACAAAACAAAGCATCCAGAAAAAATTAATGATTTAAAAAAAATAAACACATAGTTTACCCAAACCTATACCTATAAACATGGCAAAACACATATAAAGAGCAACTTACAAAAATAAATGATCGATACAATAAAGCATGGCAACGAATTTTAACGATTAAAATAACCATACGTGGTTACACACGGAACATGGCAACCAAAGACAAAAAACGAACAAAAAGTTTAAATATCGCGACTAAAACTAAAACTAAAACAGCAGCCTACGATGATACACGATCGAAACATGAAAACATAAGATCACATGCAACTTAAAAGTCAGAAACAATAAACAATCAAAACAAGAATGCTTAGCAAGACTGGAAATAAATACTAGTTTTTGTATCACTCTTGAAAAAAAACTAAATGGAAGGAACACTTTTATAAACCTCTTATTTGACTTTTGTTTTGTTAACCCTGGATATTATGACAAAAGTGGGTCAAAACAGCAAGAGACACGGATCTTGTATTGCGATCACTGATCAAATCCCCATCAACCGATTTATGGTTGGTGTTTGATCTAATGAAAACGGTGCCCAGAAATGTGTTTCCGGAACATTCTTCGTATTGAACAAAATGTGGTCTAGAGCGTTATTTTTTATCTTTAAATATAGAAGAAAATGTCCAATAATAAACTGGAAGGAATAAACATATTGAGTCATTTATGTCTTTATTATATGTGAATGTTTATTGTGTGTGCCCAAACAAACGATTTTTTATGAAAGCAGCTGTTGTTGAAAACTATTGTGTCATACGTAAGATATTAGTGTTAGACCTGAATTCTGCAATTTACAAAAGTTGTGTGTGTGTGTGTGTGCGTGTGTGTGTGTGTGTGTGTGTGTGTGTGTGTGTGTGTGTTAAGTCACTTCATCTCATACTGCAGCTTATTAATCCCCATATTTGAAGTATGTTACCTTTTCAACAATGCAGTATTCAACATCAGATAAGTAATTTATTTTTTCAACATTTTAGTTTTTTTGTTTTTTGTTTTACATCACAAGTATTAATTCAATACGAGGGCTAATTGATATGTTGTGAGCCTTGTATTGAAGTTAAGCATCAATCTCTTTATTCCAGCCCTACTTTTCCCTGATTATTTGGTGCCAAATACCCGAGGTATGCTGGTAGCATTTTGTCAGTTTCTATTGACAAAGTTACGCTCTTAAGTAAACAAGGCAAGTGACTTTTGCAAAATGGTCAAAGTCGGTGATACAGCGGTGATCCAAAATTTGCATTAAAAAGTTAAGATATCATACTGATATGGTAGCAGCATTAGGGAAAATTGCTCCTTCAATTAAAGGGTGGGTTTGCTGAAATTTAAACGAGGCAGACAGAGCCTTGAGGATGTATACGCCCTGAAAGGTCTGTCAATTTTGCAACCCAAGATATAGTAAAAAAGACAATGATTTTGTTATGGCTATATTATGATGTAGTTACAGTAAAATATAAAACTCAGGCTCACTTGAAAACTCAGTAAAGATGAATTGTTCTACCAGGAACATTTCCTTGTTCACAAGTCTACCGTTGTCATGAATGTCATTGGCGATTGTGGATTAAAAGTGATGAAGCATACGACTTATTCGCCTTGGTCGATTTGACTTTCATCTATTTCCAAAACTAAAAACGGTCATTTTCGGTATATACTGTTAGTCCGTTAATGACATCATACATAAGTAGAGGACTTATTGAACAGTCATAAAACGACTTCTTTACAAGCGGTATTGAGACCGACTTATTCGCCTTGGTCGATTTGACTTCCATCTATTTCCAAAACTTAAAACGGTCATTTTCGGTATATACTTTTAGTCCGTTAATGACATTATACATAAGTAGAGGAATTTCTGAACAGTCAAAAAACGACTTCTTTAAAAGTGGTTTTGAGACCCTTAAAGATCACAGTAAAAAAACAGAGATACTGAAAGGTATTTTGATGAAAAAATAATGCAACATGTTACCCAAAATTCAAATCATTACCTATGCGGCTCACGGGATATCAGTCAGCATTCGGACCAATCGTTTCACATAATATTCATCATAAAACTTGAACACTATTTTTGCAATGAAACTAGAGATGTCGTAGTTTATTGAATACTAAACGCTGCATTAAGTTTTCCAGTGAAAAGATTAAAATGGTGCTGATCTAATTAATGATATTCCGTCGAATAAATACAGAAATAACAGTAATTTCCCAGCGAGATGTAGCCTGAGGGATCTAATTTTATAACATGGTTACGAGCCATTTAAACACAACTTATAAAACGGTGAAATATGATAAATTAAACACAAAACTTCGTTGAATTTATCATTTGTGACTTAGTAAGGGAGACATACCACCATTGCAAATACATCTGGATATTAATGACGGACAATTAATGCAATTTATCAGGTTTCACCTTCGATTCATTGGAATTCCCCTTCATCCTTGCGTATGCTCCAAGCTCATAATAATCATTGTAAAACATTGACCAACCGGTCAGAGGATTCAGTTTATTTACAGCTAAAACGAATGAAATTTTAGAAAATTAATCTCGCGGATCGTAATAAGTTCAATTCAAATAAATATATTTTTAGAAAATCCAAAAAATAAATAAATAAATAATAAATAAATAAATAAATAAATAAAAATTATAATAATCATGTTCTTTATCGAGTTACCTATAATGATCTGACATTTACAACTTTCTAAAATATCTTTTTAATTTTACACACTTCAATTTCAGAAATTTGAAAATCTTTAATTATATCTATTGTTCATATAAGATGTTTTATTGTTTGAGAGGTAACATGTGTTCCCTTGATAAATCTGCATACAGTCTTAATTGCTAACATCAAATGTACTGTAATTTAATGTAAAGAAGCAAACAATTAAAGTTGTGACATCTGCAACTTTCATCAGTTTTATTAATAAACAAGTAAAATTGATTTCTTAAAATTCTATACAGATGTGAACATGTCCCTTGAACAGATTAACTTTGATTATGAAACCATCCAGCCATACATCCATCAATGCATACATATATTACGCGCAAACAAACAAGCATACATACATACATACAGACAGACAGACATATATACATCCTTTCATCCATACATACATACATCAATCCATCCATCCATCCATACAAACATCCATCCATTCATCAACCCATCAGTGAATACATACATACATCCATCCATACATACATACATTCATCCATCTATCCATGCACACATACATACATACATGAATTTATCCATACACACAAACAGACTGACAGACATTTCATTACATACATACATACATACATACAAGAATTGACGGTTAGATGATTGCAATAATGATAACTATCATTGAAAATTCAAACATACAGTGAAATGATTAATTGTGAGGCGCTGTGATCCGTAAGCGCGTTTTAGACCACTCGGCAATCGAGGCCCCAAGAAAACTGAAATCACAGTTTAAATCCTGTTTTTCCGAAACGTTATTGTGCTTATGTGGCATAAAGCAGAAACCAAAAGTCTTCAAATAATACTTGGCTTATATTTTACAAATTTTCAGAAGATACATAGAATTTAAGAAACGTCCGTTTATTTTATATGTGTGAATAGACTTGTCTGTTACCGTACCTTCATCAAAAATTAATGTAAAACTTTAAAAGGAAAACGATAAAATAATTTACTACACAGGACTATACAGGACTATATTACTTCACGATGTTTACGTTAAAGAGTCGCCCAAAACAAAAAAATGAAATCTCTCCTTTCATTTCAGCATATACGCCAATATTGGAACATCCACATGCACATACGCGCAAACCGTAATACATCAGACATATATTAGACCACCCAGATCAGTAGTGATGTGGTTAGCGAACTTACATGCATGACGAGCGAATTAGAATAGGCCTAGGGGTTGTTATTTCTATTTTCTATTTTTTTCTAAATATCTTAATTAATATAAAGATATTTTTGATCAAATAAAACAAAACAAGCTAGATTTGAAAAAATTGCTTGAATTAATAGTAGTGGTATTTCTCAATATTTACACTTTTACGATTTGTCTACTTCTGGTGTTGATGCCATGTGTTTCCAGAGGGCGGTATTTGAATAAAATATTTACAGAGTAGACTATTTATGTATAAGTCGACTATGTCCACTTTCAACAAGGTTAGCCCCTGACAAACTCTCATACGTTTTACAATGGTAGAGTTTAAATATTTGTTGTTAATATTAATGTAAATATGTACACGTGTATAAAGTATTTCATCAGAAAACCTTAGGACCAATAACGTGTCCCCATACAGTGTCCGTCTAATCTTTTGTTAAAAGTGCACTAAGATTATCATGATATATATGTCATAAATTGATAACTGTCTGATTATTTTACTAGCTTAAACTATATTACCTTGTGATAAATAAATAAAAAAAATATTTTCAGATAGTCTCTCTCTCTCTCTCTCTCTCTCTCTCTCTCTCTCTCTCTCTCTCTGGGCTTAGGTGGCTGAATTGTTTGATCGCGTGCTTACGGATCACAGCGAATCCTACTCGGGCGAAAAGTATGAGGAGGTTGGCTGTTTTCTCCAGGCACCTCGGTTACACCACCATTCCAGAATCGATTGGATCTACATAAGTGAATTTGGGCGTGAAACACAATTAATTCAATATAACCCCTCTCTCTCTCTCTCTCTCTCTCTCTCTCTCTCTCTCTCTCTCTCTCTCTCTCTCTCTCTCTCTCGTATTTTGTTTATGGATTATTGTTTTCCTGTTTCAGATCAATCTAATTTTCATATTATAATTGATTTAATTTTTTGAATGAAATATTCAAAAATTATAAACTATACAATGTTTTGTAATACAAGTATTTATTTAGAAAATAAAAAACTGACAATTGGGCATGACGCTAAAATTATTTGAGACACATTGCCAAATTAGCACACGGTAATGAAAAAGACAAATTTCCGAGGACGACAATATTTGACACCCTGTTGTATAACTCTCTCTCTCTCTCTCTCTCTCTCTCTCTCTCTCTCTCTCTCTCTCTCTCTCTCTCTCTCTCTCTTTGGGACCGAGTAGTTTGGTAAAGTTTAAAAAAATAATTCGTGAGTGAAGAGGATTTTATACATTGATAAAGTATTGCCCATTGTTCTCGACGCATTATATCATGTATATATGTTTATCTATATCAGAAGTTCTTTATACTTCTATACATGTATCTAATGTTATATCATCAATATTTTCATTGAATGATAATAAATCAGGTCCATATTTAAAGTTAATCTTGCTAAAAGTAACTTCATACCTTTAAGGACATTACACCTTCCATTTGTCCAAATCTAAAAGTCCTTCATCTAACTATAATTACTTCCAAATATCTTCATAATTCAAATGGAATAAAAAGATTACACCGGACGGGCGACACGAGCCGAACTACGACGACTCGGATAATCTTAGTTAGACGAATATTTACCTTGTTGGAACAATACAAACAAACTGCATAAAATAAGTAATTCCACTAAGATCTGTAGAAACAGGATCCAAGAACAACGCTTGCGAATCATCCTTGTTCCATAACTCTTATTACTTTATCCCTAAAGAAACGAAGTCATGGCTCCTTCACTACTCGCACCTGCCTATACTTAACAACTGTGGAAATTTATTGCCATTACAAGTTTATTATTATAAAACAAATAAGATTGTAAAAGTGTATTTATAGTCAGACATTTTATTGTGTACAGCTGGACACCTTACTGACCGCTTAAACAAATAAAGGTAATATTGAATGTTATTTATCTATTTATTTATTTATTTATTTATTTATTTATTTATTTAACCTTAATTATTATGTTAATAATAATATCACAAAATAGCCGTTAAATTTTTATGTGCCCTATGTGTACATTTCTGAAAATCATTCCTCATCAGTGACTCTAGGGGCCGAAAAGTTTGATAGATAAAAGCATAAACCAAATTAAGGAATCTAAAATCATAAATCGATTCTTCTAAAATTAATGGCCTAAATTTTTGAAATGTTTATCATAAAAATACATTATGTCAATTAGAACAATCGTCTTATTTTCCTATATCTCTCGAGTAATCAGCATCAATCCGGGACTTGTCTCCAAGAGAGAGCGTTCTCTAGTTCATCTCTTTTCTTTAGGTCATAAACCAAAAGCATGTTAAATTTTCCTTTTTTTATGTTCATTTAATATTTTTAAAAAAATAATAAATTCAACAAAATAATAATAATAATAATAATTATGATGATGATGATGATGATGATGATGATGATGATTATTATTATTATTATTATTATTATTATTTTGAGAAAAACGCTTTCCATCACTTGAACGCTGAAATTGCCTCATAGTCATGGTATGACTCCGGCATTTTAGTTTTTTCACAAAGTTACAAGAAAATCCAAATAATAATAATAATAATAAACTCAAGTCATGATTTTATCCGATGAGCCGGAAAAGGATAAGTAAAATGTCAAAAGTCACCTGTTATCAAGGCATTAAATAACATTAATTTTTGAATAAAAAGCAAACATTACATAAATTTTAGTCTAATACCTACAGAAAATATCAAAATCCCAAAAAATGTCAACTTTAAGAAATTCACTAACTATAAGCGAAAAACGTAATACCAATTTTTATTTAACAATTTTCACGAAATGAATTGAGCCATGTTGAAAATATTAATACTGTAGATGCATAATATCATGCAAGATTAAAAACCAAATTTTCTTACTTACATTTTTTTAATAAACAGAACATAAGAAAAATCTTTAACTTTAAAGAGTTTTATTATCACTGGACAATGGCTTTATAATAATGTCATGTGCTACTTTTGAATTTTGATGAAATAATACAATTCAAAAGTAGCACATAATAATAATAATAATAATAATAATAATAATAATAATAACAATGATTACCGATTACCGGTAATTGATCTTGTATATTGTTTTAATCCTAATACCTTGAATTCAAGCTTTCTGTATTAAGTTTTGGACAGTGTATTGTTAATGCATTACCAGGAAACTGTTAATATGCAATTATATACCAACAAGAATCTACGGATTTAAGCGTCTCGCCTGGTTAGTTTTTGATTGAGTAGAATATATATTTCTTTAACATAACCTTTCACATTTCGACAACCCGCCCCCGCCGCCGCCGCCGCCGCCGACACCGGGAAAAATAACACCTTATGACATTGCCAGACTCGACAAAACGGTTGTTAGTTTAAACCTAGTTTACAGAACAAGAAAATAACAAAGCATTTAATCATTGCCGATGAGACAGTTTTAGTGGGTGGTCAGTGGTAGAACGTCCGCGTCGAGATCGGAAGATTATGGTTTTGAACCCTGACTGAGTCATACATAAGACTTTAAAGTTGAGTCTTGCTCTTGGAATTAAGCGCACAGAGTACTGACTCGTTCCCTCGGAGCAAGAATAACGGACTGGTTGAGTGGTATACTTTGCCTGCTGCATACTGAATCAGTGAGCCTAGGATATATTTTAACAATGCCATACCCTGAGTCCTCGCTAGTACAACGCAGGCAATAATACACACTCGCACATCTAATGCACACACGGACTTGTTCACACACACACACACACACACACACACACACACACACACACACACGTATAGGCCATCCCATAAATATTTTTTTTATTGAAAATAATATTATGTACATTTGTTCTTACTATTATAACCTTATAACTTATTTGATAAAGGTCAACAATAAAATAGAAGATGACAATCTGTCACAACAATTTTTCAACGGTTGTTGATACTGACATTTCTGATTTGTAGTACATGTATAACATATGGTCATGTTAGGTATTATATAGTACTGTAATACTATTGAAAAGCGTGTAAACACGTATTGGCAATTGTTATGTAATACTTCCATTAATATTTACACAGTTATTACATGTTTGTCGTATTATATATTATTATAATATTTCGGAAATTCTCTATCGTATCTTATGCCATCTCGTACTATTATATATTATGATAATATTTCAGTATTTTTTCTATTGTTTCCTCCGTCATCTTGTACTATTGTATGCTAATATGTATGTATTTGTTTGCCTATGTGCCGGAAGGAACACGGCTAATAAAGAATTGAAATTGAAATTGTAAACATACGAAAACATACTGTGCACAATTACATAAGTACACATTACTCAAATAATGTCGTGAACTTGAGAGAAGATTAATAGATTAATACAAATGTATCTTTTTTTCCTTATAAAGAAAACTAGACCAAATTGTTTAAAAAAATTAAAATATAAACATAGCAACAGAATTGAAACTCAAAAATACGATTTCGTTGTAATACTATAGGATCTGTATTAACCTACACTGCAACACTTATTTTAAAATACATGTTCTTTCTTTTTACCTTCACTAAAATTTTACTTTCAACTGAAATGTCTTTAAATTTAATGCCAAAATCAAGCTTTTTTGAACAATTCTATGAAAAATATTTCTTTAGAACATTTCTATAGAATGAGTGGGGGTACAAAGGGATGTCTGACCCAGTTGTTTACTCCTTTACAATTTTTATTGTGTCTTATCTGTTTTAATTGTTAGTAACAATTTTGTTCAGCCACTGCTTAAAATCCGACAGATGTAATATTCTTCTTGTTACTGAATACGTATTTAGGGTTTCTCTAGGGAATGTTTATTCTACAGTTATATAAAATAAATATTTTTGGTGGAGAATTTTAGAGGTGAGTGATTTTTTTATCGCATAAGATGTTACTAAATATGTCTCCGTGTTATGTTACATAAGTCAGAAAAATGTCTGATCCTTATGCTTTTGTCTGATAATTATGTATATACATTACTATGTCAGACAAAACAAAATGAATGATTTGGTTTGTTTTTTGGTAGTTTTACTGTTTTTATGAATTTGTTAATTTATTAGTTTCCATAAAGAGAGTACTTTGTTGAATGTACTTTTATGAATATGGTTGGTGAAGTGCTCGAGTGTCGAATGCTCTTTCAAATTGATTTTTAATTAATTTGCTCGATGGAGTGTTTGCGTGGTAAATGCTCTGTCAAATGGACTTCTAATGAATATGCTCAGTGGAGTGCCTGTGTGGTGAATGCTCTGTCAAATGGACTTCTAATGAATATGCTCAACGGGGGTGTATGAGTGGTGAATACTTTGCCGAGTCGACTTCTGATGAATGGGCTCACTGGAGTGGCTAAGACTATTCTGCAAGATAAAGCTCTAATATCCATGCTGATGTGGAGCTGAGTAGCGAAAATTCCGTTAAACCAACATCTAATGAATATATATATATATATATATATATATATATATATATATATATATATATATATATATATATATATATATATATATATATATACAGTGGCTAAGGAATGAATACTCTGTCAAATGGACTTCTAATAATTATGCTCGGGGAGTGGTGGCCAAGTAGTAAATATCCTGTCAAAATGGAATTCTCTGGTAGATTAACAATACTGAATTTCTTTATTTGGTGGAATATGTTTTTGTATGAAGTGTCTGAAGAGATAACAATCTGTCACATTCGCGCCCACTTATTTTGTTTTATGAAATGTCCAAGTAGTGAATACACTGTCAGATTGAAAACAGTTTTTTACTGAATTCTTTAGTAGTAATAATTTTGTTAGTTAGTTAGCTGTTGTTTTTTATGTGTCATTTGGACATTCACTTATTATGTTATTTGACGTCTTCTAAATGTTTGAGTGGAATGTCTAAAAGTTATTATTTAATCAAACTGACTTCTTTTGAATACGTTTTCGTAAATTTTTGATTAGTGTTTTTTTTTTCAGATGACCTTCTATCTAATAATAAAAATAAAACAAACATACCAGTCCTTGTCCATTTCACAATTCCAAAAACAAAGTAAAAACTTTGCAAACTGGCAAAATATGTTATACACGTAAACTTCCATCAAGGAAGTGAGGCCGGGTGCTCCGGGAGGGTAAGCACCTCCTGTCTAGCTAGCTACATTGGTTACGTGCAAGTCAATGTCGAGAATGAAAGGAACAAAGAACTATGGTAAGTCAAATAAATTCAGTATATGTTGGGATACAGTGACTACATACTTATCAACAATATTGTCATGACGGCCATAAAACTTTTTAAGGGCCTTGATTAGCCGAGGCTTGCAATATCCTTGTGTCAACAATTTAATTGCAAGTCATTTGCTTCGTTGCAGAAAGTCCCCATAGTGGGAACAAGCTCTACCGTACCGTATTAACTGTGAAACATATACACCATACACAGAAGAAGCAGGGATATTACTGCAAAGAAACGGAAAGTTGACAATGGAAAAATTGAAGTCATCACGTTTGTCGTATAGCTTCAGATGTAACATTTCGTGGGTGTCATAATTGAGGTATAAGTCCAAATATGAAGCAGAACATGGAGAATCTGTCGTGTCTTTTATTTCAAGCTCACTTGGATAGATGACATTCACATATTCTCCAAATTTGTGATTATTTAGAGATAAAACATCATCTATATATCTGAGTATTGGTGTAATTTCTGACTGACAGTTTTACTTTTACTGATTTTGTTTTCATTTATTATGTTTTACTTACCTTGAAATATCTGACAACTAGATAAAAGAAGAAATATAACTACCACAAAACATAAAAGCAGAAATAGTTTTGTTCTTCGTTGGTGTAACATCATCTTTTATGCAAAATGAAAATTTTAAATTTCAAGTCCAATGGGTTTTACTCTTATCTTTTGATTGTTGCTATTAAATCTAAAACTAATAATGTTTAGGTTGACCGTGTCCATATGTTACAAATAATGATTTTGCATTGATTCTGTTTGAAATCTGATTTTCATTTAGAAACAACAATGCACAAATTGTTTTAAAGACTGTCAACATTACTTATAAAACCTTCTATATATAAGGTATATTACGAAATATATGTACAAATTAATAGTTGTCAATAAATCACACAAAATAATATTATATTGTAAGTAAGAAAGTTTTGTCTTGACGTATCTGGTATCTTTTAAAGTTTGAAACAACATCTGTTATTATAATTTTCATTTTCAAAAGAGAAATGTAACAGATGTCGTTTATTAAATATATTCAGTATGGAATACAATATTGAGAGAAATTAAAAAACAAAAATAAAATCTTTAGATTTTGGCACAGTTTTGTCAGGATTTATTATATATATAATAGGATTATACAACTGATCATATGATAATTGAAATAATATTACACAACAGATCAACGATAATTAAAATCGTCGACATTTAAGAATTATCACGAAGAAGAGATATGTAGGGATACCAATGTACATGTATTATGTATACCATCAACAATTTCAACTCAATACATTTTTTCAAATCCATCAACTTCATATCCGTGACATATTGTGAGAACACTGAAAATATAAAATAAGAAGAAGCAGAAATCTGATATTTAATGGGTGGGATTAAAAGAGGGATTTTTAGAACAGCATGCCTTGTGGTCAAATTGAAGAATGGACTGAAAACAAGGATTGTGCACGGTTTCTATGATTGAATGCCGCTTAATAATACATGACAAATCAAACTTGACGAACCGCTTATGATAAACACATTAGCAGGCAAAAATGTGACCGAATAACTTCAATCTAATAAACTAATTTGATTACATTGTATATGTCACATTAAACGTTTAAAGAACGTAGTTTCTATAAGGTTTAATTAAATTGATGTTTATGTAACCATGCACATTTTGGTTGTATTTCAAAAATTTGAATTTTATCCTTTTTATCAGTTTCTAACTTTTATAATTTGTATTATAATATTCCTTACTATTCTACCTGTTTTTTTATTTTAGGTTATTTAACGCCGGGATTACTTATTTCCTGAAGGCTTAAATTAATCATTATAATGTTAATTTTCGCGCCTTTTCGGCATATTTGATTAACAGATGTTTCGCAGTATGTATTTGCCAAATACCTTCATTTCATCAAGATATCATATTTAGACATGTCATAGAAAATATATTTATTATCTTAAATACAAACAGGGTATACCTGTTTCATAATACCTGGTTTATTATCCAACCAGAGGACACAAACTTATTCCTTCAGGGTGGAATTAGTTTCTTTATATTCCACGCAAAACCATTCTCGGATTTCCTGAGTACAGTGCGGTTGTAACAGAATCACCGATCAATGAAATTGCAAAACTCGCACAAACTTAATGAGGAAACGCATATTATTGTTGGCAACTTATGTTTTGTGTTAACTACATAGATTGTGTATTATTATTTTTATTATTATTATTATTATTATTATTCAAGGAATATAATTATTACAGTTATATCTTGAACTTACATTTATGTTATATTTTTCATTTATTAAACCGAGAAAGTAACAACCCTTCCGGTTCACCTTTGAGTCACTAATTCACACGGACGGCGTTGCTTACATTTTTTTTAACATTCAACAGCTGAAGTGAGTTAAAAATATTGAAACTTAAGAAAGGATGTAAAATGAGGAAAACAGTTAAAAGACGACTCATGAAAAAAAAAAGATTTTAAACTTTTTTATAACTTATAAAAAATTGAAATTGTCAAAAACAAACTGAAAAAAACTTGATAATCAAAATTTGTCAAATTCTGCATGGTTTTTCTTAGTATCCTATTTAAATAACTACAGAAATATATATTTATTTTAAAATAAAAGAATATGTTGATATTTGGCATGACTTAAAATTTACAGACTTATATATCGGGTCAATGAAATTGAAATAAGAAAAAGATAGTATTTATCCAAATCGCAAGGATGAGTTAATCATTATCACTGTTGAACTTATTAAGCTTTTTAACTTAAAATCATGCGGTTAATTAATATTCATATGCAGTAAAATATATATATATATATATATATATATATATATATATATATATATATATATATATATATATATATATATATATATATTACAGTAAAAGTTTGGATACAGTGACTTCATACTTATCATGAATTTTGTAATGACGACAATAAAACTTTATAAGGGCCTTGATTAGCCTAGTCTTGCAATATTCTTGAGTCAACAGTTTAAATGTAAGCAGTTTGCTTCGTTGTAGAAAGTCCCGTAGTAAAAACAAGATCTATTATAAGGTATTAATTATAAAACATATGCAGCATTCATGGGAGAAACAGGGATATTATTGCAAAGAAACGAAATGTCATCACGTTTGTCGTATAATTTCAGATGTAATCTTTCGTGGGTGCCATAATTGAGGCTATAATTCCATATCTGAAGGACAAGCATCATGAATGTTCATTTACTTGTTTTGATTGGTCTTATTTTAGTAGTGTTAAATACATGTAATATTCTTTGGTGGTATGTTACTGGTATGACGTCACTACACAGAAGCCGTAATATCGAACTTTTTGATTTAGAACTCTAGATATGTATTTGAAATTCACCGATACCTGGCTGATTTTTGTATGGATTTTATGAAATTTTCGGTATCGCCATATTTAAGTATGACAAATAAAATATGTCAAAACTGAAAATCGTTACAGTAACTGTATAATGCTAGTTAGATTAGTTTTTTTTCTTCTGAATGCAAATTTGCAATTTTATTGCAATAAGAGAACTGATTGTAAATTGAGTGTGATTTTATGGGATTTCAATAGTGTTTTGATTACACACTGGAATCCACCTTGGCAAAAAAAAATCAGTAGTTCGAAAAATATGTTTTTCTTTTTAGGCTGTTAGTACAACTACCTTGTCTTGTACCTTTTGCATCTTTTCGTTATTTGGGATCTTGGTTACGTTAGCTGTTGCTAGATCGTAAAACATAAATCCAATTCATTCCGTTCATACATACATACATACATACATACATACATACATACATACATACATACATACATACATATCTCATGTCTTAGTCTAGAAGATTTCTTGTCAGTCTTTTGCTGTGCAATGTTCTATGTTGTTTTTATGATTTTTGTTCAGATAAAATTAGATAAAAATCTCCAACTAAATTAGGTAACAATTATTAGCTATGGGTTTAGTTATTTCAGCATTGTTTAAAATCTCTTATTTTCATTCCTTTTTATTATTATTTTTCTCTGTCTATCTTTGCCATACTTTGTTTTAGTTTTATTTTGCATCAATTACGCTCAAATTGTCTACTACATATAAGAAAGTATTTTGAATGCAGAATATTTTTATTTTATCACTAAAGATAAATCTCAAATCCTGTGTAACATTACAACCGATGTTTTTTTACAAAGATATATGGAATTATTGAGCGTAAAATTTTATAGATAGTATTTATGTCAAGATTTACAAATTAAAAATCCTGAATAAATCTTCTTATTTACAGCTTTATTTAAAAGTACTAAAAGCAAAAATGTTCTTCAATTGAAAGACCACCACAATACAATAATTAAAAATTCAAATATTAGAAATGAATAAGAATAAAACACGTTACACAGCAATTTTTATCAGAATATAGGAAACCTATAGTAGTTCTTTAGTATTCACAAAGATATAGACTGTTAAACAAGCAAATGATAATTCAAACACTTAAAAATTGTCTTTTGTATTGTTATTGTTAGTTTTGGTAATGTATAATGTATCGATAATTTACACAATTTGAGTTGGCGCTACAGTACAAACAACGCTGTGGTCACCACATTGAAGTATACCTTTTTCTGCCAGTTTCAAACAACAGAAACAGAAGATCTGATTACAGAATTTACATGTCATAGTTTTACAACCTCCTGCATGCTCTATAAAAGCCTTACATTTAGGACATGCTCTCAGCTTTGGTACATTTTCCATTCCATTATACGCCATTTTTATTCGCTCGCAGTTTTGAAGCTGGCGCTGAAGCTCTTCTTTTTGAGGGCGGCAAATATGGCCATTCTCCCAGTTAAATCCACAACTCCAGCAGAATTCATACGCAGCTTTGCCTTGTTTTCTGCAGTAACAACATTCAACTCTTGGGTTATTTTCATCAATTCTCTCACAATACGATGTGCAGCCAGGGCACGCTTTACCCTTTTCTACAGTATTCTTGTTTACTCGTTGTTCAAAGAATGAAATTTCATCATCTGATAGACATGCTTTTTCAATCACTTCCTCAAACTCCAGCTTTGCATGGCAAATGGAAACTGGACATGTAAAAAATGTTTTTCTGTCATTTAGCTGAGACAAACAGGAACTGTACAGCATGTCTGGGGCTAAAAATTAAGAAAAAAATACTAATTGCAACAACGTAGTATAAATATTTTTGGTGACATTAAAAGCAATGAATCATTGACCAACCAAAATATATATAGGGATGTTGAGTCCCGACAAATACTTTATTGTGCATCTGCATATATATATATATATATATATATATATATATATATATATATATATATATATATATATATATATATATATATATATGCCTTTTTGTCCATTTAGTGGAAAAGTGGAATGTTTGAAACCATCAAAACACAGTTCTGAATATTTTGCTTCGGTAATTAATATGTGTTTGGACGTGCTGTCGTGCTTTACCATTGACTTAGATTTTGTGACTGGTTGCATAACTAATGCTTAAGTTTATGCTTTAGTACCATTCTTTTATCAATTTCGCGTTGTTAAACTTTTAAAGAATTTAATAATATATTGCTATGAATTTAAAGTGCCCCTGTGCTACAATTTTATTTCCTTAAGCTCTATAAACTAGTAAATATATAACAAAAATACCTGTTTAATTTTGATTAACAAAGACAATACCAAAGAAGAAAAGTTAGTGAATGTGTAAGTTATTGTTTGAAGCCAAATTGCTTCTGTGCAGTTTTTTCGCGACTAAAAGAAAATGAGAAAATAGTTTCAAAAATAAAACCTGATAGAGCTTAAAATTATATAAATATAGTATATGAGAAAAATCTGTTTGAAATCCTGCGTTAACATTAGATTGAAAAGGTAAAAAAATTGCATTGCTACTCATGTTATATGTATTTAATTGCACCTTATTGTTTAAAAAGGCGTATCCTTCTTAGTTATGTTACTCATAAAATATACTTTAAATACAGAAAATACATGTACGCTAAAAATCCATTCAAAATTATAGAGCATTTAAGATGTTTGATTTGTTCTGATTAATATGCCCACGGCCAATTGGATTTTTTCGTTATCTAATGTAATTTATGAATTGTGAGTTGTGAATCACTCATTTTGAATGTAACATTGATTTTGTAAACTGGCTTTCATCGAATCATATTTTTTTAAAAATTACGTGAGGTTTAATAACATAAATTGTTAATGTCATATATATAGCGAAAATGATAAACTAATAACATTTTATCAAAGTTTCAATCTAGAGGGATCTACATCATTTTGTGTCAATCGAAATGGCTAAAAAGATTCGGGAAGTAGTATTTTTTGTATATATACCAGCAGTCGAAATCATCAATGAGAGTTTGATCTTAACAATCTCAAATTTAATTTTAAAAAATTTCATTTTGATATAATAAATAATTGTGATAAATATATTACTGTATGTCGAAAAGAATCACACGGTACTATACTTTTAAGTATTATTCAAACAAAAATATTTACCAATGGTGTGATGACATGTTAGCCGAGAAGTCACTTCATCTGTATCACCCGTCATGCAGTCGGGTTCAGACGTTCTGAGGTGCGATGGCAAATGTCTGTCTTTGGGATGAACAATCACTTCCACTATTGTATCTAATGTAACTGTATCATCGTTGCCTTTAATGTTGCATCTCTGGACAATGTCTATAGTAAAGGGTGGCACTTGGAGAATACCTTCAATAGTTTTCCTCACTTTAGAGACCTTGACTTCCTAGAAAAAAATCATATATATTGATTTCCCTTTTCCTGTATTATTACTATATCTGTAGCATTTTTAGAAGGTTTTGAGATGTTTGTACAGTATACATGTGATATTCAAATACAACAGTCCATGTTAAAATCATTACCTTAAAACAAGACAAAAGCTATGAAACTGACAAATTAATTTTACTCCGATTTTGCATATACCAGTATTATTATTTGGAGAAAAAATAACATGTTTTGATTGAAATGAAAATAAGTTGAATGTGTCTGACATGTTTTAGATTGATACACTTTGATAGAGATTGGGAAGGGACAAGTTATAATAATCATAATTTATAAGGGTCTAAAATTCTTATTTATTAAAGTAAACCTGTCGATAACTAAGCCATCGAGGCTAATGATAATAGATACAGAGTGTCTGATTTGTTTCATGTCTTTGCATTTGACGGAACGTAAATAATAACGTTAAAGAATTCATTTAAGAACTCTTTCTAAATGTATAAACATGTCGGATACCTTTTATTATTGATATATTTGCGAACAATATCTCATCACTAACAACGGTTAAGACAGAAACTTTTTTAAGTTTTTCAAAATATATACGCTTTTGTTCAGGTTCATAGGACAAATGTTTGTTTTCATGACATGTCGTCATATTTACCAATTGCAGCTGTGCTTATAATAATTTGAATGTTATAAGGACCGATCCGTACCTCAAAAATTGGCTTAAACCGTAGGTTAGTTTAAACAATATTTTATTAAAGTAAATATCATAACATAACATTGAAACAATAAATATATAATAAGCAAAAGTATTCGGAAACAATGGACTTACATAGTCCATTCTAAAAATCCGTCTTCCATAATTTGAAAAATACATTTGTAGACCGACATAACACTTATATACAACAGTACACATAATACACAAAAAATAGCACTTGCATGTGTTACTTTACAGTATATATTAACAATTGTAATTAAATAAATAAGAAGAAATATGTTTAAGGAAATCCTTTTTGTATCAATTATAAAATCTTGGACTTTTAAAAATATCGAAGTGTTGTCTTCGTCAGATAAATTTGAATCACCAAATAACAGTAATTTTTGAGTAACAGTATGGTTGTTTAACAGAGCTAGAAGGACATTTCTTTGCCAAGTGAAATAAGGGCATCAAAAAAAATAATGACTGGTGGTCTCAACCATACCACAGGCGCAAGTTGGATTAGAAATAATTTTTTTTGGAAAACAATGGTGATTTAAAACACAGCACTGCATTCTCACTCTTGCATTAAGTATCTGACCTTTACGATTGCCTTTTAAATAAAATTTAGGCACTTTTTGTACATTCTTATTTAAAAATGCTTTAAATCTGGATAAAGAGGTATTTCCTGTTTTCTGGAATATCGTTCCAATCTCTAACAACTGAAGGTAAAAAGGAGTCGAAGTAAGATTTGGTTTTGCAGTGTATAGATAATACATTGTGTTGATGTCTAGTATTATAACAATGTACTTCAAAATTGTGTGGTGGTATGATGTTTGACAGATAAGCTGGAGTAATATTGTGGTACATCTTGCAGAAAAGGATTAACTTATGTTTTTTCCTTCTATCGCTAAGGGTTTCACATAAACTTTCTTTAAAAAGTAGAGATGTACTACTAAGTAAAAAAGCACCTGTAACTATCCGCGCTGCTTCTGTATTTATTTGCTCTAAAAGATTACTTTGTTGTTTAGTCATGTTGTCCCATAGAACATCACGATACTCGAGAAGAGGTCGGATAAGACTAAAATAAAGTTTCTTTAAGGTGTTTCTGTTTAGCTTAAATTTTAGCTGGCGTTATAGATAAAGACGAGATGGAGATTTGTGTAATAAGGATTCGATATGAGCAGCCCAAATGCAATCATACGAGAATGTTACACCGAGATGTTTGTGAGTGTGGACTTTTTTAGCATAATATGATTCAGAGAGAGAGGAGGATGATACGATTGTAGTTTAGACTTCCTAGAAAAGGTCATACATTCAGTTTTGTGGGGATTAAAAGTGACTAACCATCTTTTAGACCAAGAATAAATTGCATCAAGATTCTGATTAAGTGTTATACTAGCTGAGGCTGGATCGTCTACAGTAATAAATAAAGATGTATCATCAGCAAAGGGTCTGATATTGCAGTTAACAGTAGAAACAATATCATTGATAGATAAGAGAAATAGAGTAGGACCAAGAATGGAGTCTTGAGGAACACCTGTGGTAACTGGTTTCCATTGAGAGGAAAATGTTTTTATTACCACCCTTTGTAGGCGATCATTTAGATAACTTCGAAAAAGAGAAAAAAGAACCACTTATACAAACGTTTTCTAATTTGTGTAACAAGCCTTTATGCCAAACTCTATTAAAGGCTTTACTTATATCCAGAAAAACTGCATGGACTTCTATACTATCATCTAGAGCGTGTAAGATTTCATTAGTAAGATAGGTAAGTTGATTAACAGTAGAATTGCCATGAATGAAGCCTGACTGCAAAGAAGTAAGAATCGAGTTTTGAACAATATAGTAGTTTACATATTTTAAGATGCATCTCTCAAGCACCTTTCCAGTAACAATCATTAATGAAATGGGTCGGTAGTTAGTGAAATCATCAGTACTTCCCTTCTTATGTACTGGGGTAACATTTGCCATCTTCCAGCAAGACGGATATACATAAATTTTCAATAGTCTATTAAATAATTTACATAAGGTTAGACTTATAATATCAGCAGCTTCTTTTAATAGTTTCGGATGTATAAGATCAAGGCCAACCGCTTTAGATGTGTTAAGTGTTGTAAGAACATCTTTAACATCACCATGGGATATGACAATATTTTCCAAAGGCGGATAATTAAGTTTGGATATAGTAAGAAGAGATGCGGAGCTGTCATCAATAAAAGATGAGATGGGATGAGAAATAATCATTAAAAATGTTAGAGACATCTTCGGGATTCGTAAAGATCTAATTGTTCACAAGAAGGGATGGAGATATGACAGATCTAGAAGAACCAGTAAAGTGTGTACTAATTTTCCACCATTGTTTTGTATCGATGTTGTTCGTCGCTTAATTCGTTCATAAGATTTTTGTAAAATATTTTTTGCTTTGTTTATATAATTTACGCATTTGTTACGTATTTTTTCTAAATTGAGACCAATGATATGCATTGTCAGTGCGTTTAGCAAGACGATGTTGGCGTTTACGTTTACGTATTAATTTTCTTATTAAGCTGTTCATCCAAGGAGGATCAGAGGGTCTTATAACAACATATTTGTTAGGAATGCACAGGGAAGCAGTTTGAATAATTATTTTAGTAATGTCCGACCAAACTTGATCAATGTTTACAGAATTTAAAATATCATCCCAATCAACATCACCAAGTTTTTCTCTGTATAAATTATAATCACCTTTATCATACAATCAAATTTTTCTTCTAAAACATTCATTAATAGGTTTACAGAGTTTTAAATATACATATATTTGACAGTGGTAACGCATATTAACATCCAAAAAACACTCACCAATCTCACATTTTGAAACAATAGAATCATCATTAATAATAAACAAATCAAGCAATGAAGATGAATGTTCAGTGTAATATGTAGGTTCTTGTACTAATTGTAACAAGTTAAAATTCTGACATATCTCACTCATCTTCGATCTATTATGAGCTAGCTGATTATCATTAAAATCCCCAGTAATTAATATATAATTTGGATTACAATTGTAAGCCAAATCTATTGAGTATATTATTCTATCCCAAAATTGAACTTCGCTATTATGGACTCTGTAGAAAGTACCAAGCAAAAACAATGTTTTATCTAATCTGATTTCAATTCATACACATTCAGTTCCATTAACTTCCAAATCAAATGGGCGCTTAGCAGAAAACCCTTGAAAGAGTACTTGTGAATCAGGTATATCATTGTGTAACCGACTTTCTTTGAAAGTTAAGATGTCAAAATCATGTAACTCAGTAAGTTGTAAAGGAATCTTGTGTCTAATACTTTGGACATTTAAGTTTGCTATACTTAGACATTTGCTGTCAAGTTCTGGTCTACAAATGCCTGATGTAAGAGATGAAGAAGATGTGTTTGAAATGTCACTAGAAGTGTGATCACTGACTGAAGGACCAGGATTGAGTTCAATATCACCAGTTCTAAACAAAAGTATATATATAATAAATACACAGATCATCAACGATTGTTCAATAAAATAGCAGAATTTACCCAAAGACTGACGCCACTTCAGAATTGACACATCGTTTTGTATAGAGATATCTAATGGTAATTTCCCTGTCGAATGATTTTGTTGTTGAAGTAAAAAAATCATGTAAATAATTCAAGTTAAACCATGTACTTTATATAAACACACTGCATTCACTAGAAGTACTGTCATAAGATTCAAGAATCTCTTTGACTTTACATAAGTGGATTTACTATAATGTAAGCCAATGAGCGCTCTGTATATTACAATATTAATGACACATCTATGATACACCTTTTAAAAACAAGTGTCTTAACAGAGACGCAACACTGGCTTCAATAACACAGTTATACTTATATAACAGGGGTGAAAAAAAAGACAGTATGTATTTGGAAATATTAGAATGTGTTTGTTTGCACAAAACATACTTCTATAGAGGTAATTTAAAATATAAATCATCGAGACAAAATAAAAACTTAAAAAAGTAATCTTGACTGATATAAGCGTTGTAAAGATCGGTTAGGAACATATTGCCATCCAACGTCCACACTTTTGAAACCCGTTTGTCTTGTAGAAGCTTACGCGTACTTTGGTAAAGCATCTTTCTACACTTGGTTAGATCCTCATTTTTAAACGCCGGTCTATGACGGGGCGTATTATGGTATGACGCAGTCCTGTCCGTCCGTCCTTTCGTATGTCCACACGTCGTACGCTAACTCAAGAATGCTTTGAGCAATTCTAATGAAACTTTTGTGAAATGTTTGTATCTAAGACAGAAAAGCTCCTATTCGTTTTTGAGATTCGTATGTTTTCTCGTTGCGGAGTTATTGGCCTTTAAATGTCATATTTTAGGCATTTTTTGCATTTTGTACAATAACTGAAACTTCCTTTAAACTATTTTAATGGCTCTTTTGTGTTTTAATTTATCCATGACAGAAAGCACCCTTTCGTTTTTGGAATTCCTTTTTTTTTGTCACTGCGGAGTTATGGGACTTTAATTGTCATATTTAAGGCATTTTTCTGCATGTTGTATAATAACTCGAAAATGCTTTGAACAATTTGAATGAAACTTTTGCTTTTGTGTTACCGTATAACTGGTTATTTTCACGGTATAATATTTTTGCGATTTTTTAGTAAAAAGCCCTATCAAAATTTTTCGCGATTTTTATTTTCGCGGTTGAGGGTGTTTGAGAAAAAATTATAACTATCTAACCGTTTTCGCTCTGCCAGGTCATTCAGATCAAGAAATGTAATTTCAACTTCCGGTTGTTATAAAAGTGAAATCGAAAAACGTAAATGCTGACAATTGTCTGTTCGGGTTGGGTAGAATTCCCCCCGTTTCACCCTTTTTCTTGACAAATCTAAGTATCGATATCCTCTCCCAGCTAAACCAAAATTACTTATGAGCCGACAAAAACTGCTTGAGAATAATATTCACTGCATTTATTTTTATACTAAATCAATACCCTCATAGTAGAAAGAGTTAAAAGTGTTGACTATCTTTAATTCACCATATTATACGTAACCAGAGGTGCTCCGATATAGGTAAAGAAGTTACGTATTAAAACAAGTAACCGCCGGTAATCAAGTAACTGTGGTGACTCGGGTATATTACGCGATTCTAATTTTCGCGGTGAAGATGTGACCGCGAATATACGCGAAAATTGAATAACCGCGTAAATTACCAGTTTTACGGTATATTGGTATCCATGGCAGAGAGCTCCATTTTTTTTTTGAGATTCGTATGTTTTCTTGTTGTAGAGTTATTGGGCTTTAATTGTCAAATTTTAGGCATTATCTTTTGCATGTTGTAACTCAAAAATCATTTGAACTTTTTCATGAACCTTTTGTGTCACATTTGTCCTATAATCAAAAAGGTTTGCGAATAAACATTGAGAAATAAATTGTTTAAGACATTAAAAAAGAAGTTTAAATATCTGACGGGCGTATCATGCGCTCCAGGCGCAGTTGTTTATTGTATATGTTGCGGAGAGAAGAATTGGACTTTAGTTGCCACCTCGCTTTCGGTAAGTCACGTTTGGTGTCATAGTTTGTAAATTTGACTAGGATTTGGCGGTTTTTCCCGGAGCGTGGTTTACCAGTAAGTATATAATACAAATACCAGTTAAATTTTGATGTGCCAGATGTGCACATTTCGGAAATTCATTCCTCATCAATGATGAGAAATGAGAGAGCTGAGACCTGTCAGTTGCATTTTCTTGAAGAGAAATGCCCATATCAGTAGCAATCTTTTTACATAGTTAGTCAGTATTTTCAGGGGAAGATTCAGGGACCCCAGAAATGCGTATAGCATTCCTTCGGAGATATTGCTGCAAATCATCAAGCCGCTCATTGAGATTAGCATTTTCCATGCGGAGCTGATTATTTTTAATTTTCAAAGCCTTTATTTCAGATTTAAGATCATCGAACAAACCAGACATCACAGATTTCATATCTCCAATTAAATCATCATGAACAGTAGATCGAACTGCAGACGCTATACGGCCAACGTCATAATCCGACTAGTTATATGTCATTAAAGACAGCGTTTGCATCGAAAGTTGGCCTAGCACAGTAGTTTGGTAAGGTGGTGTGACCTGGAGTTTGAGACAAAGGGATAAACGAAACAACTTGACTATTCATGATTTCACTTGATTTACCGTTATATGATGGTAAAAATATTAGTAATTGTATTTTATTGGGTGAAATTTGTAAATAATTAATTAATCTTCTTGGACGCTTGAATTCTTCTGTAACTTCATCTACCGATTCAGCACTCATATCACTTAACACATTTTGCTATATCAGGTGAGCAGTGTCAGTACTTACAGGTAGATCGATACGGGTACAATTATCACAGGTAACATATGAGTCAATATATAGACCGTGAATTCCTGTCAATAATGTCTATATAGTACTACATATCTGAAAAAAGTTTGGAATTACTTCATTTCCTTTCAACTTTTGAGCAGATTTAGATTCAAATTATAGCCTTCATATTAGTAAATCTGTGAACTAACTGTTTGAACTAAAGTGAACGGCGTATAAACAACAAACTACAACATATTACCACAGAGCTGTAACGACACACCCGTGCCTGTCGGCCATAATTCTTTATAACCTTCTTTATAACTGTAAGGTTATACATACACCTTGGCTTTAAAACATGTCGAAAATTTCAAGATCAATTTTCACTTAGAAGCTTTGAAGCGTCAATTGGTTGCAATTGTACGGATTTTTTTTTCAGATTTTCAGCCAGAATTTGCATATAAGTTGGTTTACTGACTTTGGCTCGTCTTTCAATGCAAGGAAACCGAATTTCAATTTGACAAATGGTGCGTTTTTTAATGCACGGGAACCGTATTTATATTTGTAGTAACTTTTACCTTGACCTTTGACCTAGTCATCTGATTTGCATTCCCATGCGATGTCTTTTTACAAAGAATAAGCTGACTGAGTTTAAGATCAATCGCACAAATGGTGGGTCTTTAAAACACGGAAATTGAATTTCTATTTACAGTAACTGTTACTTGACCTTTAATCTAGTTTTCTTATTTGCTATAATTCACATGTGAGTGCATAAAAACCTCAGTTTTACACTGTAAGTTACAATAAATCTCTTTCTTAGATATTATTACTATTAATATAAGTTTCTTTAATAAAAATTGCATCAATACTATTTTGGCATATTTTTATATTGAAATCAAATGGGAGCGTGCATATGCCATCGCATATACATGCATATAACACGCACGTGAGCAAGGATGCGGAGCTTCCTATTGTCACGTGATGAAATATGGGTGGAGTCACAACCATATATGGGACACATGATTCACAATCGTTACTGCGTTAACGTTTGAATTGTAAGTATATTCGAACGTTCAAAGAATGCCTGTTAATAACATAGATTGTAAACAAACTTGACCACGGCACTTTACACAACCAAGCGGTCCGTGATTTAACTGAAAAAGACAATCTCCCGCCAACACTTAAACACACAAAAAGATATCAGTAATTGATTTGGAACCGGTTTGTTATTTGTTTACAAAATTTCAATTTAAACGAAGACACCCATAGTAATAATGATAATAACATTGTTTCTTCCATGTTATATGCCAAAATATTTCCCAAAGTTAGATGGCATAATGCACTCCCCTTTCGGGTCGTGCATTATGCCATCTAACCTTGGAAAATATTTTGGCATATAACATGGAAGAAACAATGTTATTATATAAATAATCATACTCTTAATTTTTGTGTTTGGTTGATAATATACAGTATATTAGCTTTTGCCGTGTTGAATTCATTTTAGTTACTGATTGCTTTAATATTTTCACAAATAACATATGTGTTCTTGTTTCAAGAATCTGAAACCAAAATATGTCAATTTTATCTAAAAGGATTCAAGTCTCTGGTTTACTTTCAAGGTAAATCAAATCGAGTTATATGGAAAAGTCACTGTACACATTCGCATTCAAAATAAATATTTAGATGTTGATCTCGAGTTACGCACCTTAGAAATAATTTCAGATGCATATTGCCTATTTTATTCGTTATATAAATAGTAGTCCAAATATTTGTTTGTCTTTTCAGTATTATGTGTTGTTTTAATTTTTTTATTGTTAATATCCCTTTCCAGTTTGGAGTTTGCCTTATATAATCAGTAACAGTTTCGTTTCATTAGTTTCATCATGAATTTTTTACAGATGACTTTGTTGAGCGGTTATGTAATATTAAAATTATAAAGACTGGAGTATTATGATAATCAGAAAGACATTTAAGATGTTTTGTACATATCTATGTCTATTATATACAAGAAGAACAAAATAAGAATGATATTCAAAGGTAAGTTATAATTTTTATCGAGTGACTATTTTGTAAGACTTTTAAGCTACATGAAACATAAAAATGAACATAACTTACATTATCTGTGTCTTCAACAAAGGTTGTTCTGGAATCCCAGTCCGTCATTTTTTTGTATATAAGAACACCCATTTCAATATCGAACTCTAGAAATAGTAAACATAACGAATTATAATATTTAATTCGTGCAACTTTAATGAAACGGTTCAATATATGTTTGTTCCTAAAAATATTAAGATACCTCTCTGAAAAATTAATTTGTCCACTATTTATATGACTATAATATAAATAATAGTAAAATATCCCTGTTGAAGCATATTAGGAAATTCCAACTTTCGATTTTAACGGTTTTATAATTATTAATATTCCGATAATTTTGTTTCACTTTAACATCGTTGTATCTTGACATTAATATGTAAACAAGACTAAATGCTTAAAGCCCAAAAAACTGATTATGACTTCTCTCTTCAATATTTTACAAATTTCACAATATACTACTTATCCAGAGTTTACAAAAGTAGTAAAAACAGTTATCTTTATTACTAAGTAAGGTTCAGGGTCAGTTATGTATAAACAAATATTGGACATTTAATTCGTTCGACGAGCCTTATAATTATTTAAATTGCATTGATGAAATTAAAGTAATATTTTCTTTCCGGATGTGACCTTTATACCAGGTTCAATTAATTCATAAAACAAAACATTAATAATAATAATAATGAATAATACACTTAAATATAATATGATGCTTTAAATTTTTTAAATTTAAATCAACCCATACAAATGAAAAATTATTCGCTGATTTTAAAAATAACACAACGGTTAGTTTGTAAAATAAGTGATAAGGTAGGGTCTTTGTCAAAAAGTACAGCAACATCTTGGTATTTCGTTATTTTGCTAGATTCTTTTCTCAACAGATAACACGGGTTTAAAGTAAAGAAAGTGTTGAACGAGTAAGACTAGTATTAAAGTAGGCAAACTATAAATAATATAAATGAATTCAATACTTGCCTCAGTTATCTTCGTTGATTTTAATGGATCTTCCTCAACACTAATATTACATAAGCGAGTATTTGTAGTAAAAATGTACCGGTTTTTTAAAAAATATATGGGAATACCTACTTTCGATTTGAGTCTGAACTGGTAATCAAATTACCGGTTGGTTATTTAATATATATTATATATATATATATATATATATATATATATATATATATATATATATATATATATATATATATATATATATATATATATGATATAAGGTAATAAGTAATTTTTAATAGAAGATAAGCGCCGACACCAAGGGAAGTAACTCTGTTCAACACAATAAAATAACCGATCAGTAATTATAAATACAAAAGATAACAAATTTCCTCATCAAGCTTACAATCGACAAAACAAAATTCTAATTTTTTTTTTAAATTGTTGCTTTTTCATTCATTTAATCATTTTAGAAAATAAAAATATTGTAAATTTATCGATCAATTTTGCATAGAAACTGGTAATCCTACACGAATCTAAATTTGGGTTTCTCATACACATTATTAGATAACTTTTAGAGTTTTTTTTTGGGGGGGGGCGGTTCTTAAAATATCGGCATACATTCCTGATATAACTCTGAATGAATTATATAATTTGTACAAAAATAAAGAAAATATAGGCAAAGATACCTCTGCTCCCATCAGTGCTGATTTTAACAAGGGCATAATAATATGTGTATAAGCATACCAGAATAAGCTAGTAGAGTGTCCAAATTATAAAAAGGTAGATTGCATTCATAAAAAGTCGTTCAATACATTAAAATTTACTGATCTTTAAGTAAGAATGCTGTTTGTCTTTAAAAACCGGAAAGCGACTGAGTCTTATTAAGAAAACGTAATTCGTTATTCAAGGATTAAATTTACACTAATGTTTGTTTTATCAAGCATTTAGAAAAAGTAATGTTTAAGAATAAACAAAAAAAAAAACAAGATATAGTTTTTGTAAAGTTTTACTAACTTTATTACTTCTAACATGTCAATTTGAGTGTTGGTAGTTTTAAAAGTTATTTTAAAAGTAAGGGGTAAGGGAAATAATTATTCCTACATCTCCAAAACAAGAACCTAAGTACATGTATACTCTTTTTCAATTTTATTTTGTACAATAGAAAAAAAACTTCCTTTGTGAAGTTTTTAAAAGAAAAGTATTTCAAAGATTTTAAATATTTTGATTTCGTTTTGCTAACAGTCAACGAAAATGAAGACACTTTTTACACTTTTAGTTACTTAGAACTTACTTTATCTAATGAAAAATAAACATATAATTAACTTGCAGGGATATTTATAAATGGGCAATAGATTGCAAAAAGTGGGATAGCTTTAAACAATCTCATCAAAATAAAAAACCCAGGCATATGGATCTTATTTTTTTTATTCAACAAGGTATATTCTTAGATATACATGTGCAAGTTTTTAGAAAATTCTATTTCGGTAGAGTTATTTTGGGAACTACCTTAAATATTAACCATGATTACGAATCTGTTACTAGTTTCCGGTTTCAAATTTTGATACATGTTAACTTTCTATTGAACCAATTTTAATCTTTAAATGAACCATGTTTGTAATCAAACATACAGATATATAGATGACGTTCTATCTCTAAATAATCACAAATGTGGAAAATATTTGAATATCATCTATCCAAGTGAGCATGAAATAAAAGACACGACAGATTCTCCATGTTCTGCTTCATATTTGGACTTATACCTCAATTATGGCACCCATGAAAGGTTACATCTGAAGCTATACGACAAACGTGATGACTTCAATTTTTCTATTGACAACTTTCCGTTACTTTGCAGTATTATCCCTGCTTCTCCTGCGTATGGTGTATTAGTTCACACTTAATACGGTACGGTAGAGCTTGTTCCCACTATGGGGACAACGAAGCAAATGACTAACAATTAAATTGTTGACACAAGGATATTGCAAACCAAGGGTAATCAGGGCCCTTAAAAAGTTTTATGGTCGTCATCACAATATTGTTGATAAGTATGTAATCACTGTATCCCAACTTATACTGGATATATTTGACTTACCATAGTTCTTTGTACCTTTCATTCTCAAAATTGACTTCCACGTGACGGGTGTAGCTAGCTCGACAGGAGGTGCTTACCCTTCCGGATCACCCGGCCTAACTTCCTTGATGGAAGTTCCCGTGTATAACATATTTTGCCAGTTTGCAAAGTTTTTACTTTGTTTTTGGGATTGTGATATGGACAAGGACCGGTATGTTTGTTTTATTTGATTAATTAATGTGATTAATTAAAATAATGAGTTGTGTATTAAATCTGTTTATCTATGTCGCGCGGTCCTTGATATGAATATATAACACAAATACCTGTTAATTTTTGATGAATGATATTTTTAGTACAGCTGAGTTCTTTGGAAAATAACCACAGATTCTTGGTATTCATAATGTGTGCTACAATGTATCAAATAATATTAAACAAAAAATATAATAGCTGTACTGACCGTTTTACACTTATATCCAAATAATTGTACTTACAACATTTCGATCCAAAAATGGCATATAAATTATAACACCCAAATTTCAACCTGTCATCCAAAAAATGGACTGATGGGATTTTTTTTTTAGTTTTCCATCTTTTTATACGCCCTTACACCCGGAATGTATCGTATGTGTTTCTAAGTACAATTACTTTCAGAATACATTCGGTCGCTAAATCCAACTAGCTTGGTTAATTGTGACTATAATAGAGTTTCGACTGAAAAAGACAAAATATCCGGATATGCCATGCAGTGTAGTCGATCAGGTATTATGACCCTTGTTTAAATCTGCCAAATAAATGCTATGACTATAAGAGATTTTGTTCAAAAAGGATGGTCCTCGTGATTCGAGTGAAAAAAAAAATGAAATCTGTCTTGTTTCTTGCCACTGAGGCATTGATTACGAGTAAAAGAAGTTAATCAAGGTACAATAGCATGCCTTTTTCAATAAACCACTTGCTACAATAAGGATAATTCAATTTGGCTAGTTGAAATGTAATCGTTGTTAGAGGCCTAATCATGATTTGTCGTATCCAAAAGGTGCAAGTGTCAATGATTTTATAAAAAAGAAATATTGCTTAGTAAAATAAATTTCATCCGCAAGAATTCTTTAAGCTTAATTGTGTAGAGGTGATTTGGCTGCTAGATTAGATGTAAAATCAGCTTTCAGGACTGCCCATTCATTCTGCTCATTTTGAATTGTTGGGTTATAAGATTATAAGTTTCTTTTATTTCATTGATAAGTGTTTTTTTTTCGATAGTTCCATATCATGTTCCTTGTAGAGAAGTTCTTTACATTTGTGTAATGATATTGCAAACAGAAGTCAAATAATGCCAATCTTGTTTATCATTTAGATAATTTCTGATAGCTGGCAGTTCTTATATTAATGATTGTCATCAGTCAGTGGTTTTGTTTACGCATATTTTTATTGAATTTGGTGCTCTACAAGTTCATGAGAACTATGGGTCAGTCTCCAGTATTAACATTTCTTGGATTGGAAATTGATACAATTGAAATGTATGTTAGAATACTAGCTGAAAATGTGGCACTTTTAATTATTCATTGCTGGAATTATAAGTATAAAAAGTCACTTGAAAGGAATTGCAATCTGTTACAGGTATTCTATATTTTTCTACAAGGGTTATACTTCCTGTTAAGCGCTCAATATACGTTTTATTATGCAGTAATAGGGCTCTCTAAGCCTTTTCAAAGAATTCGAGTTAAGCATATTTGATAATTCAGGCTCAAGGCTTGCAATTGTTTACAGACAGTGCTGGATCACAATTTGGCTGTGGTGCTGTTTTAAAATCCCCCTGGTCTTATTTTTCATGGCCTAAATCTTGGCAAAGTAACTCAATTTTATGTGATGTTACTTTTTTTGATATTATACCAATTTTAGTTGGTGTTTACTTGTGAGGTAATTGTGTTAAGTACTGATAACTAAGCTCTTGTTGCTGTTTTGAACAAAAAACATCAGAGTCGAAAAGGATCATGAGACTGGTAAAACTATAAGTTCTTTAAAGTTTATTATATAATATTCAGTTTAAATCTGAGCAAATAGCTGAAACATTTAATGAAATTGCTGATGCCTTTTTTGACAGAAATGAACAAGATTCTATGAATTAAACCAACAACGAGCTCCTTTTCCACTTTTGTGGCATTATATTTAGAATCGGGCGGCAACTTTATGGCTAGCCTATCAAAGCAAAATGTCGGCTAAATTGGTCGTTAGAAATATAAGAAGTATAAGAATCCCTTTTTTTTTGTCTGGTTCATTCTGCTGAAGTTTGAATTTTAGATCATCAGTCAACAGTTTGGATAGTTGGTTCCTCTATAAGTAGCAGCTATCACATACGAGGCAATCCAGCTCAAATAACCTAGGTTGGTCATGGTGTAATAATAATAAAACACAAACACACTAGTCAATGTCCAAATCATAATTCAAAAAAAAACCTTGCAATTCAAGGAAGTAAGGTCAGGTAATAACCTCCTGTATAGCTAGCTACATTTGTCACGTGCAAAACCAAATTTGAGAATGGAGAGTTAAAGGAAAAGGAAGTTTAGAAAGTCAAATGTAACAAGTATCAGGATGTGCTCGGAGCAACCGGCCTCATTTTCTTGATGGTAGTTCAAGTGTATAACTATGTTGGCCCGTTTCAGTTTCTACTGTTTTTTTTTTATTCTTTTTTTATGTATTATGATTTGAACATTCAAGACTGGTATATTTGTGTTTTATTTATGCCTTTTTCAAGCTGTTTGATGAATGTTTTTATACACCAATAGTCATGTTTAAAAAGCCTTCGTAAGCTGGAATTTACTTTATTTATTTATTTACATTATTATTACATAAGGGATTATTTATAGAAAACATATCCCTCTGAAATGGAAATACCTACTTTCGATTTGAACTTATAGTGTTAAACATATGTCATTTAGCATTGGATTGTTGGAAATAAGGTAATGTACATATATATTATTATTATTAGTAGAAATAGAAGTAGTAGCAGCAGTAGTAGTAGTAGTCTGTCTTAGATATACTGTTTTCTACAGGTTAGCTTAACATTGGTTCTAGGTTAAATGGTTTAAATTACTTAGTTTCTATATGATGTCGCTGTATCCAAAATTATCTTGGATATAATGATTGTTTATAGTTTTATGCTATTTTATTCTCAATATGAGTGGAGAGTGTAGCTAGATAGACTGGAAGTGCATTTTCTTTAGACACATTGCCATATTTTCTTAGTGGAAGTTCATTTAAACATTTTCTATAGCTATAGCATTGCTTTTTGATTTGAACATAGAACAGTTTTTAGTGTTTAATTTTATCTTTTGTATATATAAGAAGTTTTTAATATTATTACAATTTTGGTCCTCATTTATGCCTTCTAATGATTAAATAGTGAAAATAAATATTTTACATTATTATTTCTGAAAAACAATTTTAAATGCAACAAAGATAAAATTGTAAACATGATCTTCAAAACAAAAATTGATCACACGTTTATCGAATTTAAACTGACTTTGGAGTATCAAACTATAAAAAATAAAATCGATTTACTGCAGACTCCGAGATATTGATTTATTGATGTAAATAAAATAGCATAAATTTGACATTAAGTCGATTATGTTTTATCCAGGATAATACAACAAACACATTGTTACATTCATTCAGAATAAAGAAGAACACCGAGACAGAAAAAGAAAAAATCATTGTTTGAACAGAAATTAAATACCTTCCTAAGATTCAAATATTTTAGAAATAACTTTCAATTTGTTGTGGTTAACTGGGTATAAACAAGATTTTCGAAGTGGCAATTTATGATAGAATTGCCACTTTCAAAATCTTGTTTATACCTAGTAAACCACAACAAATTGAAAGTTATTTCTTATATTTACAATATTAATGTTTGAAATTTCTGACTAGAGTTTGCACAAGGTCAATTATTTTAGTATTTTAAAATACTGTTTTTTGTTTTTTATCCGCTAGTTTTTGTCAGTGAACGGAACAGCATCATTCATTCAGTCAGAGCGTTTAGCTCCGGCCACTTTGACGTCACTCATAAACAAAACACAAAGCAGTGCTGAAACTTCAAAAACAAGGTTTTATTCAAACTTATAATTGTTTTTTATAAATTACTTTTTCATAATATTTTTTATTTAAAACATTTTTATTTAGTTTTTTTTTCTTATCTGAATTTGTTAATATATTGGGATTTTGTTTATTTTAATCAACGTTGCTAAAAATAAATTTGTTGTGATAAATGAAAGGGGGATTCTCGAATTGACTTGTCACGTTATATGAATTTTTGCGCGATTTGACGAGAGGTTGACAGGTGATGCTGGTTTACTGAAATGTTAACATTATTCCTGTCAAACAGTTTATATAAGAAAAAAATCAGCAATTGTAAATATTTAAGTTTAAACATCCTTAATTCATCCTTAACATAAAAAGAGTTCATTTTTTAAGTATTAAAAATGATAAACAAACTTTCAGAACTATAACAAATATGTAACAAATACCTGCTAAATTTTGATGTGCCTGATGTGCACATTAAATTTGAAAATTATATCACGTTAAAAAAACAACAGAATAAAAAATGTTGTTTTAAAGCTTCCTCACAGTTTTCCTGGGAAAAAAATAAATGGTGCTGATCTAATTAATAATGATCCTTATGAAAAATGTTACATTTGGTTCAACGATAAAAGCTCGAATAAATACAAAAATAACAATAATCTGCCAGCGAAATGAAGCCTGTGGGATCTCATTTCATTCTCAATGTTGACTTGCACGTGACGGGTGTATCTAGCTAGACAGGAGGTGGTTACCCTTCCGGACGACCCTCCCTTTCTTGATGGAAGTTCAAGTGTATAACTTAATTTGCCAGCTTCCAAAGTTCTTACTTTGTTTTTGGGATTGTGATTTGGACAAGAACTGGCATGTTTTAGCTTTATTTAGAACATTGTTACGTCACAAAAACCAGGTCATTGAAAAACAACTTTCAAAAGGGCGAAATGCGATAATAACAGGTTTTTATTAAACTTGTCATTTGTGACTTTGTAAGGGATACGTAACACCATTGCGAATACATTTTGATATTAATGGCGGACGATTAATACAATTTGTCAGGTCTCACTTTCGATTCTTTGGAATTCCCGTCCATCCGTTTGCATGTTCCAAGCTGATAATAATAATCGTTAAACATTGACCAACCGCTTAGAGGATTCCGTTTATTTACAGCTAATAGAAATAAAATTTAAGAGAATGAACCTCACAAATCTATATTTACAAAATATATTTTTATAAAAAATCAGAAAATTGAAAAACTAAATGCAGCTTTAATGTTCAATTAATGATATACGTATTTAAAATCATCGACTTATTTAAAAGAAATAAGTAACAAAAGAAATATATCCAATTTGACATTTATAGGCATTAATATCATACAACACTTTCTTTTTACATGTGATGTAATGTCAATGATCGAATCGAAGTTTGACTTGTTTGTTTGTCTATCGTTTAATTTATTTTTTATTTTATTTTTTTTTTATTATTTTATTTTTATTATTATTATTATTATTATTTTTTTTGTAAAATAAGTTTTACATGTTTTAGTTCTTTATCAATTTTCTCAATAAACAAAGATGATTTAGTATATGATATGTGTTTAAAAGCTGTTTTAAACATGTTTTGAAACCAATTGTCATGTTTCAAAGACAACTAGAAAACAAATACGTATTTAAGTCACCTTAATAATTGATATTTACAGGTTCTATATCTAAACGATTGTAACATAAAGCTTTTTTTATCAATATATAAATCAAAAATGAAAAACTCATTTTTGATTTAAATAAGTTCTGAAATATGATACTAAATTTTTTTTCTAGTGAAGTATATTAGGTTAAATAATTTAATAAAATAAAGTTATTGGTGATATTTTTTTTGGTAGGTGTATCTAGCTAGACAAGAAATGCTTACCCTTCCGAAGCCCACTTCCTTGATGGAAATGTACGTGTATTACTAAAGTGGCCAGTTGTCAAAGTTTTTTACTTTGTTGAAACGGGATTGTGATTTGGAAATGGACTGGTAGTTTTGTGTTTTATTGCATACAATAAATCATAAATATTTGTATGTTAGCATCATTTCCACAAACAATTTTGACTTAAGTTTGCTTCTGTTTTTACATTTATTCATTGTTGTGGCTTTTACTTTTTTTATTTTTTATTTTTTTTTTTTTTTTTTTTTTTTTTGTTCTTGATCTATTTCTTCAGAAATGAAGGCAAGTAAGAGCTAAGATACCTTTAAAAAAGCTGTTAGATGAGTGTTGTTAAACCAATAGTCATTTTTAATAAACATTTTTGGAAAACGCGTCGTAAGAACGAAAACGATTAAAAAAAACATAGAATTAAAACCCTAATCAACTACGTAGTTGAATTTGCCTAAACTTCATTTGCGTGATAACTATATGTGGAATGATTATTTACATGTAACATATTCTTCTTAAATACAAATACCTACCTCGATTTGAGCCTCTTATGGTGTAAGGGTAATCATATGTTCATATGTAATTCAGGCCTGGGCTTGTTGGAAATAAGGTCATATATATATATATATATATATATATATATATATATATATATATATATATATATATATATATATATATATATATATATATAGTACAAATACCAGTTAAATTTTGATGTGCCAGATGTGCACATTTCGGAAATTAATTCCTCATCAGTGACACTAAGACCGAAAAGTTTGATACATAAAAAATATATAAGCCAAACAGTTGAAAATAATGAATCTAAAGTTTCAAAATTATATAAATCCAAATCCAGCTAAGGAATGCTTTGCATGAGGGAACAAACCTTAGTTTTAAATAAATTTCAAATTTTTGTCGACTGAAAATTTTGCTAAATGGTACATTTTCTGACAGCACAAAGTACTGCCTACTGAGTTATGGATAACCTCGGGGAGTTTTACTCCACCAGCAGCGGTACCCGCTCAGGGGTAGTAAATATATAGTACAAATACCAGTTAAATTTTGATGTGCCAGATGTGCACATTTCGGAAATTAATTCCTCATCAGTGACACTAAGACCGAAAAGTTTGATACATAAAAAATATATAAGCCAAACAGTTGAAAATAATGAATCTAAAGTTTCAAAATTATATAAATCCAAATCCAGCGAAGGAATGCTTTGCATGAGGGAAAAAACCTTAGTTTTAAATAAATTTCAAATTTTTGACGACTGAAAATTTTGCTAAATGGTACATTTTCTGACAGCACAAAGTACTACCTATAAGAATTTTTGGTTTAAGTTTTACCATTTGTATTAGTATTATGACAACAATTGACGTAAAATTCCAATAGGACTCAAGCATGGTTTAAAGGACAACATGAATTTTTCATTTCTCTTTGTTTCGAAATTTTGTTTTTTTTAAATGTATCTATCAATTTTTTAAATTCAATTTAAAACGTATATTTTAAGTTTAAAAGGCGATATTCAGCTATCAGTTTAGAAAAATAGACAACATAGAACAAGAAAACGGCTGGATAAAAAATAATGTGCCATAATAGATAGATTGATTTATAGTCAAATTGCTTAAACAGTTAAAAGGTACTGATGTAACAACTTACCTTCATAAAGTATAACTAACCTCGGAGTTTGACTGTGTTGTCTATGTATTTCGTATAACAATAAGGGCTTTTTGTTGATTTTTTAAATCTCGATTCATTGCTACGAAAAACGAATATGAGAAATAAGCAAACATTTTTGCAAACAGTTTTATACATAGTTTTTAAACAATATATTTTTAAAAATGAATTTTATGTAAATAATTATGCGTTTGAAATATTATTTGAGTAAAGCAATTCAACCTGGTTGATTTAAGATAGGTGAGACTAAGCAAACGGGTCATGTGTAACACTTAGTCAAAAACTAGTGAAATTAGTTTTTTGTCTTGGGTAGATGGGCGATGTCAGTTAATGATCAAGATGTTAAGGTCTGGTCATGAACAGTAGGTATTGATGAATTTAGACCATAGACACATTTAGCGCGTATTCGTTTTATTACAATTACGCGGGTTTTAAAGAATTAAAGAGTGATTTGCAGTAACAGTGAACTTATTTAATTCGGTGCCAAAATGTTTTATTAAGGATTAAAGCTGAGATTTTAGAAAGTGGTACATATTTATAGAGACAGACTTTTTTTAAAGACATTTTAAAATTGTAGTGTATATATGAAAGTAGCAGTTTGTAAATGAGCATAGTCTCCTTATGGTAAAGATAAAAACGTGACAAGAGGCATGTTACTTCCGGCAGTTAGTCACTATGCATCACTTATTTTCGCGAGTATAGAATTTCGAGTCAAAACCATTTTGGCCTGATTCGTAAATATTTAAATTCGCGTTTGGAATTTTATTCAATACAAAAATTCGCTATTGTTTAATAGCATAAATGTAAATAGCAAAATAAAAAACGATGGGCGTGACACGTTTTCAAATAAGAACTTCTTCTTTCTGTTAAAATGTTCAGCCATTTGATATAAGTAATACTTAGTAGGTCAATCTAGTTTACCAATTCAAATTTTCAATTAATAAAGAATTATAACATATGCATAGAGTAAGTTGGCTTTCTTTATTCACTAAGGTGATAAGTAATCACTACTGCAGTGAGAAGTGATAAGTATTTACTGGTCTTATAAAAGTAATCCAAGCTAAGTGGCTCTTTTAATCGTTGGAAGAGCTAAAGGAAAAACGTCACCTGATGAGCCATGGCCGGTATAATCTGCTAAATAACTGAGAGTTGTTGGTTTTACACATTACACATCACGTGTCCTGAGTGGCTAGCCAAGACTTATTTTTACAATTTGTGGCCGTTACACAGTTTGTATAAAAATATATAAATTAAAACAACGAATTTTCAAGTTAAATTTTGTTTCAAAAAAGTTATGCATAAAACATATTGGAGTGCTTTTGAAACAAAAGGGTTTGTGTTAAGTATAGGCAAAATTCGACATACAGGAAATGTCAACATAGAAATATCTGCGTTCTAAAAATATTCTCGTGATATTTGAATTCAAGAATGGGATGATTCGCGAATTTACGCATAAATAAATCTCTGGCGAAATAAAAGTGATTTACAGTAATCGATAAAAGCAGGGCCTTCTTTAAACGATTGATGGCGAGTTATGAAAGTGTCCTGATTTAAAGCTATTGAAAACCACCTATTTAAGAATTTATCTTTTTTTAAATAATTACTTGAAGTTGCAATTCGAATCTTTTTGTTAACACCTTTTACATATAGCTGATCATACCGGATAAAATGAACAATCAGGTCAAAAGCTAGAACATTGTTTGGGTTCCTGGATTATAACTTGATTACTGTTTTTTTAAATATTTTTGTTACCCTAACCACAGATAGCGTTTGCGTGAATAGTGACAAAACAAGAGCATCATACGACTTTTCCTGAGTAAAATCAGTAGCCTTTTTGGCCATCACTGACTTCAATCCTTGCTTTTTCTCCTTAACTTTGACCTCCATTAATGCATTTATTGTACCTAGAGGGGTACTGTTCATCCATTAAGGGCAAGTTTCAAGACGCACTTTCTACCTCTCCTGTACAGTTTGCTCCATAGATACTTAACTGGGGACAAATATTGACTGTGTGATAGGCAATTAAGAAGTAGGTACTAATGACAAACTCTAACAACATGGGGCCTAGTACTGTCCTGTTGAACTTTCTTAATGTTGTTGGATCTTTTTATTATGTTGAAGATTGTAAATATAAATAATGATTTTTCCCGTCTTTACGCTGAAATAAGATGGTCAGAAATAGCAATAATGCATCAACGGTTTCGTCGCCAAGGTTATTTGCTATTTTTGACGATTTTCTTTCAAGCCAGGAGAAAAAAACATTATTTTATTTCTTCTCATTCAAGCAACACCTTAAGGGTATCACAGGAGAAAATGGAATTTCTAGAAAGAAAGTTAGTTGACAATAAACGAGATTACTCGCAGTTTTATGATTTCTATGAAAATAATCCGACTTTTTATTGTCAGAACCAGAGTGACTCTGACAATAAATCAATCAGCTTACGACTTATTTCATATGTATTAAACATGGCTACTTTCGATATCTGAAATTTGGTATAAAATGTCCATTTTGTGGTGTGTTTAAAGTAAATATCAGTATGATCCATATTTACGCCAAAAAGAGCATACCTAATCGCTAGGTTACCCTGGTTCCTTAAGTATAGAAATTTTTGAAAAATCTTTCGTCCTTTTTTTGGCCCCAAGTTAGAATATATGATGCTCGAAAGACAAATTTCGTGGTGTTAATAATTTCATTTCTGTTGAAATGTTCCGAATGAATTCATAACCTTTCTAGAACCTTTGTCTAACACCTACGCTTATTTCATTGAATCTAAAATGAATTCTTTCATTTCAGGTTTTTAGTGCGACAGAATACACTACAGAACACCATTAAAAGCTTAAACATGTCCAAAAAAGCTGTGGTTAGATTTGGAAGCGATGGTTCTTCTCTCATTATTCCGTTTGAATCTGTAAGTAAAATTGTGAGGCACCTTTTATTTAGAGAACCTTTTTTTAGAGAACCTTATTTTTGAGAATTAAAAGCCTAAACATGTCCAAAAAAGCTGTTTTGTGTCAGAGTATCACTACCAACACCGAATGTATGATTAGCTAGATTGTATTATGTTTTTGGTTCATTGCCTGAAGCCAACTATACGTTTCAGCCACATTTTCATTCCTTATTTCTATCCTCACGGAAAATTTAAAAACATAGATTTTTCTCATTGAAAATTTTATGTATTTTTACTCCAATAATTTTTAATATTTTTTAGAACTTTTTAAAACAAAATAACCCCATCTTTAGTTGCAATGAGAAAGTTAATATTTTTATTAATAATTGTATTTTAGATTTTCCCGAAAGAGCCTCAATATTAAAAAAAACTGTTTTATATAAAATGTTGGTTATAAAGGATGCCACTGAATTGGCAGAGAACATTTATTTTTAAGAGAGTGAGAGGTAGACGATTGCCTTTTATTGAGAAATTGTTTGAAAGGACAGAATTTGAAACAGGTCTAAGTAGAACCACCCTCTGGAAATTTTCAAATAAAACTGCTCATTTGGAAAACATCAGATACCAGATTTCGTAAACGATATCGGATGATATTTATGAGTCTGTCATTAGACAAGTCATTCATAGCTTACGGTCAAAAAAATTTCCATACTTAAGAATAAAATAAAAGCTTTAGTTAAAATCTCAAAAGTACACTTACTTTGACTCTTAATAAAATTGGTTTTAAATTTCTGAAAAAAAGAGACAAAACTTCACAATATGTAAGAAAATGTCAGTTATAAATAAACGTTGCCAGTATTAAGAAACTTATAAATTTACCTGCAATTAAGGGTTGACTTTGTATTTTAAAATGGGACATGACTGAATCAATCAGCAACATAAACCTGGATTGGTTCCACAAAGTTTGAAAATAACCGTGTTATTTCATCGAGTAAAGATCGGCGCTTTACCTTGTTATATTTAAAAATTTTGTGACCTTGTTTTCAGGACAAAAACTGGCTTAATCCTAATTAAGCTTATTTGAACCTATTGATATAGCTTCACATAATACTACAAGCAAACTTACCCGCGTACTGACATCCAGAAGCTAATAATAAATAATTTAAAACTATTAAAATGGATAAATGTAATAACTGTAAGGAATACGTTTAAAAATTGAGCTGGGTTATTGGAATCGTGATGGTCTTGACTACAGTGCAATTGATGATTATTTTACTAAAAATTTAGTTACCAACTCAGACTCGGACAGTGTTTATTTGAATTCTAAATAATTGTCACATTAACAAATGTGTGGTCAACGTTAGAGCTCGATTTATTCTAATACAAGGGTTGGATAATTTTCTCACGCGTTAGAACAATACATTGTAACAGCCTCACTGACTTATACTGCTAGGACTCACTGCAATAAAATAAGCTGTAACTAAAAATTTAGTTACCAACTCAGACTCGGACAGTGTTTATTTGAATTCTAAATAATTGTCACATTAACAAATGTGTGGTCAACGTTAGAGCTCGATTTATTCTAATACAAGGGTTGGATAATTTTCTCACGCGTTAGAACAATACATTGTAACAGCCTCACTGACTTATACTGCTAGGACTCACTGCAATAAAATAAGCTGTGTAGTACTTTTATGCTTTCTGAAGCAATATTCAGGCGATAATGAAATATTAGCCTGTGTAACGTTACTATGATTTCACAATTATTAGGGGAGATAAGATAATATTTTCAGTAATAATGGGACGTAATTACATTTTATTGTCCGTTAAATTTGGCTTAAAGGTGTTAATAAAGTGATGCTCTTTTAAACCTAAATTGTTTTCTATGAGTTTCTAAAATGTTGATATTTTAAAATGTTTATTTCCACAGTTATCTAAATGCGCACTTAAAGGCAACTGTTTTGTTCTTCCAATTTGCGCGCTCTTATTTCTCGTAGAGTGGGATCAGATGCAATTGTGCAGATTATTCCTGCGATACAATATGGTATGTTTCTTTTAATATGAGAGGAATGGCACGAATAAAAGTACAGATATTGATGTGTTTTCATTGATTTATAATAAACATCTGTTGATAGTTGTGTTCCGGTTTTAAACACAAAAAGATCTAAGGCATGGATTTTTTCGAAATTGGTTTCTATTGTAAACAGTATTGAATTGTGTAAATTATTCAAAATGTCTTTGAATTTGTTAAGAGCATCATCGGTACTGTTCCATATAATGAAACAATCGTCAAAGTATCTTTTCCACGCACTCTTAATGTATTTTGTCGTTTCGTAATTGAATTCATTTTCTAGTTTTTGATATAGTTCGTTTTCTATGAATCTTTTTACAAGGGACAAATTTCTTGCCAATCACGGTGCCCTTAATTTGAAGGTAATGCTTTCTATCGAAGACAAAGTAGTTTTTATTTAGGATTATGCCGATTACTTGAACGATAAAATCGGTTGAGAATTTACTATCGATTTGATTTCGGTATCAATTGATCAAAAAATTCCACCGCTTTGGTACCGAGGTCATGCGGAATATTGGTATATAAACAAGTCACGTCGAAAGTAACTAATTTTAATTTTAATTTACTGTGTCTGGTATATGATTCAAAAATTTTAAATCGTCTCTGATTTAACTAGGAACAAGCGGACATAATTGTTTAAGAAAAAGATCAATTAAATTGCTTAATCTTTGTGTTGGACAACTTGGTCCCGCAATAATTGGTCTAACTTTTAGACCTTTTGGTTGCAGTATTTTAACATACGTTGTATTCTGTTTTTCATTTACTCCTAAATTGTTTTCGATTGATGAACATATGCAAGTCCATAAAATTGCTGGTTCTTACTTCGAATTTAATTAAATACTCCCTTATCTGTAAGAACCAACGGGAATTTCTTAAAATGACTCCTAGATATAAACCCGAGTTTTACATACATACATACATCACTGAAAACTGAAACTTTTAAGTTATATTTTATGTTTAGATTTTTTCTGGGCAATTTTTAACATTTTATAAAAAAGAAAACTAAATTTTACAAACATATATGAAAAAATAAAATTGATTCACAAAAAGTATTTTTATAATTTCTGTGAGGACATTTGTTAGTGTTACTACATTCAGTGGTTTATAATTTATATTATCTATGTTTTTAACGAATTTCTTTTGTGATAAGTTTACCAATGGAAACAAACTGTAAACTTTTGCTTGCTAATTTGTTTCTTTATACATATGAATCAGACTTTTTAAAGAATATTGTCAAATCTGGAGAAAAGACTGTCGCTAAATCATTCAACTTCACCTACAGATATATAGACGACGTTCTTTCTCTAAATAATCCCAAATTTGGAGAATATGTGAATGCCATCAATCCAAGTGAGGTTGAAATAAAAGACACGACGGATTCTTCATGTTCTGTTTCATATTTCGACTTATACCTCAATTATGACACCCACGAAAGGTTACATTTGAAACTATACGACAAACGTGATGACTTTAACTTTTCGCTTCTTTGCAGTAATATCCCTGCTTCTCCTGCATTAGTGTATATGTTTCACAGTTATTACGTTATGGTAAAGCTTGTTCTCACTATGGGGACTTTTTACAGCGAAGCAAACTGCTTAAAATTAAATTGTTGATGCAGGAATATTGAGGACCCTGGCTGATCAAAAAGTTTTATGGCCGCCATCACAATATTTTTGATAAGTATGTAGTCAAGTCAAACTTATTCTGGATATATTAGACTTACCATAGTTCTTTGTTCCTTTCATTCTCAAAATTGACTTGCATGCTACGGATGTAGCTAGCTTGACAGGATGTACTTACCCTTCCGGAGCACCCGGCCTCACTTCCTTGATGGAAGTTCACGTGTATAATTAAAATTGTCAGCTTTCAAAGTTTTTACTTTCTTTTTGGGATTGTAATTTGGACAGGAACTGATGTGTTTGTGTGTTTGTGTTTTATTTCGGTGAAAAAAATTACAATAATTAAGTTTGAATGTTGGAAATGTCAAAAAGAGCAGAATCACAGCTAAGATGTAAATCAAAACGGTTTGATTGTAGATCAAAAGAATATTCCTAAAGTATTAGAGTAATTTTGTTCCATGTTTAATATTGGAATACTTTCAGGGTGACACAGTTTCGAAGTTCATACAGAAAATCGCTGACGAAAGGAATACAGATGTCAAACAACTCAGTATTGTATTTAGGTCAAAGCAATACCATGGTAATCAGATCAACAACCAAACAGTTGAGTTTATAGGCATGAACGACAAGTCACAAATATCGGTAACAACAAGATTTCATGGTGGACTTAACATGCTTCTCGTTTATGTCATAAAATGTTGATCTTGTAATGTTTTCCAAAAATACAAAAACCAGATAATGGCGTTTTGTTTTGATCATGACCAGACAATCAGAAATAATATTTGACTTTATTCATTTTTGCTAGTTCTATTTAAAATCATTAACTAGCAGTATATGCTACTATAAAAAGAGTGAACCGCTTGGAGAGTAAAGTTGGTGACAAATATACTGCAAACATGATAATCATTTCCTCTGTTTTGCGACTGAAATTCAATGAATATAATTATTAACAAGATTATATTAAATACATATAAACGATTGTCACCCTTTTTTCAAAAGAATTGAATTACATTTACTGAACACTTAAAACTAATCTAGCTTTAATAACTCGTTAGAAAAATAAAAGTAAAAAAGATGGCTATATTTCTATAAAGCTCGCAGGTATCATCACCATAAAATATGTATTATTATCCTGTTCCTTGTTGGCTTTAAAAAAAGCAAATCACAACAAGTGGCTAGAGTCACGTTTTATATATTTTTATTTTTTGTCGTTGTCTTTTGGTTTCATTAGTCTAGGTTTATAAGGTAAAGCTAACAACGACATCTAAAACGTTTTAAATGTTACTGCTGCGAATTCAAATAAAGAGCATTAAAATAAGATTATTGATAATAAATCGCGTAATAGCATAAATGTATGATTGTAAATTTACACAAAATAAAACATTCAAAAAATCTTTTCATCAAATGTTTGATTGTTTCATTTTTTTTAAATTTAGTCGATTATTTTAAAATTTGCAATTCTAATGTGTCATTAATTTGCACTGGATTGGTTTTGTATATATCCACTCATCATTGAAATAATCAATTTCTATCCGCTATTAATAAATGTGTTACAATTTAGTACAGTTTTTATCAAGAAACAAACTCGAAGTTGTATACCTTTTTGCTCTTTTATTAATGTACATGTATACTTTAATCATGATGTTAACATAGTAAAATCTATAGATAACTTAAAATTATTATATCTTTACTAGTTACATTAATTTTGCTTTTATTCTATCTACATGCAAAAGGATTTTAAACCTATCCGTATAACACTGATAATAATTCTAATCTTTCCTTCGTTAAATGTAGGTTTAAGAAAACTTAACTTTTCTATATGCAGTGTAATGTAATAATTTTTAACGATGAAGAGCTTTAAAACTACACTGATCGAAATTTGTTTCTCTTCATTTATACATTTCCATTGCAAATTAAGAAGTGGTTTGGTTAATAGATGAATATATATTAAATTTTGTATTAGAAAGGTTTTAGTTAAAACAATATTTTATTCAATAAATATAAACTTATAAAAATAAAGAAAGATATATGTAAAACAAATACCAGTTAAATTTTGATGTGCCAGATATGCACATTTCAGAAATTCATTCCTCATATATCTGTTACGTAGGATTCGGTGGCCTTATTTTGCCTCCGACTGACAATATTAGTGGAACTGTAGCAAAGTTACTAAGCTGAATGGATGTGCCAATGATTTGCCTTGCAAAATATTGAAATATGAGAGATCCGCGAGGCCAAGAAGTCTTGTGTTGAAAATTGAAGACGATGACGTCAAACATCAACACCAAAGCAACATACCCGAATCTCAAACCAGCGGCAATGACATCTTGAAATAGTTATATATTTTGGAAAACAAATGATTGACCTATCGATTGAGCTTAGTAAGTTTTCTACATTTCAACTTATATTTTCAATCTCAAGCAAAATGAGGCGGCGACCCTTCCAACACCAGTTGGTATTTGAAAACCAATGTTTTTGATATAGAAATTGTTTTCATCCTACACACAACCGTCAGACATAAAATGTGTAAGGGTCAGGAAATTCCAAACAAGAATTCGGTAACAAGCTTATATAAAAAAAAATTAAAGAATAATTACTAGTATAACTACTATTTTACATAATATGTTGTTGTAAATATTTAATCAATGTGATTTACTACTTACAACAATATAGTTATGGTCATATATAGTAATCGGAGAGGTAGGCCACTGGCTCTTTATATAATATCTTTATATTCAAGCAAAAGATATATATATATATATATATATATATATATATATATATATATATATATATATATATATATATATATATATATATATATATATATATATTTATATATATCGTTAATGTTGTGGTAGTATATCGGTAATTTACAGAATTTAATTGGTGCTACAGTACAAGTAGCAATGTGGTTACTACATGAAAGTATATCTTTATCTGCCAGTTTCAAACAACAGAAACAGAAGACCTGATTGCAGTAGTTACATGTCATAGCTCTTCTTTTTGAGCGCGGCAAATATGGTCATTCTCCTAGTTTATAAAGCAAATCCAACAGAATTCGTGCACAGCTTTGTGATGTTTTCTGCAGTAACAACATACAACTCTGGGGGTATTGTCATCAATCCTCTCACAATACGATGAGCAGTTAGGGCATGCTTTGTCTTTTTCTACAGTGTTCTTTTTCAAAGAATGAAATTTCATCATCCGATTAGCATGTTTTTTGTATCACATCCTTAAAACCAACCTTTACAAGACAATTGGGAACTGGACATGTAAAAATGTTTTTCTGTCATTTATTTGAGTCAAACATGAAATAAACAGCATGTCTGGTGCTAAAAAATTAAAAAGAAAGATAGCAATTGCACAAACAATTCGTTATATCTGCAATTTTAGTAGATTCATTCTTTCTGGTGACATTAAAAGCAATGAAAAATTGACCAACAAAAATTTATATAACGGGTCGAGTCCCGACAAATACTTTATCGTGTATCTGTTGGGTCTTTTGAAAAAATTACAGTGATTAATCAAATTGAGTTCATTCCAATCATAAGGGAGTCCTTGAGTCTTGATATCAATTTAAAACAGGTAGAACTTGACCTGCCTTATTTGTATTGGATTACAAACCTTCACAAAAAATCCAAACAAGGAAAGATATATAGCAGGTTCCTCTATATGTAATTCTAAATAATTATCAGTAATTCTAACACAAATTTTGACAGTCATCAAAGATGGTCTTCAGACATATTCAAAACAAGTCTGTTCTACGTCTGGCATCAACCAAATGTGGATTTTCGAAAATTCTAAAGAACTACTTGACCATCTTGTTTCTAATACTCTAATAATCTTCGGTAAAAAGTAAAAAAAACCTTTAGATTTAGATAATATTAAGTTAAGCTGGTATATGTCTTTTTCACCTTTGACTTGAATTGTGTGACTGGTTGCGTTACTTTTGCTTAAGTTGATGTTCTATTACAATTCTTTGGCAAAAAACGCGCTTTGATTAATTTTTATAAGATTAAATAAAATTGCGATGATACAAAGTGTCTCGTTTGCATTTGACGGAATGTACATAACAACGTTTAAGAATCCATTAAAGAATTCGTTCTAAATGTATGAACAGTATAAACACGTCGGATAACTTATTTTTCGGTAAACAGTATAACTGATTTTAACATTGTTACATAATTTTAAAGTTATCTATTAAAAAAATAAAATTCAAATGGTTTTGTGTTATATATCTACTTCCCTGAGTGGTACCACTGTTGGGGGAGTAAAACTCCCCGAGGGTATCAATAACTCAGTTAGCAGTGCTTTGTGCTATCAGAAAATATACCATTTTACAAACTTTTTTGTTAAAAAATACTTTTAACATGTCAATTTGATGGCTAGAAAGTTTTATTAATTATTTCAAAAGTAAGGTGTAGGGGAAATATTGTCCTATATCTCCAACACAAGAACCCACGTACATGTATACGAATTTTCATTTTCATTTTATGGAAAACGAAACAAACTTCCTTTGTGTAGGAAGAAAGGTATTTCACATTTTTTATAAAATTGAATAACTTACGCTTTTAAAAAATATATTTAAATGTTATGTATATCACATCAAGTCACACTGTTATTAGTATAGAAGTGAAACCATAAAAACAAAACTTGTTTTCACTTCATCGAATCATTATTTAATGAACAAAAATACATGAAATTAAGTTGCAGGGATATTTATAAATGGGCATTCGATTGTTGAAAAGTGGGGTAGCTATAACACATTTTAATTAAATAACAAAAGCCCAGGCATATGTATTTTTATTTTATTTAATAAAGCACATTCTAAGGAATACTTGTGCAAATATTTAGAAAATTCTATTATTGGAGTATTTGTTGGGAACTACCTTAAATATTAACCATGATTGTGAATCTGTTACTGGTTTCAAATTTTGATACATGTTGACTTTATATTGAACCAGCATTAATCTTTGAAAATGAATCATATTTGTAATCATATCATATTAAAATTGGAGTCTTTTGATAAAAAGGTGACATATTGTAATAATATGATAATCTTGTAAATGATAAAACTTAATTGAAATATTTAAATTATATTATTTTTGTTAATGCCGCTAAGAAGACACCATTTAGTAAACGTGTATCAAACAACAGACTCAAATCTAAATTATAATATGAAATATCTCAATTTTTAAATAAATTTGAATTATCAAGAACCAAACTTTAGTTTTATTCATAAAACTGAATTTCACTTAAATATTCCACTTAGCTTTTCTTACAAATTTTTTAGACTTCCGAAACTTTTAACACAAACATTATTATTTACTATAACAATAGTTATAAGTATACGATTTAACTTCTGTACACATAAAAATACACAAATTCAAATGCACAGTAGACATAAACGTACAGAGCATGGGCAGAAGGGAACTAATTCTGCTTCTCTTCGTGATGTTTGTTCCGATACATTCAGTTTCATTATTCGGTTAAAATTCGGTTATAACAAACTGCAATACAAAATTAACATAAACTCACGCGTTAATTTTTCACGTTATATTCCAATAAACTTAGTAACCATAGTAACGCTAAACATGAAAGGCCTGGCTTATATCTTGTTCCATTACATTTGCTAAAATTTTATGCTGATCAAAGTTCCAATGCCGAGAAAATTTTATTTTAAATATAACAAAAATCAAGAAAAAAGAAACAAAACTTTGTTCTGTGTTTTAATTTAAGTGTTAAATTAAATTGTATGGAATAATTTGTTTTTAACAAGTTCTTTTAAGTCATATCCTGAAAATCAATGTGCACAATGTTTAATTCATGTGCTACATGCAATATAAAGCGGGAAACCGTTTTTTAGGTTATGCCACAATAAGTTTGTTATAAACACCAGTCAATCCTAAAAAAACTTGTCAATAAAGATTATCAAATAAGTTGCCTAGATTGATGGTTTCACGCAACATTTGGTACATAAAAATGATGGAGTATATGTCACACCAGGAAAAAGCAATTTCCTGGAGAAAAAAGGCCGTTATAGTCAGATTGATAAAAAAAATTATATTCAAAACAGTTCCAACAGTTTAATCTAATTTCCAAGTTAATAAATATAAGCCAAAAATAAACATGAATAATATTAATATGATCAATAAAGATAATAGGTTTTTATGTTGTGTATTAAATCCGTTTATCTACGTCACGCGCACCTTGATGTAAATGTAATTCTTGTCTGAGTACAACTTTGTTCTTTAGTCTTACACTTGTGTATCAGCACGATGAATTCTCAGTGCATTGACAGTTTTGATAAAGATTTGCATGAGTATGCCTCAAATCACAGTTAGCTGAGCTCGGGACAAAAACTTTCTGCAAGACGACATGTAAGACCGATCTGCGATGTTAAGTATCCTGCTGAAAATAAACAAACTGTGCATCCATTTGACCATGCACCGAAAATTCAATCACCTGTCTGGATATTGTATGACATCCGCCTCAACCATCTCAGCCACTACCATTTAATATTTACGAAATTACCAAAAGAGTAACATTAGCATTTCTTCAAAATTGAGCTGCACAGAATATTCAACCTGTAGTTTCAAACAGTAATTTTGCTGTAGATGCAGGTAATATTTTGATACAGATGTAAATAACCACAGACTCTTGATATTCATGATTTGGGCTACAATGTATCAAAAAATATTAGAATTAAAAATATATAAATGATGTACTCATATTGGTACAATTATATCCAAATAATTGTTTTAACAACATTTCGATACAAAATGACAGAAAAATTGCAACACCAAAATTTGCACCTGTCGTCCTAAAAGGACTGATGCAATTTTTTTGCCCGTACGCCCGTACATCCGGAATGTATTGTATTTATCTCTAAGTACAATGACTTTTATAATTATTTCGGTCGAACAAATGCAACTGGTTGGGTAAATTGTGACTATAATAGAGTTTCGACTGAAAAAGAAAAAATATCCGGATATACCATGCAGTGTAGTTGATCAGGAATTAAGGTCTTTGTATTTGTATACGAGAGGCATTAATGTCTTAAAAGCTTCTGCTCTAAATCTGCCAAATAAATTCTTGGTTATCAGTGTAAGGGATTTTGTACAAAAACATATCGTTCTTATTCTTCATATTTGAATTGGATGTACAGAAAGGCAACGTCATATTTAATGTAAATCTTTCTCTGGCAAGACTATATGCTTTAGGTTAGGATCAGCGCAGTTAAATAACACTCTGTCACAAGTTCTACAACAAATAGATCCATCACTTAGAGTTGAAAATAATTTTTCAAGAACTGAATATAGAGCAAGCACTCCAATAAAGCATTTGGTTTAAAGTGAATGGTTTATATTTTATAATAGTCAGAATACTCGCATTCTTTCTGTTGAATTGAAATTGAAAAATAAAAATCTGCCTTGCTTGTTAAAACTGAGGAATTGATTACGGATAAAGAAGTTAATCTAGATACAATAGCAGGTCCGTTTTTAATAAACCACTTGCTACATTAAGGATATTTCCAGTTGGCTTGTTGCTAAACATAATGGTTCTTGAAGGTTTATTCATCATTTATCGTATCCAAAAGGTTCAAGTGTCAATGATTTTATTGATAAGAAATATTGCTCTGTAAAATAAATTTCATTTGCAACAGTTATTTCTTTGTTAACAAAATTCGGTAGAGGATATTTGGCTGCTGGATTAGATGTAAAATCAACCTTTAGATTATTGTTCATTCATTCTGCAGATTTTAAATTATTTGGTTACAAGATTCGTTTCTTGTATTTCATTGATAAGTGTTTTTTCTCCGGTTGTTCCATATCATGTTTCTTGTTTGAGAAGTTTTTTTCACATTTGTTGAATGATATTGCAAGTAGAAGTCAAATAATACCAAACATGTCAATTATTTAGATAATTTGCAGATAGCTGATAGTTCTTATATATTGTTTTATTTACAGAAATTTGTAATGAATTTGGTGCTTTATTAGTTCATCAGAAAACTATTTTTCTGTCTCCAGCATTAACGTTTTTTGGATTCAAAAACCCTAAATTATTGTGCTATGACAACAATCACGAATGAAATGGGGTTAAGTACAGCTTTAAATTAATCAATTAAGGAAAGTGCCAACACCAAAAGAGGTAACTCAACAGAACAAAATAACCAACAGTAATAATAATTTGGTAAAAAATGCAAATTTTCCCGTCGTAAATCCATTTTATGATTTAAATTATTATTACTCAATGTTAGTTCATTTATTTAAATCATTTGAAAACTTGAAAGTATTTTAAATTTATCGTGTAGTTTAACAAATAAACTGACAATGCTACAAGATCTTTCGCTAGATTTGGAGAGGGCTCATACCAAGAATAATCATAAGAGATTTTTGGTGTTTCATAAAACATCCGCATGCATTCTGAATGTAATTCTTCAATAAATTTTATTGCTGTCGTGAACAAATAAGCAAAAATAGGCATATGGTTTACCTGTGATCCCAGCAGTCAGTACTGGATGCACATACTGTTCTCCAGTGTAATTTTAACGAAGATAGCGATAACTTAAAATTAAGTGTATAAAAGCACGCCATAATAAGCGTGAAAAATGTCCAAATTAGGAAATAAGTCGATTTCATTAAAAACAATCCTGCAATAAATTGAAATACCATCTTTTAAATAATAAGCATTTCAAAACGGAAAACGGTTGAGACAAAATCCGGAAATCGAAATTCAGTCTGTAAGATTTTAAAACAGTAAAATAAGCTAAAATGTGTGTTTTTAATACAATTAAATACTGGTTTTTGAAATATTCAAATACTAGTTTTTGTAAGTTAAACAAACTCAAAAAGATACTTTTAACATGTCATTTTGATAATTAGAAGTTTTGATAGCAATTTATAAAAAAGGGTAAGAGGGGGCGATCTTTTCAATATGTCGAAAAAAGAATCCAAGCATTTAATTTTTTTAAATTTTATATTGAAGAATATGAAATGAACTTACTTTGTGTAGTTTTTGAAGAAATGCATTATTTCACAGATTTTATTAAACTAAGAATTTTGTGGTAAAATGTCAACGAACATAAAGATATTTTTGTGCTGTTACAACTTACGCTTTTATTAGTTAAATGTGATGTATATCATTTCATGGTACGTGTTTTATTAACATATTGATTAGAACCATACAAATAAAGTTTGTTTTAGTTACCTGTAGGCATTTTAGTATTTATAACAAACATAAAATTAGCAATCAGGAATTTTAAGAGAAAAGCATGAGATTGTCAAAAAGCGAAATAGGTTTAACACTGCTGAAAAATATAAAGCCCAACTGTATGTATTTTTTATTTTATTCAAAAGCACACTTTTGTGTGCAAATTTTCAGAAAACCCGGAAATAAGTTAGTCTCAGGTCTTGGGAACTACCTTCATAACTTATCGATCAACCAAATTATTTGGTTTTGCATTGTGGTAATAAAGACACAGGCTTTTACAATCAATTGATTTAATATATCGTATGTAATTTTTTTTTTTTCAATTTTCTTTCAACAAAAATGTATGGTCTCAGATTTTACCTTGGTGACATTGGAGACGTGAAATAAATCGTAAATAAGTTAATAGAATAGGCCTAAAAATCAACAGAAAAAACTTTATCTCTCCTAACTGGATGAATTTTTTATTCATTTGTCTGGTAGCTGTTACTAATTTTATTGTTGTCTTGAAATTAGTTATGTGGCATTTGTTTCCGCTACCAGACTATTATTTGAAATAAAGAATACAAAACAATACATTTAGTTTTATGTAACTATACCAGAATACAACATATCTCAATAAATATTCAATAGTTTTAGGATGCCCTCTACAGACATATTTACAGTCTTGTCATGGCAAGATTAGGCAAATAACCATTAATATATTTGTTGTTGGTTTTGATTTTCAGCTTTATTTTTTCCCTATTTTCAATATATATTTCAAACTGGAATCTTAAATACAAACAGGTTTGTTTATTTGATGACTAGCGCTCATCTTTAATAATGAGATTTAATGCTGTGTATTAAATCTTTTTATCTAATAATGTTCTCCTTTATGTGCCTCATATTTTTGTCTCGGTGTTAATCGGCTTTTTTGTCCTACTGCTGTATATAAGCACGGTAAAATCTTCATTTATCGTAAGTTTTGATAAAGATTTTCACTTACCCTTCACTTTCTTTGTAGGTTCGTAATTAATATATCACTTACTGTATTTGTTTTCTGTTTCTTTTATGTTTTTATCTATCAAACTTTCCGGTCATAGTGTCACTGATGAGGAAGGAATTTCCGAAATGTGCACATCTGGCACATCAAAATTTAACTGGCATTTGTGTTATATATTAAGGACATTTGTTTTGCTGCTAGTTGTTAAGTTATAAGATTTGAACATATGACGTCACGTACGGCGTAATACAAATAGAGGATATATAGCAGTTGGGTTGATTTTTTATTTATTTGTCTGGTGGCGGTGACTCATTTTATTGTTCTCATTATTTCGCTACCAATCTTTTTACTGTAATTTAACATTAACAAAATGGTACAATTATAAACTTTTTGTTGTACAACATATTTAAATTTATTTAAATTGTCAAAAATTGGCGAATACATACTTACATGAAGTCGACTCCGTCATTTTCGCCGTTACCATATTACATCAATAAAAATATAAGTATATAAAATTGACACGTTGTTATTTTTAGCTTTTAGCTTGATGCATTTTTTATTTTCCTCAATTCAATGTTTGCAACAATATTTTCAACATGGATCTTAAATACAAACAGGTGTAATTGAAGACTAGCCCTGATATTTAATAAACATGTCTTATATAATAATGTCACTGATGAGGAATAAATTTCCGAAATGTGCACATCTGGCACATCAAAATTTAACTGGTATTTGTATTTTATATTTACTACCCCTTAGCGGGTACCGCTGCTGGTGGAGTAAAACTCTCCAAGGGTATCTATAACTCAGTAGGCAGTACTTCGTGCTGTCAGAAAATGTACCATTTAGCAAAATTTTCAGTCGTCTAAAATTTGAAATTAATTTAAAACTAAGGTTTGTTCCCTCATGCACAGCATTCCTTAGCTGGATTTGGATTTATAAAATTTTGAAACTTTTTATTCATTATTTTCAACTGTTTGGCTTATATTTTTTATCTATCAAACTTTTCGGTCTTAGTGTCACTGATGAGGAATAAATTTCCGAAATGTGCACATCTGGCACATCAAAATTTAACTGGTATTTGTATTTAATATATAATATATAGATGGTACATTGATAATTTACATAATGCATCACCTTTAATTATTATTATTATTATTGCAACAATTATTATTATTATTAATATAATGTTATAGTATGTGTGTTATAGTGCGTGTGTTATAGTGTGTGTGTGTGTGTGTGTGTGTGTGTGTGTGTGTGTGTGTGTGTGTGTGTGGTATTTATCAAATAATCAAAGTTTTATTTGTGTGCGTGTTTCTTCATTTTTTTCTGTTTTGATGCTTTTACGTGTTTTTTATCTTTTTTTAAATGAATGAAGGTATTTGTGTGCCAACATACCATTTAACAAGCTGTTCGATGAATGTTTTTAAATCAGTGGTCATGTTAAGAAAACACTTAGTCTCGTAAAAACAACACACCAAACGAACGACAACGATAAAAAACAAATAAATACCCGAATCAACTATGTAGCTAGAATTAACTAAAACTTAATTTACATGATCATAACATAAGGGATTATTTATGATTATTACACCTTATGTAAAAATCTAGCAATTTCATTGGATAAGAGCTATGTAACTATTTGTACTGTCACATAAAATTTATAATGTCCCATAGCGATGCGCGTGACTATCTGACAGTACGTTTGTTCGAGTCGTCTCCGTTCACTGGATCACGTCAGCGCTTTGAATAACCATGTTTTCAGTTGTGTCTACGGCAAGCGTCTCATTGTTATTGATGTTGTTTATATTCGTCTGTAACAACAACGGATGATGTTTGTCGAGGTTGGAAATGACTTTCTTGGCAATTTGTTAGAGTCTAAAGACTCTGCATCAACGAAACGGATCATTAAGCGGACCGTGGATATGTTTCTTAAATATCTTGGCTCAAATGACTGTGGATTTGAGGCATTCCCAGTCGATAAATTGGATGAAAATTGGTATTGGCATTACTAAAGACGAAGGATGCACATCATGTATTGGTAAAATAAAACAAACATTCGGTGTAATAAAATAAATATTACATTTCTGACAGGGTGCCAGTACATATTGTCACCTCTCGAAAAGCATTGTCAGCCTCGGCTATCGCCTCGGCAAACAATGCTTCCTCGAGGTGACAATATGTACTGGCACCCTGTCAGAAATGTAATATTTATATAATAACACATTCTACTGCAATGGAAATACCTACTTTCAATTTTAGCTTCTGGTGGAAATCATAAGTCATTTAAGCCTGGACTTGTTGGAAATGAGGTATAAGTCATTTAAGCCTGGGCTTGTTGCTAATAAGGTAACGAATATATATATATGTGTGTGTGTGTGTGTGTGTGTGTGTGTGTGTGTGTGTGTGTGTGTGAATTATAATTAACATGCCTGTTTTAGATATACCGTTGACTACAGGTTATTTTTATATTAGTTCTACCTTGAATAATTGAATTGAACCTTAAATTTTTTTTAGTCATAGCATAGTTGTTTTTATTGTGATTTGAACATAGAACAGTTTGTTAGTATATATATATATATATATATATATATATATATATATATATATATATATATATATATATATATATATATATATATATATATATATATATACCCAGAATAATAATAATCTTTGTGCGTGGAAAATATACTAGAAAAAAGTTTTAACACGGTCAGATTTTAAATAACGGCCTTGATAATGATATGTCAACAACAATGGATGTTTAATTAATTTTCTTAATTCTTCATTATCAAAGAAACGGAGAATTTTCTTTTCTTGCAAATTTGTAAAAAAAGTAATTATTGTCAAATTTATTCTTGATTCTACTATTATGATTTTTTGAAGTTTTTACCAAAAAGTTCATTTTTCAAGATTTAAAAACTGATAAACAGACTTTCAGTACTATAACTAAAATTTGAAAATTAAACCACGTTAAAAATACAAGAAAATAAAAATGTTGTTTTAAAGTTCAATTAATGATATATTAAACATATGTAACATTATCGCCAAATTTTAAAATATTAATAAGGAACAGAAGAAATATTAAATGGTACTTTCATAAAAGTAAAACAACCAACGATCGAAGTTTGACTTGTTTGTTTGCCTTCAATTTATAGTTTTCTTAATAAAAAAAGATGAATCAGTACTAAGATATATAACACAAATACCAGTTGAATTTAGATGTGCACATTTCGGAAATTCATTCTTCATCAGTGACACTAAGACCAAAAAGTTTGATAATAAAAAACATAAGCCAAACAGTTGAAAATTAATGAATCACAAATGGGTTTATTTATGACCATGGTGTCTTATTTTTGATTTTTGTTTATTTCATCATTCATTTTTGGGGTCAAAGGGTTACAAGGTAGTAGATTTTTGTTGAAATATTTATCAGAACTGTTAGTCTGTTTTTTGTTTCAGATTTTAAGAACTTTAATCTTTTAATTGATCTAGACGTCACCTTTAAAAGAGAATCATTAATAAAATTATTAAAAGTTTGTCCTAAGTGACGCTTTTTGATAAAAAAAAATATTATTCTTAAAAATATTTAATTTTTTGATTTATCAAAAAATAAATAAATAAATACAAATACAAATAAAAAATAGTATCTTTATACATTGTCACCTTTTATTTTCTTTTGCCATAGATTAAAATGTGTGAAAATATGCTACTTTTAATGGGAATGAATAAAATTGATGTCTTTGGAGGAAAATCTTTTTAATGAAATAAAATTTAAAAGGCAATAGAAAAACGGATTTGCTGAAAAAAGAGCTAAGAAGTGAATAGTGGGGAATATTAAATATGGAATTATAAATTCGTGTATATTTCATAAGATAATAATTAAAGCATTAAAGCATGATATTAACATATAGTTGATCCAACCAAAATAACAAATAATTTTCTATACTCAAAATTATTTAAATAAAAAAAAAACAAAGATACGGTCTAACTAAAAGAGAACAGGGATGATTGGTTTCTTAAACAGGTACGTAATACTTACTGAAGTGTGTAGCTAGCTAGACAGGAGGTGCTTACCCTTCCGGAGCACCCGGCCTCACTTCCTTGTTGGAAGTTCGCGTGTATAACATATTTTGCCAGTTAACAAAGTTTTTACTTTGTTTTTGGGATTGCGATATGGACAAGACTGGTATGTTTGTTTTATTATTACCCCAATTACCTACATATTCAAAATCAATGTGGAATGATAATAACAGAAACGAAAGCAACAAGAAGTTTCAACTTTCTGTCTTTATCTTACTTAATTTAGATATAGCAGATGATGATGGTTTTTTGACATTTGTCAAGGTTAATAAATAGTATTGTGAATAAAAGTTCACCTAGGAATATTAATTGGTCTGGAGAAAGAAAAAAGAGACTTATATGGTTAGGTTATCTTATTAAAAATTTTTTCGATTGTAAAATCTAATAGTCGAAACCTACAAACATCTTGGCATATTGTTTTCCTCTGATGGGTACTGGAAAAACCATATAGTTACAATAATATCAAAAGCTAATAACAGACTATCGCTCCTGAGAAAACTTAAGTATAAACTCGACCGTCACAGTCTTGAATAAATATATATAACTTTTATAAGGCCTATATTGGAACATGCTGACATAGTATGGGACAATTTTACTGACATCTTGACAGAACGACTTGAAAAAAATAATTTAGAAGCATCAACAATCGTAACTGGAGGTACTAAGCTGACAAGTATTTTTCTTGTATACAAAGAGACTGGATGTGACACATTACAAAACAGACGCAAGAAACATCGACTGATACAATTTTACAAAATGTACCGCGGACTGACACCTGACTATTTAACAGACTTTATTCACAATGACTTTAATCATCGTTACGGGCCTAGAAACAATCGTTTACTGACTGCACGCTGTAGAACACATTTCCATTTCAATGGGCCGATAACACTATCGAATTACGGCCCCTGATCCGCTATAGGGATACTACTTCCAGGGAGTTTACGGTTGTAAACGACTTGGTTGCTACTATCTTTTTATCTATTAAATGTCTAGTGTTTCAGTTAAAATACATCGATTGTTTTATGAAAAATGGTCATATATATGAACTTTGAATTTTTTTTCTTTTTTTTTTTTTTTTTTGTTATTACAAGTATTTTATTTTTATTTTCTCTACTTGTCATTTAAATCAAACAATGAAAAAACCGATTTTTTGCAATCAAAGTTGATGTCAATGTTGACTTAATTTTGACACTTGGTTAGGTAATGGGGGAGGTCTTGACCTATGGAATTTAACATATATTGCATGCTTAAAAATCTTCATGTATACAAGATCGTCTCAGGTACAAGGATACAACCGTTGATCTTTAATTAACATGTATATCGACGGGTGAATATACACGGGTATTTGAAGATACCTGTGTATATCCACACCTTGACATGGTCTAATATACAAACTTATCCCGACTTTCTATACATCAAAGGTTTTTATTTTCCCAAAATACCTTGGAAATTTTTTACACTTGTATATTTGATGGAAGGAAATTATTTACAATAAACAACCATAATTGGTATTCAATTTGAGATTATCTGAACACATTTCACAGTTACTAAGAGCCCGTTTGAACAAATTTGATAATAACGCAAGCCCTGTTAAATTATTGTTAATATAAAAATTCAGAAATAATTAAAAACACTAATTATTTGTCTTTGTATCAGTCATAAACACTACGATACCCTTTTCTCTCTATCAGCCATAATCAATACGAGTCCTTTTCTCTCTATCACTCATACTCACTACGTTTTTTCTTCTGTCAGTCAATCTCTATAACCACTTTTCTTGCTATCACTCACAATAACTACGACTTGTCTCTCTATCACTAATAATTACTGTGTTTTCTCTCTATCACTCATAATCACTACAGGTCCTTTTCTCTCTATCAGTCATAATCACTACGAGTCTTTTCTATCTTTCACTTAAAATCACTACGTACCCTTTCCTCTCTATCACTCATAATCACTACGAGCATTTCTCTCTATCACTCATAATTACTTCGAACTTTTTTCTATTATCACTTATATTCACTATATTCGAATATTTTCAGAAAATAAGCTTTCGTTTTAAATCTCTCTCTCTCTCTCTCTCTCTCTCTCTCTCTCTCAAGACAACAAAAACATTTGCCGATAATAATAAATTGACTTCTTTTTGTTTTAGTTGAAACGTTTTCACTTTGTTTTGAATAACAATCGTTATGTTTTCAAAAACTGTGATTATAATAATTATTACTTGTCGTTTTAGACATATCGCTTGTGCTGACAAGGGTTTACATAAACTTAAAATAATAATAATCATTGAATAAAACGAAAGATAAATAAATCAAATCATAATACAAAAATTAATTGTATGTAATCGTTACTTTTAAATTTTATTGAATTAAGTAATATTTTCCTTTATTGGTAAATAAATACCGTGGATCATGTACATAAGACACACGTGTTTTTTTTAATTTATAATTTTTAACTGTTTTCATGTTTAATATTATATATTGTATCTCTCTGGCATCAGTAAGTGAATAATAATTCTCAATACTTGAAATTGAAAAAAAATACAAAAAGATTTTCGACGTTTACTTCTGTAACATTTTTTTATATACACCAGAATCCAAGTCAACCATATATTACTTATATCCAGGTTACGCGAGTATGGGACCGATAACTAAGTATAAATTCACTATTTACAATAAAACTTGCAACATATGATGATTTTTCCCAATTTTATTACGGATAAATTGTATGGGCTAACCCTCCCCATTAACCGAGCACGTGTCCAGATAAGGTCAACATATGCATCGTCAAATCGTATAAAATCGATTTTTAACACTGTAAAATTTTTATGACAAATAAAGATAATTAATTTTAAGTAAACCATGTATTTAAAACAACAGTCTAGTCTATGTATAACTTTTTACATAAAAGAAGCGATGCATTTAAACTAATACACCGGGCATTTAATAGACAACCAAGTTGTTTACAACTGTGAACTCCCCGGAAGTAGTAGCCCTCTAGCGGATCAGGGGGTGACAACTCGATAGTGTTATCGGCCCATTCTTTTCTCCCCAAGCCGTTAGAGACTGGAACGAAATTCCCAAAGATGTAAGAAATGGTTCGCTTTATGGTTTTAAACAATCCATTGACATGACTTCCAAAGTTCCTTCTTTTTTATGTTCAGGGTCACGCAAAGGTCAAATTCAACACGTTAGAATTAGAATGAACTGCAGTTATTTAAACGAACATCTATTTGATAAAAATTTAATTTACAGTTCTCGGTGTTCATGCGGAGAAGTGGAGTCTACTTTTAATTTTTTGCTTACCGGTCCAAAATACAACATTATTCGTAAAAACACAATCTCAAAACTTAAACAGAGTTATAATATTTCCACTGATTAATTATTATATGGTGACGCAATTTTACTTTCGGACGCACAAAATAATGAAATTTTTTCAACTGTTCAAAGATATTTTGAACTGACTAAGCATTTTTGATAAAATAACTCGTTGTTTAACAGTAAACTACTCTCACTTAATCATGTTTTAATGGTAAACTGATTTATTTTTGCTTTATGGTACACTGATTTATATATTTAATTATTTACTTATTTATTTATCTATTTATTTGTTTACTTATTATCTGTTTATTTATTTATATGTTGATTAATTCATTTATTGTTTAATGATACACTACACTATCTTATTTATCATAATTCATAACATGTTTTTTTCTCTCCATACACACATATATACATTTATCGGCCCAAAAATGTAATTTAAAGATATAGAGACGGGTTGATATAAGCACTTGGTTTGTTCCAGAATCCTATTCTATATGTTTGTATATGTTTATTTATATATTTTCTTTGTATGTATTTACTAAATAAAATATTGTTTAAACTAAAATCTAATAAAATGTTTCTAAAAGTATATCAGAAAATAAAATGTCAATTTTAAATTTAATTTATATATAAACATGCTAATGATATTAATTTGTTATTCAGAAATGCATATATAATGAATGGTTTATTAATAAAAAGTTATATCAAGTCAACTTAGTTTGAACATACAATATCCGACCAACAAACAAAGTTTGATCAATTTCCTTATTTTTTATTTATATTCATTTCATTTCATTTAACTTATTTCTTATCTCGATAATTTTTTATCAAAGGTGAATCAGTACTCAGTACTTACTGTGTAGTTGATATTTACAAATCTTCAACTACACGACTGTTATAAAATAAATCATTATCGTCATGGAGATGTCCTAAATTTACAGCAATATAAATAAATGAATTTTATTTATTTGAATCAGTACTGGTAATCATACAACGCTTACGTTTGATTATTTTTGGTATAAGGTAATATTCATTTATATTTTCAATGATATATGTATCATTTGTATAAGTTTGTTTACTACGGCACTAGCGTTCATCTTTGAAAAAAGAATCTTGGTTAAAAATACCCAGTTCTTCAGTTAAAAATGGATTTTTGTTCGATATGTCAAATTTTGATTTATGTAAAACTTCTTTTATGCAATTTCAACTGTTTTGTCCTTAGATGCTAAAATCTAGAAAGGTATTTGAAATATTATTGTGATTTTAAAACTGTATTTTAAAAACAATGCTAATAAAAAAGGTTAACTGTAAACAATTTGAATTAAAAAAAATGTAAGGGATATCACACTATGTAAATGTCAATTTATAGACTGTAAGTCTTGGTTTCGTATGATTTTCTTCAGTGAGTGTTACTTCAACCAGGATAATATAATTAATACATCGTTGTATCTCAAGATCAATCAAATCTGAAGCAAAACAATGGTATTTTGGGGAGAAAAAGTGAGGGTTTTAATTTATGTAATGATATTTTGGATTATTGAAAGCATTATAAGAAGTTTTAATTTTTGTATGTTTTAGTTTTTCAACCCAGTATTTTTTGTATAAGTATGATGAAAACAATTAATGTTATGTTTTTGAATGACTCAACGTATGGTTTAAAAGAAAACAAGATAATTTTTCATTTCTTCTTGTTTCGATATATCTTCAAAATACGCTGTCTATCAAATTTCACTTTAAGTTTATAAACGTATATTTTAGGTTTCAAAAACTGATATTCAGCTTTCAGTTATATTACTTTAAGTTTGTTTTATAAACGTCTGATGAAAAAAAGTTGCCATTATAGACATATTGCATGATAAAAAAAATCGTAAAGCTAATAGTAGCAACTTAGAACACATAAATAACAATATTGTATGTTTTTTTAAAGCAAGTTAAATTGTTTATTTATTTATTTATTTATCTATTTTTGTAAATCTACTACTTAAAAGTGTTATAATGCACCACTCCGTCGATTCATAAAATATCCTTGTAACGTCGGAGTTTGACTTTGTTTTATGTTTTCCGTATGACATATTTCCTGATAAAAAAATTGTAAAGATAATTGTAAAAACGTACAATTCAAAAATAACTATATTGTATGTTTTTTTAAGTAAGCTAGAATTGTTTATTTATTTATTTTTTTATTTTTTATTTATTTATTTTATTTTTTTATTTATTTTTTTTTTGTAAATCATAGTACTTAAAAGTGCTATAATGCACCACTTCGTCGATTTCGTCAGAGATTGACTTTGTTGCTTATGTTCTCCGTTTATCCTTTATGGCTTTTTAGTTTCGTTTTCTTAATTCCGATTCATTTCTTCGAGAAAGATGTATGAGACGTAAGCAAACGTGTTTGCAAACATTTTTTTACATATGTTTTAAAGAATATGTTTTTTTTAAAAATGTTATGTAAATACTTATACGTGTGTAGAAATGATTGAGGAAATCAATTTAACCTTTTTGTTTTGCGGTAGATGAGAATAAACATACGTGTCATGTGTAACACTAAGTGCAAAATTAGTGAAATTTGTTTTTGTGTTGGGTAGACGTGCGATGTTAGTTAATGCTCTTGATGTTGAAGTCTGGTCAAGACAGTTAATAGTGATGAATTTAGTGTGTAGACACATTAATTTCGTTTGTGAACTGATTTAATTCAGTGCCAAAAAATTTATTAAGGATTAGAATGTGATAACTAAAAAGGTTATATATGGAGACAGTGCAATATCCTTTTTTCTTTGGTAAAGATAAAAAGATAAAACAAAAGTAACAAGTGGCATATTACTTCTGCCAGTTAGTTCACTAGTAGTCGATATTAACTGGACCTTCTTTTAAATGATCAATGGTGATTTATGTCTTGAATGTGTCTTGATTTAAAGCTATTGAAAAATACCTATTGAAATTTTTTTTCAATAATTATTTGAAGTTGCAATTCGGATCTTTTTATTAACACCCTTTCATATATAGCTGATCATACTGGATAAAATCAACAATCAGGTAAAGGGTTAAAATTACGAAAACATATCAAATTTCTTTTAGATAGTTTTAAATGTTTGTAACATGGACATTTTATTCATTGTAAGAGTATTGATATTTTAATTTCCCTTCGAAAACTTTAAACATTCGGCTCCATTACTTAATTTATTTTATTCAGCGAAGTTAATTATTTGTCAAATCTTTTTTATACTAGCAGAAAAATTAAAGTCAAGTTATTATGAATATTATATGATTCTTTGATGATCAGTACATTGTTTGGGTTTCTGGATTATATCATGACTACTGAATTTTTTCAATATTTTTGTTGTCGCAATCACAGAAAGCATTTGAGTGAATAGCCTCAAAAGCATCATACGACTTCTCCTGATTGAAATCAGTAGCCTGTTTTCCCACTCCTGGCTTGAGTCCTTGTTTTTTCTCCTTAACATCAACCCCCATTGTGTTTATTGTACTAATAGGGGTATTGTTCAACTATTCAATAAGGGCCTGATCGATTTTCGAGCCGTTATATAGTACGTTGGCTCACTTTCTACCCCTCCATTACAGTTTGTTCCACAGATACTTAATTGTGGACAAATGTTGATTTGTGGTGGATAATTAAGAACTAGGACAGATACTAATGACAAACTCTAACAACGTGGGGTCTTGCGTTGTACTGCATAACTTTTTTAAAGTTGTTGGATCTTTTAATTATGATAAATAAGCGCAGTTTCAAAGAACTGTAAATATAATAAATGATTGTTTTGCTCTTCTGGCTAATATGAAGATGGTCAGAAATAGCAATAATGTATGAACGGCTTTGTCGCCGAGGCAATTTGCTATTCCTTACAATTTTATTTCAGCCAGAAGAAAAAATTTATTTTTTCCCATTGGGCTGATATCTTTAGGGAATTCCTAGAAAGAAAATGAGTTTACAACAAGTGTGATAACCCGGATTTTTATTTTAATTCTGCGAAAATAATGCCTTTTTTCTGTCAGAATCTAGTGACTCTGACAGTTATGGCTAGAGTCATATGTAAATAAACATCGCTACTATCGATATCCGTCTTTTTTTCATTCAAATCTTATAAAATGCAAATAAAGATTATCTGTATATTAATAAATAATTTATAACCGAGCTGTAAGTTGGCTCTGGTTAAAACCACATTATTTTTAGTACTTTTTTAAAATAAATGCTGACATCACATTTTTGTCGCCTTGCCAAAACGCCACCCGCCAATTTGTTATAACACAATTCATCAGGGGTCACATATGCAATTCAAATTTTATTTAACTGGGTAATATTTTGCTTTAAAAAGTTACCGTTGAAGTCATATAAAGTGTTTAAACTAACCTTGCAAAAGTTTTATCTCGAGTAACCATAAATATTTATTTCAACAACTTGAGATCAAGCACTTTAATCTTCCCGCATTGACTTTTACAAGGTCTAGGTGTAAGCAAGTGGAAATGCCGATCGCTGATTGGCTAACAGTGGTTACGATCTGTTTTGAAATTTCACCGTTCAAAAGAAATCTACTCACTGCATGTGAATTTCGGTGGAATCTTTGTAAAACAAAAATGGTAAATTTTAAGCATGTTTTAGTTGTTAAATATAATTTAGAAATTTTATGAAGATACTGTTTTTCGGAATATATCAAACAGTATTATTCACACCACCTCTTATAGATGAAGCAGTTTTTAAACACGAGCTGTTTTTGCAGAAATTTGGTACGTAATCGTGTTTAAACTAAATTTCAGTATGATTCATGTTTTAGCCAAAAAAGTTCATACCTGAATAGCTATGTAACAGGAAAAGGAATGCAGCGCCAAACCGGAACTCGAACTCGGGACCTTTCAAATTTTCCCAATACTAGCTACCGACTGAGCTACCTAGTCACTTTCAAGCCCGGTCCGCCAGGTTGCATCTGGTTCCTTATATGTAGATACAGAAAGCTTCAGAAAAATCATTCATCCAGTTTTTTCTCCTCAAGTTGCGACTATATGCTGTTCGATAGATAAATTTAATGATTAATAATTTCATTTCTGTCGAAATTTTCCGAATGAATTCAAAACATTTCTTGAACCTTGCGCTAAATAACACCTACGTGCTCTTCTACGTACGCATTTAAATAAATTGTTTGTCATTCATTTCAGGTTTTTAGTGTGACATTATATACTAAGAAACACTCATTAAAAGCTCCAACATGTCCAAAAGCGCTATGGTTAGATATCTATCAGATGGTCGTTTGCGCTTTATTCCGTTTGAATCTGTAAATATCTTTTAATCTACAAAACTTATTTTTGAGAATTATAGCTTTAATAATATGCGTCGTGTCAAACAGTATCAATACCAACACTACTACGTATCAACTACAGCGCCGGTCAAAATTAAAAGTAGCATTAAAAGTAGCCAAACATATTTTTTAATTTATCAATTGTTAGATTGGATAATGATTTTGGTTCGTTGCCTGAAGCTATAGAAATATTTTAGCCACATTTTTTCCTTCAGTATTTTTGTCCTCACGGAAATCTCAAAATCGTGTTTTTTTTCTAAATGAAAATTGTATGAATTTTTACTCAAATAATTATTTAAATTATTTTTATGAGAGTTTTTAAAAGAATTTCAAACCCTATTATTTAGTTTCATATTCCATCTATTTAATTTCATATTAAGTTTTAATATTATTGATTATTTAAGATTTAACCAAAGGGCCTCTATTTTTTGTATATTGAATTTTTGTTACAAACGTATGCGAATAATTATTACATTTGGTCTAACATGGCTAGAAAGAAATGATTATCCAATGATGCCACTGAATTGGCAGCTTATTGTTGAGAAATTGTTTCAAAGGACAGATCTTGATCTGGAAATTTTCAAATAAAACTTGTTGGCAAAAAGGTCATGTCGAAAGCATCAGAGATCAAAAGCCGAAAAAGATATTGGATGGTTTTAATGAGTTTGCCATCAGACACGCTGTTCATAGATTACACTGACAAAACATTGCAAAGACTTGGAAAAAAATCAGAATGAATTAAAAGATATGGTTAAAGTTTCGAATAGTACTGTTGTTGTGACTGTGAATAAATTTGGTTTTTTTTCGAAAAAAAAGATGATCAAAAATTTCATATTTTCAAATTTGTCAGTAATAAATTACTGTTGCCAGTATTAAAAATTTACCTGCAATTAGGTTCGAATTCCATTCGGGCAGATTCCAGTGTCAGAAATTTTGTCAGTTTGCTTGTTTTAGGTCGTTGGTTTCTCAGGTCTAAAGGTCCCTCACAATCGAGATCTAATCTTTTTTGTTTAAGTGAAAGAACTCTTTCTGGATCGAATAACACCATTACTCCAATCCAATTCTGTCATAACTTTAGGACAAGTGACAGCAATTTACCAACAACTACTTCGAGAAAAATCTTGTATCATAGATTGGTTAGACCAGCTCAGAGCCATGTTATCATGTTGTTTTAAGACTACCAGAAAAACATTGTTAACTTCATTTTAAAGTATAGTGTGTTCATTTTATCAGTAAGAATATATATTTTACGGAAGTGTATAAACGATTGAAATTATCTACAAAAAATCATTAATATTATAATTCCCATGAGGACATTAGTTAATGTTAGCTACATTCAGCGTATGTATATATTTATATGACCTACATTTTGAACGATTTTCTTTTGTGATAACTTCAGTGAAAAAATAATTTTACAGAATAAATTGGTGATAAATAATTTTTAATATTGGACATTTTAAAACAAGCAGAATCACAGCTTAAACTAAATCGGTTTGATTGTAGAGCAAAAATATTAAGAGTCATTTTATTCATGTATAATATTGGCATACTTTCAGAGTGACACAGTTTCGAAATTCATGCAGAAAATTGCTGACGAAGACAAGAAAGATGTAAAACATATCGATATGATTTTTATGGCAAGGACTTACCGTGGCGGTCACAACAATAACCAATCTCTTGAGTCTATAGGCATGAAGGATCATGCCCAAGTAATACTAGCACAAAAATTCTGTGGTGGAGGAACCATGTGTCCTAAATAGATTCATAAAATGTGCATCTATTAAATGCAAAACTCATTATGAGAGTAGTGATTTCCAAAAATAACAAAAACCAAAAGTCAATAACTGCGTTGTGTGTTTTGTTTGACTAAAAAATCAGATATTACGTGTGACATTATTTATCCTTTTCTAATTCTTTTTTCTCAAATCATTAACTAGTAGTATGTTACTTAATAATAAGTGAACAACTTCAAGAGTAAAGACGGTGAGATATATAATGCAAACAGGATTATTATATGCTCTCTTTTCGCATAAAACTTAAGGCATATTTTCAGCAAAACAATATGGATACGGTCAAATACCATTGACGATTATTTATCATTTTTCTAAAGAATTGAATAAAAAGTTAACGTTATAAAATCTATAGATAAGTTTAATATTTAACAAAAATACCTGTTTAATTTTGCTGTGCCATATGTGCACAGTTTTGAAAATCCATTCCTGATCAGTGACACTAGGGGCCAGATAAGTTGATAGATAAAAATTTAATAAAGTGTGCATTGGTTTGGCCTTCATTTTAGCTTCATGCATCACAAATTTAAAGCTTTCAAGATAACACTGATAATATTTCTATTCAATTATTAGTTATTTATAGGGTTTTTAAGTTTTGAATGTTCATATTTCCATTGTTTCGTAATATACAGGAAAGTTCGGGGGCTTTATCGTATTTAAATTCAGTCTGGAGTTGTTCGGTAGTGGTGCCAAAATGCATTTGTTTTTTTAGAGAGATTTGAAAGAAAAACTATCAGTATAACTACATGTACTATTTTGCATGCAGTTTTGGTAATAATCTGATGATGTATTTATATTAATTTTCAATTTTTATTTGTTATTTTTTCCATTTTCGCAAGATTGTAAATCTATTTCAATTTTAATCAGGAAAGTAAAACATCTTTTTTTTTTTTTAAAAAAAAAAAAACAAAAAACAATGTATTGTTTCTGAATGTAGTCGCTTCTGCTGTTTTTATCATTTATTCTTTATTTATAAATTTGATATATCTATGATGTTTTCTATGCAGACTTAAGAAAGTGTATTTTAAAAACTTGCATAGTTCGTTTAACAACATGTAAATATTATTCGATCAATGTGATTTTTCACGTACAACAAAACAGTTATGGCAATATACAGTTATCGGGCAAGTAGGCAACGTGTTATTTGTATATTATCTTTATATTCAATAAATATATATATATTTGGCGTTTGCATTGAGAAATTATTAATTTTTTTTTTTTGACTGGTATACTAGTATTTTGTCAAATTTTATATTGAAACTAACAAAAATTATGTTATATTTAGTCTTTGTGATACTCTTGCATAACATATAACACATATTTGTAAAGTGGGTTCGTTTTTTCTTGAGAAAATTTTGCATTATGCAATATAAAAAAGCTGTCCTTTTATTTTTTTTTAATTCTATTTGGTAAAACAAATAAAACTTTCTCAATGTATACACAGTTTATAAAACAAAAATTCGGTTTTCATTAGCAGTAAAGAAATCAAAGTAAAATAAACCTACCAGTTTTATTTATTTCATGTTTAAATAAATAAAAGTCCTTTGTTTTACAAATTAAGTTTTATATTTCTTTTTTAAATATTACGATTTTAACCATTTTTGTGCATTTTATTTGTAGTTTGATTTGATTAAAATCATATATCATACCAGGGTTGTTCGATATGTGATGCGTATTGTATGTCATGCACTGCTTTTGAATTTTATTAAAATATACAATACCAAAGTAGCAGATGACAGTTGTCTACTTTTTAATTGTATTATTTTATAAAAATTCAAAAGTAGCACATGACAAATACGATATCTCAAAAGCATTCGACTCAAATAGTGAAATTAACATTACATTTCTTCAAGGTATTCTCCGTGGTTCGAAATACATATTTTAATCTGAATACATTTCTGAAATGAGTGACTGTACGCTAACTTAGGTAGACTTCTGCGACACTAACTGATGGCTGAGTCATGGGTTTGTAGGGACTTGAAACGACGACCAGATAGAAACTTTTAAGATTTGGAAATAAAAAGGCGCTTGGGGTAGATCTAGATAGCATGGTGGGTGTGGCAGGACGACTTTAAAAATTTCTTCACAAGCTTTATGTGATGGAGCATTAACATGAAAATGAAAATGTCTGAATCCTGACACAGGGCATCAGTTAGGATAATATTTCTTGAGCTTTTTAGAATAACATCTATGTAATACCGATCTGTAACACTTTTGCCCTTCGGCACCAGGAATTTGCACGGCTAAACCATCACATGAGAAGAATATGAAATAAAGAACCTTCTTTGTGCTTATGCTTCTTTTGGCAACTACGGGCATTTTATCGTGTTTAGTTAGCCAAATTTTGTTCCCAATTTTTCTGACTGGTTCTAAATAGGGTACCCATGTTTCGTCATAAGTAATAATGTTTGCAAATTGTCTTTGATTGAATTTGGGAAACACTTTGAACAATTGCATAGCGGTTTGTACTCTTGCCCGTTTTTTGGCACGTCTCGATATAAGTGAGATATTCTTGACTAGGACGTTAAACACCATTACTCAACTCAATTTGTTTTTTTGGCAATTTGTCAATATATGCGAGATCCATCTGACAGAAATCTGTCGTACTTTCAAATGAAATGCAACCATGACAGCGATATGCCAACAGCTTTTACAATATTGCGAATCGTATATCAACCATCACTTTCAATTATTTCCCTGACTTTTGAGACGTTTGTCTTGCCTGTTACTGTCTCGGGTCGGCCAGATTTTGCTGCATCTTCGTCGGACTCTGTGCCAGTCAGACGTTTCTTTCTTCACCTACGAACAAGATATCTTGTCAGACCCACAAATTTCCATCAATTCAGTATAAATCTGTATTACCGAATGGCCAAGTTTTGTGCAAACTTTTATAAAAGCTCTTATTTCTTAATTATTCTCAACCCGTTTCTTATCCATTTTACAACAGTGACCAACAACTTGCTCCATTGAAATGACTATAATTTTAATGTGGAGATGAAAGGTATTGAATAGAGTTATCCAAACATATCATCACCAACGATATCGTGCAAAGCGTTATTGCGCTGTAGTACAATACACATTACATATCGAACAGCCCTTGTATATATGTATGATTGTAGGATTATGATTATAAAAACTTTACTTTTCCGTTATGTAGTAAAAGAAGACAGAATTGAACATCATTAACAGGTAGTGTAACCGCTAGAAATATGACGTCAAGAATAAATAATTGCATGCAAAAAGAAAGAAAGAGTCTGACCAAGCACAATGCCTTAATCAGGAGAAAATATAATTATTAACTTCTATCGATATATAGCCGACTTTAAACTAAGTTGGATATTGAATGATGTATCAGATTTTTCAGAGACTTGCACGGTATCTTCTAATCTAATCCTTTTCTTCTTTTTCTTCTCCTTCTTCTTATTATTATAATTATTATATTCATTCGTCCGTATCATTTAAATTTCACGAAAAAACTTTATGGCCCTCTTTTTATGGTTGAGTGAGTTTTAATCAAAGAAATCCTAAACTTGGTAGAAACGTATAATTATCGAAGCTATAATACATAAAATTTGACAGACGGTTAACTGTTTTTTTAAAAGCCCGAAAAATTGCAATTTTATCCTAACATTTGTCCGTTAGAAACCTCGATAGGTATAGATTTCTGACATATTATAATTAGATATGAGAGTTTTGAAAGTAGGTCACCGTGACCTTATGATTTCATGTTAGACTGATTTTTCCTTTTAATTCATGCATTTTGGTCATAGAGAACTCAAACTTTGCAGTTACTGTATGTATAATTATTGAAGCTGTAAAAAATGAGGCATGGAAATAATTTTGAGGTGTCAAATAGGTACGTTTGGATTTTACGTTTATAAACTCTGATAAAAATAATATCTTTTATCTAACTGTGGCTAAGAGCCGGTGGTGTCGTAATATAAGTGAATAATTTTTATTGAAATATTAAAATATCAAAATCAAAATCTTTACCCTCGTCCACAAAAGTCCTTATCACGGTGCTAAATTGGGGACGGTGGACAACTTAATAAATTTTAAAGAACGTTTCTCGTGTCTTGAATTAAAGAGAGAGAGAGAGAGAGAGAGAGAGAGAGAGAGAGAGAGAGAGAGAGAGAGAATAAAAATATTGATAAAAATAAAAGGAAAGAGAAGAAAAAGAAAAAATGTACTCGCATTGTAATGTAAATATGCAATCAACGAAAACCATAACTAAACATCTTATCTCTGGTTTGAGTTTGAAATGCTCCTATGAAATGTTCAAAAACACCTAAACGCTTTAGTATGGAAGGGTTTAGACAACCCATAGCCTTCCAAGGTACTGTATTATATATATATATATATATATATATATATATATATATATATATATATATATATATATATATATATATAGAAGAAAGTTAAAAATTTGAAAGTCTTATAAACCAAACTATTACATGCAATGCTTTATCCTGAATGCTGTTAGTGTGCTGATTTCACTTATGTCAAGGTGGCCAGTTATTGAACGGTGGAAAAATCCAGAGTAATCGTAGAAAAATATCAACTTTAAACTTTCTTATCGTGATATTTGGGGTCTGTCAGCTTCATGGATTGAATCAAAGCGACCGGCGAGTTGTTATTGTTTTAATGCTATATACATTTGTGTTCACGTAAAACATTAATTCATTGTTAAAGAGCTGAATTACAAACGAATTGTGTTTACGTTACGATACAAATATATAGCTAAATGAATATAGCTCTGAAAATGTCTGATGGTTCATAACCAAACTCAATTGATCTTAAAAGATCTGTTGGATTGGATATAATCATCTTTTAAATAGTATAAATCATGAAATTGACAAATATGGAATAAATAAAAAAAACTGTTCCAATCAACTATTTTAGAAGTTATTTTTCTTTCTGATAAATGAACATTAGCAATTTGTTTTATAACGTTTCAAAGAGGCTAAAATACAAAATTTATACATTCAGAATTCATTCTACAATCAATTTATTCTTGATTTTTTTTCTTGTGTTGTTCTGCTCTGAAAAGTGAAGACTTAAATCCGAGTTATTTTCAAAATAATGGAACATTAAGTTACTTACCGAGTGTATACATGTAAATAGATTTTCTTTATATGCCGTCTGGACACTCACGATTAATTCAAAATTGGTGAAGTTAAAATTCAATATTTTAATTTCAAAAAGTCTGTTCTAAGCATCAAAACGAATTTTGAACTAACGTGTTTTAAAAAAAATATACATGTACCTTTTTTAATTACAAGTAGTACATTATGATATCATCTACTAATATTTGCTCTTCGATATTAAATCATTGCGCATAAGCAGATGCATTTACCCCTAACACCCCCTTCCTATAATGTTTATTGCAAGTTTATTGATCACAACATGACTATCTCACTACTTGTTCTTCCTAAACATTCGGATAGCGACAGTTTTAATTTGATGAAATAAGTTTACTTTGGTTAGTTTAAACATATTTTATTTTGTCAAAAGAGTTATATAATTACAATATCTTGAAACAAATGACAAATGCAAATGACAAAAAAGGATTCAGTAACAAGTGTGTTACCACTTATGTAAACTGTTTCCTAAAGATAGAGATAAGTTACAATAATAACGCGCCATTTATAAAATATATATAAGTTTAGGGAATTCCACAAATAAACAATAATATATGTAGTACCAAATACTAGTTAACTGTATGTTATAAGTCAAGCAGTAGTATCAAAACGTTTACTTTGATGTATGAATTTTTGTGCTGTTTTAAATATAGTTTTATTTTGTGTTGTTGAAAGAGAAATATCACCATAAAGTAACAGTTCAGCAGTTAGGGTATGGGGTAGGGTGGAAAGAGTTGTATTTCGAATGTGAGAGTAACGATTACATTGTAAAAAATAGTGTGTTGAAGTTTCAATTTCTCCACAGATACATAGAGGATTATCTACCAAGTTCTTATTGTAAAGATCGTATCTTAAAGAACTGCAGTTAGTGCGAAGTCTGGTGTGGTAAATTTGATGTTTTCGAATGCCGGTGTTATAATATGACGGGGGCTTGGTAAGGTCGGAATTAAGGAGTCTCTTAAAAGTTACTGTAGAAGGGTTTAGTTTAAGTTCGGATGGCAGAGAGTTCCATTCTCTTATTGTGGAAGGGAAAAAATCATTGTAATAAGAGCTAGAGTGACAAAGAATAGTAGGAATTAGGTCTTGCTGTCTTGTTCGTCTGTTATGTCTCGTGGGAATAATGTCTCTCAGGTATTGTGGTGTCGAATTGTGTATCATTTTGTGTAGTTGAACCAGTCGATGTTTTTGTCGTCTGCGGGAGAGTGGTTCCCAACCAGTTTCTAAGTAAAGTGTATTTCTTGAACATAATTTTGTTGTACCCGTTACTATCCTAGCTGCTTCGAGATTTATTTTTTCGAGTTCTTCTTGTAGGTAGAGGGGAAGGTTGTCCCACACAATGTCTGCATATTCGAGGATAGGGCGAATGAAGGAAACATAGAGCTTTTCTAAGGTTGTCCTATTCAAGTTGAATTTAAATTTTCGCAACATATTAACTCTCGTAGTGCTTTTAGCCAAGATATAATCAATGTGAGCTTTCCAGGAACCGTCTGATGAGAATACTACTCCTAGATGTTTGTGTGTGGTTGTTTCTGTAATGTTGACATTGTTCAAGAATAGGGGTGGATGTTGGATCTTTGTAAGCTTGCGAGAAATGACCATATTTTCAGTTTTATGAGGGTTAAATGAGACTAACCATTTTTTAGACCATTCATGAATTAAGAAAAGAGAGTAGTTCAGTATACGCGAAGCAGATTGAGGATTTTCTACAATGACATAAAGTGTAGTATCATCGGCAAATAGTCTAATATAAGCTTGTACATCTTTTATAATATCGTTAATAAAGATTAAAAATAACTGAGGACCAAGAATAGATCCTTGAGGTACACCAGCATTTATTTCTTTCCATTTAGAGGATGTTCCTAGATAGACAACTCTTTGTTTTCTTTGAGAAAGGTAATCGTGAAACCATCTTAGAAGAACCCCAGATATGCCATAAGATTGTAGTTTGTATATGAGACCTTTGTGCCACACTCTGTCAAATGCTTTACTTATATCAAGAAAAACCACTCTGATTTCTTTGCCATCGTCTAGTGCTTTGCCAAAAGTATTTGTAATATCAAGAAGTTGATTAACAGTAGAATCTCCTTTTGTAAATCCTGATTGAAATCTTGAAATTATATTATTAGATAAGAAAAAATTATGAACATGTTTATGAATGCATTTTTCCATACTTTTTGAAAGGACACTTAGGAGTGAGATAGGCCGATAATTGCTTGCCATAGAAGGGTTGTCTTTTTTGTAAATAGGTGTAACATTAGCTCTTTTCCAGGAATTTGGGAAGATGCCTTGTGATAAAGAGAGGTTAAATAAAACAGACAGTGGATATTTGAGTTGTGAAGCAGCTTTATGAAGAAAGAAAGGACTAATTCCGTCAGGTCCTGTGGCTTTTGTAGTATCTAGATTTATGAGTACGTCATAAACGTCATTTTGACTGATGTTTATATTTGTGAGAATATTATTTGTATGTCAGGTAGGTGCTGGTAGTTCCATATTAGTATCATCAATAGAAGATTGAGCACAGAAGAATTTGTTAAGTATTTCTACTTTGTCTTTGTTTTCGTCGTATATTCGATCATTTTCTATTAGGGGTGGTATTGTATGGGACTTAGAGGTTGCACCAGTTAAAAGTTTTATTGTTTTCCACCAGTCTTTTGTCTGTAAGTTGTCCGAGTCGAGTTTTGTGGATATTTTTTCATGGAAACGTGATTTGGCTGTCCGTACGTAATTGTTACATTTATTTCGATATTTCCTGAATATTGCCCAGTGTTCTTGTTTGTCCGTTTGTTTTGCTTTGTCATGAAGTCGTCGGCGTTTACGAAGCATGCGTTTTATAGAACAAGTTAACCATGGAGGGTCTCTAGGTCGTATTGTCACAGTTTTATTTGGAATAGACATTGTAGCAGCTTTTAGAATTGTGTTTGTGATATTTTCTGTCATGATATTTATATTATTGTGGAAATCATTATCCCAGTTGTATTCTTCTAGAATATGTTGGTACATGTCTATATTTGCTCGATCGTAATACCATATACGTCTAGTGAAAGATTCAGAATGTAATTTAGGTAGTTGTAAGTAAGTAGAGACTGGGCAGTGATATCGGTGTTGGTTTTCAAGGAAGTATTCACAAACCTCGGATTTTACGACAAGAGTATCATCATTTATAAGAATCAGATCCAGTAAGGATGAAGAGTCGTCCCATACGTGGGTAGGTTCAGTTATAAGTTGTGTCAGTCCATTAGTTGTGCATATATTTCTTATTTTGTTGCATGAGGGTTTTAGTTGATCTTCGTTGAAGTCACCAGTGATTAGTAGTATGTCAGGTCTAGAGTCAATTGCCAAGTCAAGTGCTGTTTCGAGTTTGTCCCAAAACTCCAAAGTAGAATTTGGTGGTCTATAGAAGGTACCGAAAAGAAGAAGTTTGTCTCGAATAGTAATTTCAATCCATAAACTTTCTATGTTTGGAATTTCTAAGTCATGTCGTCTATATGAGTAATATGAATCTCTGACGTAGACCAATATACCACCGCCAGTTGTTTGTGTAATGCGGTCAGCTCTGTATGGAGTTTTGTAATTTTCAAATGTGAGGTCATGATCGGTGATATCAGCATTAAGCCATGTTTCTGTTAAAGCTATGATATCAAAAGAAGAGAATTCACAGAAAAGTTGGAGTTTTTTTTGGAAGAAAGCTTTGCACGTTCATGTGTATAACTGAGAATGCGTTATGACCATTTGATGCATTTGAGGATAACTCAGAGGATATAGATGAGCTGGATGAATCGTGACAAGAGGGACCGGGGTTTGTCTCTATATCTCCCGAGAGGTATATAATATTAGTAAGCCATAGAATGAGACAGTGTGATAGTATATTTAGGTGCTGCGTGCGTTTATGTACAAAGTGACCGAAAAATTTAAGTGTAGAAAACTGTGAACCACGTAGATTACAATTACAAACAGTACAATGTTGATTAACAAATATATACATATCAAGTTCAAATTGCATAAACAAAACTATTAATGTTGCACATTTGATATCCATGTATAATATGGAGTATAATAAGAAGCAAAAAAATCCAGAAAACATAAAGCATAGTAATAATAATACATTGTGACATATTCGGTGTACTTTCAAATGTTTACTTTCAAAACCACTATAAGTTGTATTATATAAGAGACCTATTCTTGCGATGTATATACAAATCTCAACAGGCATTATGTTATACCATCAGTGAATTTCAAATGCGACATCACAGGATAGGTCAGATTCAAGGTAAGATATGCTATGTTGTGGAATGTAATAGTTATTATGAAAAAATAAAACACGAAAAAATTAAAGTAACAAAACAAAAAACGTATGTACAAAGTGAAAACTATGGTTTTAAATAATAGATGATGGGAAACCATAAAGGGTTCAGTGAGATGTTGAGGTTGCACTGAGTGCGATATGTAGTAATAACAGATATACAAAACTTTAAATTATAAATACAAGTTTGTAGTATAATCGATATATCACATTTTTTCTAGGTTGAAATATATAAATTCAATAAATGTATTAATTGTCAATGTTTATGATTTATAATTTAGTTTACAGTCTTCGGGGTTGTAATATTCATTTGCGACACTGCAGATAAGGCATCAGCGTGCGACAGAGTCATATAGTTGGATCTAGATCGTGATGACGTTTGTATAGTGGGTTGGGTGGTCGAGGTCGGTGGGTAACTTAATTCGAGATCTTTGACGGAATCAATACGTATTTTTCTATCTTGATGGTCGGTGGCAAAGACTTTTCCATCCCACGTCCAACATTTTTTAAACTGGTTATTTTTCACACAATTTCTGACGGCTCGATAGAGACTAGATTTTGCTTTGGTCAAATCTTCATTGACGTATACATTCTGTAAGATAGTATCACCGGATTTTTTAAAATATTTCCTTGCCTTCATGATTTTGTGTTTGGCTCGGTAGTTAGTAAATTTTACTATTATTTGTCGGTGTTTGGTTTCCTCTGGAGGTCCAACTCTATGAGTTCGGTCGATATCAGTAATGTTTATATCGATTTTAGCTCGCTTGGCGATATCTAGGACAATATCATTGGTCACCTCGTCCTTCCTCTCGGAAATACCGGCAATACGTATAGCATTACGTCTGCTGTACTGTTCCAATTGATCTATCTCGGATTTCAAATGTTCGTTCTCGGACCGAAGCATCTTGTTCTCAAGTTCCATTCGGTTGAATCTATCCATTACGTCTGAAAACTTAGATTCAACAATCTGATTTACTTGAGTAGCAGTAGAGCTTGTTAAATCGTGTATTAGCAAATCTTTCATTAAGACTGTAATTTTTTCGAGTTCGGGTTGAGACAGGGAATAAGATATGTTTTGTGATTCCATGATGTCAGTTACACTGTTATTGTGAAGTTCGATATTAGTGAATCTACGCTGTCTTTTGTGAACTTGTTTTATTTCGCCAACATCATCAACATCATCAACATTATCACTATCAGACATAATAAGACTTTTGTTTTCATATCACTGTACTGACTCTTTCTCAGTGTTTCTATTTACATTGAGAATAGAACATATACACATACATATTATAAACATTCAACCCGATTACGAGTACCTGTCGTACCTGTAGCTATTAGTATTACTGACTAGTATTCACTAGTATTCACATTATATATCTACTAGTATTTAACAAAATAAAATTTTATCATTTCAGACTTACAGTCTATATTTCTACTCCATATTCAACATCTGGTTCCTAGCAACTGTTATGTACATTCCGAACAAATTTCACTCAGAACATTACCTCATTAAATAAAAAAATTTTACATTTTGGTCTCTACTGATTTTACACGACTACATGTTGGCGCATGCGTAAAAGACCTTTTTTTTTTTTACTTTGGTTAAAATTAATACCTCAATAAAAATTGGTCACTTATATTGGGACACCATTAGCGTTAAGCCACGGTTTGATTTCAGAAATTACTTTAGTCCGAATTTCTTTTGACCCTTATATACATTATGCCTGGCGGCTGTGTGTAGGATCAGAACAATTTCTTTATCAAAAAGCCAACTGGTGTCGGAAGGTGCACCGCCTCCTTTCGCTTCACTGACTAAAGAACTGTAGCAAGGTTACTGCTCAATCGACAGGTATATGATTTATCTTCCAAAATATTAAATATTTCAAGACGTCATCGTTCGCTAGTTTGACATTCAGATAAGTTTATTCGGTTTTAATTCTTGCCGACATTGTCTTCTATTTTCAAAACAAGACTTCTTGGCCTCGCGCAACTCTCACATTCAAATATTTTGGAAGATAAATCACTCACCTGTCGATTGAGGTCGACAATTTTTCCACAGTTCCAGTCTGAAACGAAATGAGGAGGCGTCCCTTCCGACACCAGTTGATAGAAGATAAATCACTCACCTGTCGATTGAGGTCGACATTTTTCCACAGTTCCAGTCTGAAACGAAATGAGGAGGCGTCCCTTCCGACACCAGTTGATATCGGAAAATCCCTGGTTTTTGTTCTGACCCTACACACAGCCGTCAGGCATAATTATTTATGTGTGTTAGGGTAAGAGGAAATTTGGACTAAAATTACTCTTTCAAAAAGAGTTTTTGAACGTGAAATCTAAACGTGTACCTAACTTTCACTCTTCCAAATCGTTTCCAGTGTCAACACACCCTCGTCTACACAAATCGTTACCCCCGTGGCATTTTTGGGGACGGTGTTGTAAGGGTTGTATGCAGCGTTATGTACAGCGGACAATAAGTAAAAGGGTGTTCATGTTGTTAGAAGGATATTCAATAAGAACCAAGAAGTAATTACTTACTTCCGGTTAGTTTTGTCAACAATTGTTGGATCTGTCCACGAAGATGATGCATAATTAATTCAGAATTAATGTTATAGATAGTATTTTATAGAAATGAGCTGACGATTTGTGTTTAACTATATTTGTTAGCTGATATCGGTAATTATAACATTCTATTTATTTAGCTATTCACAGAGTGATACTGCCATTTATCTACTGGCGACAGCTGCTGTCCACACAGCCTAAAACTGAAATAGCCCCCGAACCTTGTTTTAACAACAGAAACGCCAAAAATACAATGAAATAAAAGTAACGTATGTTTAATATAGGTTAGCTGACGATGTGATCTTTTAAAAACCTCAACTACAAGGATCTTTTCTTCGGAATGGCCTTATAGGAGGACGCGAGATTTGAAATGCCATTTTAATGCATCACCTGTGAAAAGTAGTTGGTGCAATTAGGTTCTCTTTTCAATTCAACCAAGAGTGAATCTACCAAATGAAGTTATCCTTTCCCAATTTATCTTATTTTTAACCCAGATTGTAAAGGTCCAGTAACATTGATGTTGTTCTCAAATGTCTACTCCATTCTAAAAAAAAAATTTAAGCAGATACTTTGTAATTATTGTAGAAAAAAACAAAATCATTATTCATTCGAAGTCCACTATCAAGGTTATTACAATTGAAACTATACACATTGCACGTAGAGTAAGTCCATCATACTTCAGACACCTTTGGCCGTATCATGGGTTTTCTTGTATATAATGGCAGCTGTTTCATAATAAAATTCATTTATGCTCAGTCGTTATTATTTTTGTATGTTATATTCGTAGTGTTTTGGGTGTTATCGTTTCCACTCTAAAGATAATATAGAAAATATACATCAAGTTGAAATCGGGTTCAGTCGAATGAATTTAGGGTACAATCGGACATGTACAGTTGATACAGGTTGAACCGGACAGTTAAAATTCGACAGGTATCTTTGGACACTTAATCGGTTTTTAAAAAAATGCATTTTACAATTGGAATTTACAATTGGATAGCGTCAAGAAAAACTTTTATTGAAAGTCATGTATATCTAGATCAATATTGAAACAATTTGGCCATACAAAACATCTATAGGTCGTTTGACAATGCTATAACTATAACAGCTAAATATAATTAAACTTTTAATATGTAATTTTTGTTATGGTTTAATCTTTCTGAAATTTTTGTTTCAGTTTCTTTTCAACAGGTTCATTTTTCTTTTGTGATCCTTTTTCCATCCTTCTCTTATTTCTCTCTTCTTTTTCGCGTTGTACTCTATCTCTTTCTTCACTCTCTTGCTTTTTCCTGGCATATATTTCATCAGAAGTTAATAACATGAAAGTTTTTTTTTGTTTGTTTTAATTTTATTCTTAAACTCTGTAGAGGATGGTAACTGTTCAAACTCTGTAGAGGATGGTAACTGAAGTACATGGTCAATTTCGTCATTCGATGATGTTATTGATGGACATGAATTAACGGGAGCAGGTTTATCAGATATAACAGGGTCTGATTGTAAATCGGCCTCATTACTGTCCTGTGGAGTGATTAGTTCAATTTTGCCACTTGTTATGAGTTCAATTAGAGCTTCAGCGTCGTCTATATTGTCCAAAAAGGCATTTCCGTTCTCGTCGGCCGTTGCAAGAACTACACTGCTGGCGGTAACATTTTCATGGTCAGTGTCTGCAATAGTTACACTAGTCAATGAAGTTACTTGAACTGTTAAGGGTTCTTGTACTGATGAAGCTTCTTCTACTGTAGCTATTGATGGAGTGTCAGCTTGGGAGCTGAATGGAAGCGAAGGCGCAAAAGCTGAAGTCGGAATCTCCTTCACATTAAAAGGATAAATTCCACAAACACGAAAACCTTTAGTAATGTTTGCAGGGTTTACTGTCTGGATATATGCCTCTTTGAATAATCTGGGCCACTCCCATTTAGTGAACATATTATTTGGAGATTTACTGATGAAATCTGCGCATTGCTTATTATATTGTCTTTGGAATGGCCCAAACACAGTTTTGTCCAAGGGGTTCAAATACTGGGTCGTGTGAGGTGGAAGTGCAAATAGAGCACTGTTAATGTTTTTTAAATCCCTCACACTGTGACACTTTCTTCATACACAGAGTTGGACTAATAAATCAAAATCTTTTTGAACTAGTTTGCAGCTGGATCATTTTGTTCACCTCTTATGGACACTGTTTAAATCAGTCCTTGGTAGGATCATAATGCAACAATCCCCTTTACAATTTGCCTGTCTTGTTTATAATACGTTCTTAATCCTAACTTTTGCAAGATGAGATGGTCACTGTAGAATTTTGAATAGGTTAAGTGTCTGAAGCACCTTTCTATCCTAACTCATTCATAAAATTTAAAGACAAACTGAAAAAAAAATTAAATTGACAATCTTTGTAAGAACAGAACCTTGTTACCTGGTAAAATTATCATAACAACAGTTCATGTTTAGGTATTTACATTCATTTCACTCAAATTCAATATACTTTTACAACAGTATTCTTTTTGGAAGGTTGGAATATCAATTTCATTCTGTTGTTAAATTAGTTTTCTTCCATATTTTGTCTGTAGTCTTTAATAATGTTAGCTGTCTAAAAAAAGTTTTCTATACATAAGCTATATTTTATGTTTTTGTTTAGTAACTTTGTACTCCAGGTTTTGTCAGAGGTCGAAATGTAAAAACTCTGAAATTTAAACAATGTTTGTGTTTTTACTGCTTTGCTAACAACACCTGTATTATGATTTAGTTTTATATCTCAGTCAAAAACTTCTTAATTTATATGAAAAGGGTCAGGTCTGGGATAGTTGTGTACTTGTAGAAACAAACAACCTTTGTAAGCTGAAAAACTTTAACAAACTAGTACCTGCCAAAGTAATATTTGAAGCTAGGCTTTGAAAGGGTCTGTGATCCTTAGCATGTGCTCTTGACCACCACTTGGTCACTAGAACCCTTCTGGTTCATTGGCATGAGAAACGGCATTATAAAATTTGCTTCTTTTTACAGGAATGAGAATATACTCAAAATGTCAGATTCCACGAAGATTTAAAGATTACAACATAAAATCAAGATGGTATAAACTAGCAAGATGGATAAAAACACAAGTAATAAATTATTGTGTAGCAAAAATTTATATAGAAGCATTACAATATAATGAATGAATAAGTATATACATTTGGAAAAACATTAAATTTTAATTTGTTGCTGAAAAACATATACATGAATACATGTACTTGTAAATAATTTTAGCCTAAGAATGTAAAACAACAAACAAATCAAATTCGAAAAATTCTACATATTTTATCATTGATAAAAATGTCCAATGGATACTAAATGCATAAATGACTAATTTCTGTAAATACATTTTCATATATCTTGCAAAAATAGATCACATTTTAAAGTAATAAAATAAGATTATATATGCCATAATGATTCCATTATCAGATAATAGAGAAATTATTTTTTTATTGCCGGGTACATCAATATGTAACTCTTCTTAAGAGTACCTGTCAGCGAGAGTAATAAATGCAAAGATTCGTGAATAGTTGTGGTTAAAAATTTTCACATTTTTATAAATAAAATAACAAAAGTGATATGATTATTATAGTACCGGTATATATGCAGTAATACTCTAGCTCTCTACCAGGCTTGTAAAATAGATTTTCATTAATAATTTTTGCTATTTTCAGTTATCTGGTTGTGATTCCGCTGATATCAGTAAAACCTGTTGTTTTCTCTCGGTCATATTTGTTATAATATTAATCATCTGGTTATGTGTCAGAGATCCTTGTGATAGCTACAAGATCAAACAAAGAGTAGTAAGTATCTGATTGTCTTCTCTTATCATAATCTGACTGGGATGTAAAACCCCTTTAAATCAATCAATCAGTCTATCTGTCTATCATAATCTTGACCAAATGACACATCATCTAGTAATGTATCTTAAACACACACACACACAAATACACACACACAGGTATATATGATACACGTGATTGGTAGCTAAAACATCAAACAGATATTAGTTAGCATCTATAACCTATTACAACCTTGACCAAATGACCCATCATTTAGTAATGTGCCACACACACACACACACACACACACACACACACATATATATGTTACATGATTGGTAGCTAAAACATCAAACAGATATTAGTTAGCATTTGTAACCTATTACAACCTTACAACCTTGACTAAATGACCCATCATTTAGTAATGTGCCACACACACACACACACACACACACGATTGGTAGCTAAAATATCAAACAGATATTAGTTAGCATCTGTAACCTATTACAACCTTGACCAAATGACCCATCATCTAGAAATGTGTGTCACACACACACACACACACACACACACACACACACACACATGATATTAATGAGCATCTATAACCTGTTACATTCTTGAACAAATGACCACTAATCCAGTTACTCTGATTTACTTAAATATTCTTTATAAAAATTTTCTAATATTCTTATTATTTCTAAAACAAAAAGTTACTAACAAATCTTTTCAAAATAAAATGATTGTAATTAAACCTTATAGAATGAATATTGTCAGGCTAATGCATTAACATTCAGATATGCTAATTACATGCTGTATACAAGTTCATAAAAGAGTGTTATGGAATAAGATTTCATATGAAGGTTATTTACAAACCTATAAGTTTATTAGTTTGGTGATTATAACAGTTTTAAAGGGGCAAAGTGACTGTAGGAATAATATCCCCTAGTGGTTTAGAGTTCAGACTATAGCAAGGTTAACCCCAGCATATTTACCAGAACTCATTTTTTTCTTCATTGATGGACTGACAGTGTAAAACTAAATATCTTGCTAAACAAAAATTCCACATTACACAGCCGGGGCTTAAATTTCTAACTTGAATTACAAGTCTGTAATTTTTAACACTTGGTTGCTTGCTTAAAAAAACAAATAGTTAAGTTCATTGTAAAACATTCAATTTTACATTACATGTATTTTAATTCTATCTTTCAGTGTCAAGAGTACTCCAGTGGTTTAGCATCTGGTAATTGGTGCTATGAACTCTGTGTAGAAAATTCCATATCATTTTCAAGATGTCTTTCACAAGATCAACATTCCACAGTAAGTATAGTTAAGAACAACATTCCACAGTAAGTATAGTTAAGATCAACATTCCACAGTAAGTAAAGTCATGATCAACATTCCACATTAAGTGTATTCAAGATCAACATTCCACAGTAAAGTATAGTCAAGATCAACATTCCACAGTAAGTATAGTCAAAATCAACATTCCACAGTAAGTATAGTCAAGATCAACATTCCACATTAAGTATAGTCAAGATCAACATTCCACAGTAAGTATAGTCAAAATCAACATTCCACAGTAAGTATAGTCAAGATCAACATTCCACATTAAGTATAGTCAAGATCAACATTCCACAGTAAGTATACGGTAGTCAAGATCAACATTCCACTTTAAGTATAGTCAAGATCAACATTCCACATTAAGTGTATTCAAGATCAACATTCCACAGTAAGTATAGTCAAGATCAACATTCAACAGTAAGTATAGTCAAGATCAACATTCCACATTAAGTGCATTCAAGATCAACATTCTACAGTAAGTATAGTCAAGATCAACATACCACATTAAGTGTATTCAAGATCAACATTCCACATTAAGTATAGTCAAGATCAGCATTCCACAGTAAGTATAGTCAAGATCAACATTCCACATTAAGTGTATTCAAGATCAACATTCCACAGTAAGTATAGTCAAGATCACCATTCCACATTAAGTGTATTCAAGATAAACATTCCACAGTAAGTATAGTCAAGAACAACATTCCACATTAAGTGTATTCAAGATCAACATTCCACAGTAAGTATAGTCAAGATCAACATTCCACATTAAGTGTATTCATTATCAACATTCCACAGTAAGTATAGTCAAGATCAACATTCCACATTAAGTGTATTCAAGATCAACATTCCACAGTAAGTATAGCCAAGATCAACATTCCACATTAAGTGTATTCAAGATCAACATTCCACAGTAAGTATAGTCAAGATCAACATTCCACATTAAGTGTATTCAAGATCAACATTCCACAGTAAGTATAGTCAAGATCAACATTCCACATTAAGTGTATTCATTATCAACATTCCACAGTAAGTATAGTCAAGATCACCATTCCACATTAAGTGTATTCAAGATAAACATTCCACAGTAAGTATAGTCAAGATCAACATTCCACATTAAGTGTATTCAAGATCAACATTCCACAGTAAGTATAGTCAAGATCAACATTCCACATTAAGTGTATTCATTATCAACATTCCACAGTAAGTATAGTCAAGATCAACATTCCACATTAAGTGTATTCAAGATCAACATTCCACAGTAAGTATAGCCAAGATCAACATTCCACATTAAGTGTATTCATTATCAACATTCCACAGTAAGTATAGTCAAGATCAACATTCCACATTAAGTGTATTCAAGATCAACATTCCACAGTAAGTATAGTCAAGATCAACATTCCACATTAAGTGTATTCATTATCAACATTCCACAGTAAGTATAGTCAAGATCAACATTCCACATTAAGTGTATTCAAGATAAACATTCCACAGTAAGTATAGTCAAGATCAACATTCCACATTAAGTGTATTCAAGATCAACATTCCACAGTAAGTATAGTCAAGATCAACATTCCACATTAAGTGTATTCATTATCAACATTCCACAGTAAGTATAGTCAAGATCAACATTCCACATTAAGTGTATTCAAGATCAACATTCCACAGTAAGTATAGCCAAGATCAACATTCCACATTAAGTGTATTCATTATCAACATTCCACAGTAAGTATAGTCAAGATCAACATTCCACATTAAGTGTATTCAAGATCAACATTCCACAGTAAGTATAGTCAAGATCAACATTCCACATTAAGTGTATTCAAGATCAACATTCCACAGTAAGTATAGTCAAGATCAACATTCCACATTAAGTGTATTCAAGATCAACATTCCACATTAAGTGTATTCAAGATCAACATTCCACATTAAGTGTATTCAAGATCAACATTCCACAGTAAGTATAGTCATCAACATTCCCCAGTAAGCGTGGTTGCTAATGGAATGTAGGCATTTCAAGATGGCTTTTCTCTGATCATAATGTATTCTTCTTTAGCAAGACACATGTATTTTTTATACTTTTATCTTTTGGAATTTTTTTATTTTTGTCCTTTGATATGATGTATCATTTTAATGAAGTAAAAAATTAATAAAGCAAAAAAGATCCATTAACAAATACTTAACCAATTCAAAATTTGACATGTACATGTTTCATCATGATTTGACATTGAGTTCTTGAGCTTGTAACTTTTTCATTTCAGATTTACCATTTTGCACTTATAGACATTTTTGTGATTCCTGCTTACTAAAACTGCAATCAAAATATAAACAATCAATTTCTTATGTATTTTAGGCATTTCTTTGGAAAGAAAATGTTATCAAAATCCAGCATGCATCAAATCCATCATCTGCATCCAGGAACAATTTTCCATCTCGTCTTACAGATTTAAAAAAATCTATATCACTTGAAGACTTTTATAATCTTCTGACTAATTTCTTTCATTCCAAACTTGGACAAGATACAGATCATACTCAGTTCTTAGATCAAATAACTAAATTTGCTGACTTTAACAATGATAATGAGGTGAGTTATGTTTTAGAATTTTTAATTCTGTCATTAAATTGGCATTCCGCCAAGGCTCGTTGCATAAAAAAATTATTCAACTCGTTTAAAAAATCTAATATAACATAAACACTCATGCAAGATCCTCTATTTATTAATGTTATTTTTGCCAATTAGAATTAATAAAGCATATACAGGATTTATTGGCTACTTCATTGATACCATATTGTACCTTATTACAAATAGCAATAGCTGCTATTTCACAATTCTCCATAACACCCATCTAACAGTGAACAAATACCATCAGACATGCTTTGGCAGTGTCTTTAATACAGAGTCTGGCTACATTGTACCTTATTCCAAATAGCAATACATGTAGATGCTATTTCACAATTCTCCAGATCACCCATCTAACAGTGAACAAATACCAGTAGACATGCTTTGGCAGTGTCTTTGATATGGAGTCTGGCTATATTGTACCTTATTACAAATAGCAATAGATGCTATTTCACAATTCTCCATATCACCAATCTAGCGGTGAACAAATACCAGTAGACATGCTTTGGCAGTGTCTTTGATACAGAGTCTGGCTACATTGTACCTTAATACAAATGGCAATAGATGCTATTTCACAATGCTCCATATCACCAATCTAGCGGTGAACAAATACCAGTAGACATGCTTTGGCAGTGTCTTTGATACAGAGTCTGGCTACATTGTACCTTATTACAAATAGCAATAGATGCTATTTCACTATGCTCCAGATCACCCATCTTACAGTGAACAAATACCAGCAGACATGCTTTGGCAGTCTTTGATACAGAGTCTGGCTAAATTGTACCTTATTACAAATAGCAATAGATGCTAATTCACAATGCTCCAGATCACCAATCTAGCGGTGAACAAATACCAGCAGACATGCTTTGGCAGTGTCTTTGATACAGAGTCTGGCTACATTGTACCTTATTACAAATAGCAATAGATGCTATTTCACAATTCTCCAGATCACCCATCTAACAGTGAACAAATACCAGCAGACATGCTTTGGCAGTGTCTTTGATACAGAGTCTGGCTACATTGTTCCTTATTACAAATAGCAATAGATGCTATTTAACAATTCTCCAGATCACCCATCTAACAGTGAACAAATACCAGTAGACATGCTTTGGCAGTGTCTTTGATACAGAGTCTGGCTACATTGTACCTTATTACAAATAGCAATAGATGCTATTTCACAATTCTCCAGATCACCAATCTAACAGTGAACAAATACCAGCAGACATGCTTTGGCAGTGTCTTTGATACAGAGTCTGGCTACATTGTTCCTTATTACAAATAGCAATAGATGCTATTTCACAATTCTCCAGATCACCCATCTAACAGTGAACAAATACCAGCAGACATGCTTTGGCAGTGTCTTTGATACAGAGTCTGGCTACATTGTACCTTATTACAAATAGCAATAGATGCTATTTCACAATTCTCCAGATCACCCATCTAACAGTGAACAAATACCAGCAGACATGCTTTGGCAGTGTCTTTGATACAGAGTCTGGCTACATTGTTCCTTATTACAAATAGCAATAGATGCTATTTAACAATTCTCCAGATCACCCATCTAACAGTGAACAAATACCAGTAGACATGCTTTGGCAGTGTCATTGATACAGAGTCTGGCTACATTGTACCTTATTTCAAATAGCAATAGATGCTATTTCACAATTCTACAGATCATCCATCTAACAGTGAACAAATACCAGTAGACATACTTTGGCAGTGTCTTTGATACGGAGTCTGGCTACATTGTACCTTATTACAAATAGCAAAAGATGCTATTTCACAATGCTCAAGATCACCTATCTAACAGGGAACAAATACCAGTAGACATGCTTTGGCAGTGTCTTTGATACAGAGTCTGGCTACATTGTACCTTATTACAAATAGCAATAGATGCTATTTCACAATTCTCCAGATCACCAATCTAGCGGTGAACAAATACCAGTAGACATGCTTTGGCAGTGTTATTGATACAGAGTCTGGCTACATTGTACCTTATTCCAAATAGCAATAGATGCTATTTCACAAATCTCCAGATCACCCATCTAACAGGGAACAAATACCAGCAGACATGTTTTGGCAGTGTCTTTGATACAGAGTCTGGCTACATTGTTCCTTATTCCAAATAGCAATAGATGCTATTTCACAATTCTCCAGATCACCCATCTAACAGTGAACAAATACCAGCAGACATGCTTTGGCAGTGTCTTTGATACAGAGTCTGGCTACATTGTACCTTATTACAAATAGCAATAGATGCTATTTCACAATTCTCCAGATCACCCATCTAACAGTGAACAAATACCAGCAGACATGCTTTGGCAGTGTCTTTGATACAGAGTCTGGCTACATTGTTCCTTATTACAAATAGCAATAGATGCTATTTAACAATTCTCCAGATCACCCATCTAACAGTGAACAAATACCAGTAGACATGCTTTGGCAGTGTCATTGATACAGAGTCTGGCTACATTGTACCTTATTTCAAATAGCAATAGATGCTATTTCACAATTCTACAGATCATCCATCTAACAGTGAACAAATACCAGTAGACATACTTTGGCAGTGTCTTTGATACGGAGTCTGGCTACATTGTACCTTATTACAAATAGCAAAAGATGCTATTTCACAATGCTCAAGATCACCTATCTAACAGGGAACAAATACCAGTAGACATGCTTTGGCAGTGTCTTTGATACAGAGTCTGGCTACATTGTACCTTATTACAAATAGCAATAGATGCTATTTCACAATTCTCCAGATCACCAATCTAGCGGTGAACAAATACCAGTAGACATGCTTTGGCAGTGTTATTGATACAGAGTCTGGCTACATTGTACCTTATTCCAAATAGCAATAGATGCTATTTCACAAATCTCCAGATCACCCATCTAACAGGGAACAAATACCAGCAGACATGTTTTGGCAGTGTCTTTGATACAGAGTCTGGCTACATTGTTCCTTATTCCAAATAGCAATAGATGCTATTTCACAATTCTCCAGTTCACCCATCTAACTGTGAACAAATATCAGCAAACATGCATTAGGAGTGTCTCTGATACCCGACCTGGCTACATTTTACGTTATAAAAATTAAAGGTAAATAAGTTCAATGTAAATATGTAAATGCAGTCATGATTTGAATAATATTGTTATGGACAATGGACAGCAACTTATCCTAGACTGTATTTTTTTTTTTTTTTTTTTTTTTTTTTTTTTTTTTTTTTTTTTTTTTTTTTTTTTTTTTTTGTCTATAGTTCAAGTTCAGTTTCATTCAAGATTCCTACTTTTGTTTGTTAGCACAGGATAGGTGTATCACTGGGAGTGGATTTGAGTATAAATGTTTACTTTTTAGTCAAGATTTTTTCATTTATATTAAGATAGTCAGTTCTTGAATTTTTAAAGAAACCAAAGTACCCAGAAAAAAACCCAGACCTTTGGCAAGCAAACTGACAAGCATTCTTTTACTGCTGGAATCTGCTCAAGTGAGATTTATAAATCGAGACAGTGAGAGGCCCTGTCATCAGGAAGCTGGTTTCAGACCACTAGAGCACCAAGGTCCCCTTTATAGATAGGAAGTTTTAATAAGAATATAAATCAGACTAAACAGGCTTCAAGTTTTTTAGCTCAACTGGCTATAGCCAGCTGAGCCTATGGCATGGTTTTGTGTGCGTCCGTTATTGCGTAAACTTTAATCTTTTCCTCTTAAACCACTAGGCCAATTGGGACCAAATTCTGTGTGGAAGGTCCTTAGGTGGAGTAGACTAAAGTTTTTACCAGGCGACCCCGCCCGACATCCAAGATGGCGGCTGTTACAATAAAAAGCAAAAACACATAAATAGCCATTGTTGAGTCATTTTTAACCGTTTTTGTTCAAATTTGAAATGTAGAGAGTAGATAGCGGGACATTCAACATATATATAACGGGTTTTTCTGAGAAATTTTTCGTTGACCCGATTTTCACAATTTATGCAAATGAGGTTTAATATTTAATCAATTATTTAAAAATCTTCTCCTCTGAAACCACTGGGCCAACTAGAACCATATTTGGTGTGGAAGGTCCCTATGTGGGGTAGACTAAAGTTTGTACCAGACAACCCAGCCCAACATCCAAGATGGCCACTGTTACTGTAAATAGAAAAAACACTAAAATGGCCATTGTGGATCGATTTATCAACCAATTAAGCTCAAATTTGAAATATACAAAGTATAACATGAGGGATTCAACATTTTTAACCGGTTTTTGTGGGAAATTTTTCGTTGACCTGATTTTCAAGAATTATGCATATTAAGTGTAATATTTAGCGAAATCTTTTTAAAATCTTCTCCTCTGAAACCACTGGGCCAATTGGAATGAAATTTTGTGTGGAAGGTCCCTACATAGGCCTGACTAAAGGTTGTACCAGGCAACCCCGCCTGACATCCAAGATTGCCGTCGTAACTAAAAATAGAAAAAATAAACAAAAAAATGGCCATTGTGGATCCTTTTTTCCACCAATTGAGCTCAAATTTTAAATATAGAAAGTATACTGTGTGTGATTCAAAATATATAATGTTTTATTTATGAAAACATTTTTTTGACCCAATTTGTAAGAAATATGCAAATTAGGTGTAATATTTAGTAAAAACTTTTCCTCTAAAACCACTGGGGAATTGGAACCAAATTTCATGTGGAAGGTTCCTACATTGGCCTGAAAAATTTTTTAACCAATCCAAGATGCCCGTCGCTACTAGATATAAAAAAAAACAAAAACAAAAACAAAAACAAAAATAGCCATTGTGGATCCATTCTAAGCTTAACTGGCTAAATCCAGCTGAGTTTATGGCATAGCGAAGCATGCCTGCATGTGTGTGTTGCTTCATTGAAGCAAAAATGGTCATAAGCTCAATTTATTTGCCATCTTTAGCTCATGAACCAATTATGGTAACCACATCACATTAAAGAGGACTTATATAGGCAATGCCTGCTGTCCAATCCTATTAAAAACAAATGTTTGAATAAAATATTGATTAAATTAAAATCACATTGTCTTTCAGGGACCACAGTGGCCGAGTTGTCTTCAGCATTCGATGTTACTGATCACAGCGCCTCTCACCCCTGACATTGCGCATAAATTCTAGTGGCGCTAACACTTCATCTTTGAATGTTTGTTAGTTAACTTGCTGCTTGGTCGTTGTTTTCTCTGATACTCCAGTGTCCTCCACCATTTCCAAAACTGACAGTCTCTGTATAAGTGAAATATTCTTGAGTTGAATGTTAAACAGCATTACAATCAAAAACAAACATTGTCTTACATATGCAGCCAGTTGAACATCACAGGCCCTATTGGTCCTCTTGTTTTAGGGTAGACAGGTTACACTCTGTATAAGATAACCATTTACCAGTGTGTTATTGTAATGCTATATAGTGTTTTGTTAGTTACAACCTTTTTCTTTTTTTTTTTTCAGATCAAATTTGAAGAAGCCAACTCAATATGGGAACTTCTACAAATTCATGAATTTTTTATCCTGTTTTTATTCCAAGAAGATTCAGCATTTCCCAGAATAAATGGAACGTGCGGGAGTATATATTTTTATGATCAAACTGGTATAACTCAGCTTTTTGATAAACAACACAAAGGATTTTTTGACCATTTTTTCTCAAACACATATCGATGGCAATTTCCTGAATGGAAGAAGCGAGCTAATATTGTGATGGGGCTTCTAGAGTTTGCTGGATCCTTAATCGAAAATAATAATGCTAAATTTTATATGTGTGATATTAGTGCAACTAAGTTTGGATTTGAAAAGTATGAAGCAAGGATAATGTCAGTGAAAAATATCATGTCCCATAAAATGTTACAAGAAAGTTTGCTAAAACAGCCCTGTTTTAGTGATTCTGACTGTGTGATTGGCAAATCGTGTATGACAAGTTGTGATAATCTAACTAGAACATGTAACAACTCTTTAATAAAACCCAATCTAGTCTCTATCTGTGAAATAGTACAGGATTTTCTTATTTATGATACTCCTTTAGATTTAAAACCTGATTTGGTACATTTGTTATCTAAATGTGTAAATCTCTATAACAGCAGCAATTCCTCTAGAATATCCAGCAGACATTTAAACGAGAATTTTCTTCAGCATAATCTTATTTTAAATGATTTAAAAATGTTGATATGGGATCAAATCAAAGAACAACCCAGTAATTGGCTCCTACCTAAATATCCTAGAGTTGCATAAATCACATAATGAAATGGATAGTGTAAAACTTTGTCAGGATGTTAATGTCTGATACATATTGTAAAAAAAATGATTAAATTTTCCAAGTAAAAAAAGTCTTTTCAGTAATAAAAAACAGAAAGATATAAATAATTGTCTGAATATATACATTTTATTTTCAGTTATAATTCTTTGAATTTGAAACCTCTGTCCTTGTTGAACAGAAGTTTTTATTCACTTCCTTGGAGATTTACATCTATGTTAGGCCATCAACTTATTTTCATATTTATTGAGGTTCATGACTCAAACAATGAAGTTGTCTAGAGCAGTCCAGTAAAGTTTCAAAGCCTTTTTGCACAATCTAACCATCTAGTTGGTTTTCTAGAACATTTTTCTGACAGAGATAGAAGTTTACAAGATTTTTACAGATATTCGACACTATAGAATCCCAAAGATATTTGTCCTGACATTGTTTTACACACATTGTGTAGAACTTTTGTTGATAGAGAACAGAGAAGTTATATCAGTAACACTAGGATTAGGTTTACCTGCAGTCATAGTTGTTGGTTCACAAAATGTAGAAGATAGGACATTCACACATGTATGATTTTAAAATGATGTTTATTTATTATCACTTCATTAATATTTTTTATGCTTTTCCATTTTTTATTATGATTTGCAATAATAAATTTTTTTCTCAGGTGCTTACATTTTTTTTGGACAGTTGATGTTGTCATTTGAATATTTATGATAGTCAGATGTTTACTTTGTATATGATAGTGTATATATTTGTTATAATTGTGATCTCAGTTCTGGTAATGGAACTCCCCAGCGTACATGTGATCAATACCTCTTAACGTTTGTGCCGAATGAAATGGGTAACATTTACATCAAATATTCCAGAAAAAAATGTCGTTATTACAGGAAAATGTCACTTTATGCAATTCCGTTGCCAGTAGAAATAATTGTCCCACACAAACGCTTTGAGGTATCACATGGAGCTCTGGGGAATTCTGTTGTTTGATTTTTATGTGTATTCAGAAATAGGATGTTATTTTTGTACTCAGAATAAGAATTTGATGGCATATATAATAAACAGAACCCTAATAACATAATCTAAAACATCAGCTGATAGATCACAGTGTCTGTCATTGTTTTGGTGCAATTTTAACTCGGTGAAGTCCCTTACCATAATATGTAAAACCTGGTCTGTTTGCATCTTACAGTTTTATTCCGATACTCAGTTTCCCTAATTCCCAAACTTATCACCCTCATAGAAGTAAAATAATCTGTTGGAGTAAAACTTTACATTAATCAATGTTACCAACCAAACTAAACTACATGTACATCAACACTGTTACCGACAGCAACAGTAAATGGCTTTTTGTAATCTCCATAAAATGTATGACAATACGTAACAAATTTATGTTCAGGTGTTTATTATTTACCATATTGTATTCAGGAATATTGGTTAAAATTGATATGTATTCATGTTTTAATCATGATTGTTCGTGGTGGGATATAATGGTTTTATCATGATTGTTCGTGGTGCGATATAATGGTTTTATCGTGATTGTTCGTGGTGCGATATAATGGTTTTATCATGATTGTTCGTGGTGCGATATAATGGTTTTATCAGGATTGTTCGTGGTGCGATATAATGGTTTTATCATGATTGTTCGTGATGCGATATTATGGTTTTATCATGATTGTTCATGGTGCGATATAACGGTTTTCAAAGGTTTTAGGTACTCAAGAGTGCATATATTTCTGTGTGTTATGTTTTTAACACCTATGGACTTATAAGATAGTTTATTTATATTACACCTTTATACAAACTACCTGTAATAATACAGTGATAATAAGCTATTTGTAGGTTAAAGTTTATGTAAACAATTCTTTTTTTTTTTATTTTTTGAGACCAATTGAATAAGTGAACATTGTTGTTAAAAATATTGCAAAAGTGAAAAACAGTCTAACTGATGTTCAACTTCAAGTGGCATAATTGCTGAAAAGTATGTATCGTTATAATATTGAAATGTAAAATTATTGTTATTTAAAGGTGGCTGGCAAACTTGAACTTTTTTAACTTCATACTTTTATATACCACAAAAGAGTTCCACAGCCTTTAATTATTTAATTTTTGAAATTTATTTAAAACTAACTAAAGGTTTTTTCCTCATGCAAAGAATTTCTTAGTTGGATTTTGATACATATAATTTTGGTACTTTGGATTCATTAAATTTTAACTGTTTGGCAACTTTGGAATCAATAAACTTAAACTGTTTGGATTACGTTTTTTTTCTATCAAACTTTTCTGCCCCTAGTGTCACTGATGAGGAAGGATTATCCAAATTTGCACATATGACACATCAAAATTTAACAGGTAATTTTGTTGTATGCATGTATTTACATGATTGTATGTATATGGTATTAGAATTTTAACTTTACCAGCATAGATTAATACCATAGCCAAAAACTATATTTGAACTTGGTTGCCGAGAGGTCTAAAGAACACACTTATGGATTCCAGCATCATTTAAGTCCAAGGTTTTAATCCTAATCCACTCAGGCAAATCCTAACATTAGAAAGTTTTCATTTTGCTTGCCAGAGGTCTCGGGGTTTCTCTGCATACTCTGGTTTCCTCAATCATTCCAGGTCTGATGGCCTTGATACAACTACAAGAATCATGACTGGGGCAAAAAAAAATATTAACCCAATCCAATCTTTACTTTTATATTTTTTAAGCAGCCTAAGAAGTCATTGAAGTATGAAATTCACTTAGCACTGTTAAGTCCTGCTCTTCAGTGTTGAAGATTTGATTTTACAGTAGTTTTAGTGTTGTTTTTACATGATTATAAATAACATTCCCATTGAGACAAATGGTTCCACTTGACAGATGTATTGTTCATGTGTCAAATACACATATATAAGTCATAAAATATAATATTTATATTTTACATAACTATTTTAATTATTTGTTGAACAAATATTTTCCACTTGTTTGTTATATGCTTGTATAAGGTATGCTTTTTATGTTTACTCAAGAGTTACAATTTATTTAATTGTTATTTTATTGGCCATACTAATAGTGATGGTGCTAGTTTTGATTTGATTGACAATGTTTTTGTAATTTTAAATTATTATGTTGAGCCTAGCATCGTCATAAAGCGAGACTTGGTGTTACTTTTCCAGTGTCGTCGGCGGCGGCACATCAAAATTTGAAAGTTTATGTTAAAGTAATGTATTTTCTACTTGATCATAAACTAACCAGGGGAGACAATTAAATCCGTGGAATTCTTGTATCATCATTTTGTTTATAACAGAATTCACACATGCAATAATGTCTAGTACTTGTGTTTGATATTAGATATAGATATAGGTTAGATATTAAATGGTATAAAAAGAAGGGAATGAGGCAATTCTTTGAAAAGATGTTTGTTTAAAAAACAGTTGTTAAACAATGGCGCTTTGATGATAGTTAACTTGTTTATTTGAATTACTATTTTAGATAATAAGATAATTTTTTATTACTTTTTTGATGGGTTATCTCAAAACCTTATTTTCAAGTGTGTAATAACGAATTTTCGGTTTCTGTCAGGAATTTGCTGTGAATTTTCAGTACTAATTTTAAGACTTTGACTTAGTACATATTAAGATTTTCATCCATATAACAGAATTTTTTTCCTATTTTTATCATGTTTTGAAATTAATTTATAACTTTAAATGTTTCATAAGCTCTTATTCTTATTTTAGACAAACCTTTCATTAAAATTGTATTGCTTCAACAAAGTGTTATTTCAATAATGTAAACTTTCAATGACTGCAATAAAATCTTTTTTATTTTATTTTGAGGTGCATGTATATCTAAAAACAAATGAGATATACCTTTGTAGATTTTTTTTGAATTATATTTATTCAGAATAAAAATGGTTAGTTTTGACATTAACCGTTTCCCCTTAAAACTAATTTAAAAAAATTTCAGTTTTCAAATTTTTTTGAGACATGAATTTTCAGCAAATTCCAAAAACTGCATGATCCAATGAAATTATTAATGATTAAATGAAAATTATTTGAGCACACTATTTTTTCAATTTATATTCAATGCATTGTGTACAATGTGGAAAAACATGTAGAATGAATTTCATGAAAAATGATTCACAGTATTTATAAGGTTTATTGTTGTTGACTTTTCTGCTATCTAGTACATTGTATTTCATAATTTCATGAAATTTTTACTCGGCAAAAGTGTCTCTATAAGCTGGAGTGTTATTGCAGCATATCAATGTTTAACTTATATGAAATTTATCAACTTGTTGTAAATATTTTTGGGTGTTGATATAAAGGTGTTTTTTGTGGGGTAGAGATTTACTTGTTGTGGGGGAGATATTAACTTGTATGTATTTGTTGATAAACATTAATTAAGAGTTTTTATGATATTTGATTTACTGGTATATCAAGTTCTGTCAGTGGAAGGTGTAATATTTAGATCATAGTGTTGTGTGTATATATTAGGTTTTAATTTTGTTATCAGGTGAAAGATGTTATATATTTAATCTATTTACTGTATATTTATTACTATTTATGATGGCTTGATTATTCTTTTGTAATAAGTAAAAAACAAACTGGTGTATTGTCCCTAAATAAAAAAAGCCACATTGAAAAAAGTCCCAAAAGATGACAAAACATTATCACTTAGATTTTTTTTAAGTTGCTGTATATATCATTTACTACTGCTAAAAGCAGAACATCTCCTTAAAATATAAAAATTCCATAACTAGGTATACTTTTTAATTGCAACTAAAAGCAGGACATTATCATAAAAAATTCCATAACTAGGTATACTTTTTAATTGCAACTCAAATCAGGACATTTCCATAAAAAATTCCATAATTGTGTATATCATTTCATTTTAAAAATACCAACAAGGAAGGATTTTCCTTTGATATTCATAGATCTTTGATTTATTTTCCTTTGATTATAATTATCATCAATAATATAGCCTGAATCTACCCCTCCTTTTCATTTTATAAATAGCAACAGTGACACAAGAATGAATCCCCCCATTTGGTATTCATAGAGCTCTTTTATCTATAGTTTAATTGATAAAATTAAAAATTTTTTACTATCTCCTGTTAATCTATTAAAAAAATTGTAGTTTATATCTGGTTGGTTAAGTATGTGGTAATAAGTCCTATTGTTTAGAAAAACTTTGTGGTGTTATTTACCTTTCCTAAACTTATACATTTATAATACATTGTAATGTGTTCTATAGGTGTTTTTGTTAAAATTTAAAGTTTCTGTGAAATTTTTGTTTGCTTTCATAATACTTAAATTTATTTGAACAAATGGTGGTGGTACAGTGTACTTAGAAGTGTAACCATAAGTAGCAAAAAGTATTTGTATCTGGGTATCTGTATGTTAGAAATACAACAAAGTTTACAAATATATTAAAATGAAATAATAATTAGTTAACCATTATATTCAGTAAAAAGATGTCCAATTTTAGATTGTTTTCTTGGTCTTTTTGATTTTTTTTTTCAACAAAACTTCTGTTGACATATAACTATAAATGGAGAATAAAATCACTTTTTGTCCTAAACCACTTAATTTTGGACACGTTATTTGAATTAAAATCGGTGCCTCTATAAATTACATGTATGAATATTTTGTTGTTATTGAATTTTTAACTAGTATGTATTTGGTTTTAATCCTTTTAATTTGTACAAGACTATATATATATATATATATATATTGTCTGTTAGAAAATAAAATATAACTTTGTTTTTATTCATTATATTTGGTCACATCATCTCCATTTTCTCTGCTTTGCAGTTTAGCCTTAAGGCATTTGTGGAGGAAAAACTCTAAACCTTGTCAGTTGTATTTTTTCATTAGTGTGTGACATTAGGATTTCTTCACCTTGAATGGCATGACTTCCTTAAAGTATACTACGAAAAAGCTTAAAATCATAGAGACAAATAGGGCTTCTTGAAATAATAAACTGATCCATTTTTTTTTTTTTGATATACTCAGTTTATCTAGTCATAACATGGTTTATATATTTATATATAGTATATATACATGTATATATAATCTAGTCATTTAATTGTTACAACAAGATATTTAAATATCTAGTTGTTTAAATGAAGGAGATTATTTAGATGTAAGGTCAGTAGAGTTAGTTATAGAAAGTAAGTAATATACATGTAGTCTAATCATCTGTCATACATTTTGTTACCTTATGTTGTTGCTTTCCTTGGAACTTTGTGCTACCTGGTAAAATAAGAATAATTATGCTAGATATATGTTTCGTGTCCAATTTACTATAGTTCAGAAATACATGTAATCTTTATGGAATGAGGTGTAATACTTTTTCAAGAACATTAAATTTTGGTTATTTGGCTATACCTAGCCAAGATTATGATATGGTAAAGTGTCTCCGTGTTTGTGTCTGGAGACTTAAATCTCTTTTAAACCACTTAATTGGTCCAATATTGAACCAAATTTGGGGAAGGAGGTCTTTCCATGATTTAAATTAAAATTTGCAATCCAAAATTGAAGATCCTTATCCCATTATTATAAATAGAAACATAAAAATAGATAAATAGCCATTAGAGATTCATTCATAGACAAGTTTTTTTTTAAATTTGATGTATAGAATACAAGATGTAAAGGCTTTCAATATAATTATGTAACAAGATTTTCTATAAATGGAAAAGTTGTTTACCTAGTTTTCAGAGTATGTTAAAAGATATTTTTTGAGCAAAGTCATTCAAAATGTTTCTATAACAACTGCACCAAATTCAATAATATTCATTGTGAAAAATCCTTGGTGCATATTTGAAATCATGCTTAACTTTGCTGTCCAAAATTTTAAAATGAAATGCGATTTTAATGATAATGGATTAGACCTTTTGTTTATCCTAAAAAGTTCCATTTTTAAATGTGCCCTAAAATGTTGAGATACTATCAATAGATATAAGCTAGAAAAGTTAACATACAAGCATACCCTGCAGAATTTAGATTTGTTCTAGCTGATTTATTTTGTAAAATGATTACCATTCATATTCTAAGAATAACATTATTGTTTAGAAGCACATAAAAATTATGTAATTCAGTGACAAAAGAAAATTATATAATTTCTTCAAAAACAAAGTGGTATCATGCTGGTGTAACCCATAATGCATGTACAACTTTTTTGTCTGTTATCAGGTATAAAAAAAATTAATTTTAGTTATGTAGTAAAATAAACAGTTTTATTGTTAACAGTTTTTGGTTGTTCTTTATTTCGTTGTTTTTATGTTGCCTTAAAAGGCCAAGGCGAAGCAGTCTTGGGTTCTCCCAGTTTTTCATCTGGTGGTATTATCATTAACTTTTCTTGGTTTTCATTAAGTTTTTTTTTTATTATTATTTTTTGAGTAAGTTTTACTTGTTTTAATTGTTTCATGTGTTTTTTCTAAGTCCATGCATTAATCTGCAATGGGTAATTAGAATTGGGAGAATCAGAAATGAATGTTCATTGTTCTTGTTCAGTGGTATTTATGTTAATCATTTAGGATAATGAATTATATATAAATGAAACTTAGCATATCATTACACTTCTGGAAAGACAATTACTGTCAATATTTACAAAAATAATGATATTTTTCAGTCAGTAGTTGAGTTGCAAACATTTTTACACAAGGTCAAGATTTGGAAATTAAAAGCTTATTTCCTTAATGATTTTATGACAATGACATTAGGCATTTGGTCTGTGTAGAATTGCAAAATGCTACAAAATAACTCTGACCTAATTTTAAGGATGCCAAAATGCAACCTTAAAACCAAAAGCCCTGTATTAATATATATTTTAAGATATGATATATTAAAGCTATGTTTATGATATTTTGAAATTTAAGGCAAGACAAGTAACACATTTGCAACAAAATGTTATAAACGGAACAACCAGTAGGTTTAGGCCTATTGAGAATTTTTATATCACATCATAATTTGTCTAAATTCATCAATCTAGAAGTTTTTATAAAGGTTTTTAGCCACAGTTTCCCAGTGACCTACATTTTGTTACTATTGTGACACTGCAAAAGTTGACCTAGATTTTGACAGACTAAAAGTGTGCGATATTATCTCTGTAGGATAACCATATCACAAGTGTGACATTAAGCCTACTGGATTCTCATAAAAAGGATGAGGAATTAATCTTGTATTCTTATACAAAGGGTGTGACATCACTACTAAATGTTTTTAAAAAATTTTTGACATTACTGTAAAACACTTTATTTTCGCGACATTTTTTTTTTTTTTTTTTTTTTTTTTTGTGATTTGCTTTTTAGAATCAGTTTGCGAACTTTTATTTTCGCGATGACACATGAAAACCTCAATTTACCACTTCGCCAAAACACATTGGTTATTTTGGATGTTTTTAAAGCGCACCTGGTGGATAAAGTTTTCGATACATTACATGAAGCAGGAATACGCACTATTTTTTTGCCTGCATGTTGTACGGGCAAATCGCAGCTATGAGACAGTTTCCGATCACATTCAGAGTGGAAATAAAGATGATATAAAAATTGACTTGAGACTGTCTGCAATGAAGCCTTTGCATGCAAACTGGATGTTGAAAAGTTTTGATGCTCTCTGAAACAACAAAGCTGCACTAACTAAAGGATGGATTTCCACTTGGATCATGGAACACATTTAATATTTATTTTTATTTGAATTATGATATGGTTTAATTTTGTTTATAAGATTTTAGATATTTTGTGACTTTTTTGGAATTAAATAGATTTTAGACATTTTGTGGGATTAAATAGATTTAAAATAAAGATGGAATTTATATAATAGTGAGTATAAAATGTAATAAAATAACTTTATTTATCTGTTATTCTGATTAACATGCATATTCAGAAACACATAAAATCCGTTCATCAAATCACAAAGACGCGACTTTAAAGTCACGACATTTTATTTTCACAAAAATCTCTTACCTCACAAAATTCGTGAAAATAAAATGCTCGCGAGAATTAAGTGTTTTACAGTATTTCTTTTTGATGCTCATACAGACAGCGTAACAATATCTCTTCTGTGATTTGTATAGTCAAGTTATAAAATTAACAAACAACACAATCATAGTTCAATAACTTTTAATTTGTTAAAAAGTCTATGACTATATAAATAATAAATGGCTTGTTCATGTAAAAAATAGTAAATATTTCATCATAATTAATTAGACAGTATAGACTTTTTATGAGATGTACTGTTACCATGATTAAATTTTTATAATGCAGATAGTATTCAAGCAATTGTTTCAATAATTTGTATCACACCACCAACTACAATATTTATATTAAATAAGCTTTTGTCACAAGATATTAAACCACTAAATACAAACTACAGTACCTGTAAAAACATTTTACTTATATAAATAAAAATACATACAATTCTTTACCTTGGTCAATCACAGTACCATGCTATATAAGATTAGTGGATATGCATATATAACAGTTGTACATTTGCATGATAATTTTTCCAAAATGCATTGTATGTGATGTACCATTTCTTGAGCATTGCCTATTTGATGTTCAATTTCGGGAGCATCACTTATTCAATATTCTTTTCAGAAGCAACTCTTGATTGACATTCCATCTATTATTTAGAGTTTAATTTCAAAAGCATCTCTTATCTGTTGTTTCTGGAAGATCCGAAATTAATTCAACAATACGTGTAAATATCAGTGTTTTATTCTTAGGTATTCTTATGTTATGTTATTTCTCTGATTTTTTACTGATTTCTTTCTGACTGATGCCGAACAATAAAATGAACATCAATAACAAATATATTGATTGATGGATGAAAAGGAGACAAAGCAGTCATGTGGTATCCTTCAGATGAGACTTGTAATCCGGGAATCTTGAAACCACTGGCATCTACCATGTTAATGAAGTATCTGTAGTCAAGAGACACAAAACAAAAAATGTGCATGGACCCAAAATCAAGATATTCAAATTTAACAAAAATTGATAATTCAAAGTAAGTCTGTACATATACTAGTAATTCAGTAAATAGATTTGAATTTAAGAGTCGAAGTAAAAAAAACATTCTGTATTTCCCATTTTAAAACTCTGTTAATGAGAGTTATCCCAGTACTAAATGCCAAAGACCAGATGTTGCCATTGGTTACAGGGCTGTGATGTCATTAAAATAGTTTCTCATCATATCTATTGTTTCTAGATACATGTATCACAAATAAAAGCTGTCTGTCTTATGAAGAACATAAAGACAGTTCAAAACAAAAATTGTTTACACAATAAATAAACAGACAGATTTGAAATATATCACATAAAATCATTTTCAATGAGAATTTTTTACAAAAATAAGAAAAAAACGTAATCCTACTCCATGAAAGCCAATTTATAATGCCATGATTTTATTTAAACTATTAAATATCACATGGTAATGTGTCAAAATTATGATTGGAAAATAAATATAATCACATGATCTATGTAACCATGGTAAATAGTTTGACTTATATGACTAAATGATTAAATATACAATATAAAATCTACAAACAACTAACATAAATAGCAACAAAAAAACATCTGAAACATAAAACAACATAACACAATTCTCAAATACGTATAAAACAGAAATTCTCGAGAAAAAAATGTCAACTCACTTATAAGGTGTTATTTTGTCACAAAATATAACTATTTTCAAGTCAGTAGTTCTATAAATATATTTTACATTTAAAAGATACAAAGAATGAAAATTTAAAAATTGTACAAAGAAACATTTAGAAACTGAAAATTAGATGGAAACTTTTATAACCAGTTTGTTTAATTCAATCAATGAAAATATTATGATATATAATTTAATTATGTAAGTAGACACAATTTCAAAATTTGAATTTTAAGTGTGTTTTCACAAACATATAGGGTATCATTACATGGTATGTTTGTGAACTCCGACTGTAGGCATTTTGGTCTCATTACATTATGTGGAGACAGGTATGAGATCTTTCATTTTTGTCTTCTGTTTGGTTTAATTTGAAACAATGTTGATTCCATGTTAACATATTACATATACTTTATGGTAACATTTTACATGTACTTCAATCGTGAACTACATGGTAACATTTTACATGTACTTCATGGTAACATTTACATGTACTCCAATTTTGAACTACATGGTAACATTTTACATGTACTTCATGGTAACAATTACATGTACTTCAATCTTGAACTACATGGTACATTTTACATGTTCTTCAATTTTGAACTACATGGTAACATTTTACATGTACTTCATGGTAACATTTTACATGTACTTCATGGTAACATATTACATGTACTTCATGGTAACATTTTACATGTACTTCATACATATACAGAAGTTACAATTACAACAAATTAACATTTTAAAATCTGGATTTCAAACTAAAAAGCACTGTCACTCTCTTTTCTTGTGTCAGAAAATTTAAATTCCTTAGGCACAAACTACAAGCTAGATTTGATCAAGTTACTTAAACATTTCAAAATTGACTTTTGTTTAATTTAATATAAAACTTAAACATTAAAATAAGTTCAAATTAATTTATGCTTCTACTTGAAAGATTCAACAGAATAGAAAAAAATCTAGTCGAAATACATATATAATTACTTAAAGTCTTGTAAAAAATTATTTCACTTCAAAATTTTTTTTCAAATATAAGGGCTAAGAACTGATTGTTTTTTCCATGGAGACCTTACATAAAACTTTTTAAGTTAAAATTTTTCTTAAATCTACATTTTTTACCTTCAACTTAAACACAAAAAAGCAACATGTTGAGTTATATAATGGCAAGTTTATGGCATTCCTGCAATTTGTCACAAAATTTTATTAATTAATCTAGCTTCACGAATACCAGGGAAATATAAAAAATAACAAATTTAAAAACAAGGTATAATGTTTGAATAGTTATGAGCTCTTGTTGAAGGATGGCTTCAGGATGGCAAAAAACCAACAAAAATGTTTTCCTCCCCAAGTTTGTTTTGTTCATCTTGATAAATGTGAAAAAAAATTCATGGATTAAACTATATTACCTAGTTCCTTTAGTCATAACATTTGACATTGATTTATTACTTAATTGACTTTGAACATACATGTACAAGTTCTAGAAAAATTAAACCTATGTCCTGCCTAATAGTAACTACAGCTTCCTGGTATGATTAACAACAAGAGCCAGAACAGAACAAAATATATTTAGCTTGCTAGCATACCAAACAGCTTCATCCATCAACATCTCCGCTATGTACGTTGATCATCTCCTTCTCTTTTTAATATAGTGGGTATTTACACCAAAATACCATCAAGAAATTTCAACAAAGACCACGAATACTCAATATAATTTCTAAAAGAGATGGTTTCTCTTATTCTTGCAGATCATTTCTGTACTTTCAAGTATAGATCACCTCTGTACTTCATACTGATCACTTCTGCACTCTGAAGTATAGATCACCTCTGTACTTCATACAGATCACTTCTGTACTCTGAAGTATGGTTCATGTCTACTTCATACTGACCATTTCTGTACTCTGAAGTATGATCATCTCTGTACTTCATACTGATCATTTCTGTACTTTCAAGTATAGATCACCTCTGTACTTCATACTGATCACTTCTACACTCTGAAGTATAGATCACCTCTGTACTTCATACAGATCACTTCTGTACTCTGAAGTATGGTTCATGTCTACTTCATACTGACCATTTCTGTACTCTGAAGTATAGATCATGTTTGTACTTCATAAAGATCACTTCTGTACTCTGAAGTATAGATCATGTCTGTACTTCATAAAGATCACTTCTGTACTTTCAAGTATAGATCACTTCTATAATTCATACTGATCACTTCTGTACTCTGAAGTATAGATCACTTTTATAATTCATAGAAATATTATCTGTTCTTTAAGTATAGATCACTTCATTAATTCATACAAAAACAGTCAAGTTAACCTTTATGTAAAAATGCTCATATATTTTCAATGGACATTATTTTTGGCAAATAATAAAATTGATATGCATGTTTATTTTGAGATAATTAAAATTCCAATTAAAATCCCAAATGATTTAGCTAAAATCTCGGTATTTTAACAAGGTTTGTAAATTTTCAGAGATAAACTGGCTTAATGTACAAGAAAGCTTGCTCCTAGAAGTGAATAACCAGCTTAAAATCAAATATAAACAAAAACAAACGTCTTTAAAATAGGAGGTGCACAACTTACATATGTCCTTAATCCTTATTCAAATTTTGATATTAATCCTAAAATTGATGGCATCAACATTTTCATGAAAATCTATGAGACAGATTAATTAATAAAGCCTTGGCTTATATCCATGATATAGGTAAAACAAGCTCTGTGTAGTGTAAAAAATTATACAAAAAGGACACACCTACCTGGTTCAATAATAATAAAAAAAAAAATCTTAAAACTCACAATTTTATGATCAAAGTGGTATTCATGGAAAACAAAAGAAATCTAAAAATCTAAAAAATTATCATACTCTTCTTTATATTTTAAATGTTATATACCGTAAACCAAGAAATTTATGAAGCAGTTTTATTTTAGAGCTTTTTGTGATAGACTCTTCCACTTAAGTAAAATCAATATTAAAATTAAGTGACTTTATGTATGCACACATAAAGTTGGTACACTCTTTTTGTAAAATTAATAAAATAAGCCTACAACAATATAAGGTAGCTTACAGTAAAGATATATAACCAGCATGCAGGTCAATTCATGACATTCATAAACTTAATCCAGTTACATCTAGAAATAGCTTCAATCTTGTGTTAAATAACGAAGACATGATTTTATTCAGCTGTTTGTATTAACTATTCGGAAAACATTTACAATCAGCCTACTGGTAAATATGCTTTAAATAATTGATAAAAACAACTTCAATTTCAAATTTTGTTCCTAGATTTGCCATTGAACCTTTTACCCAAAAAATAACAGGCAGAGGATATTTTTTTTCTCCTCTAAATCATTTACTAGAATTTTTTCATTTGTGTAAATAAGCATACAGTTTACCTGGAGTTTTAGACTAGTTAAAGATAACTTACAAATGAAAATGACCACAATCATATATATTTTACAAAAAGAAGTATACACCAATGACATGATAAATTTAATAAATTATTAGAAGTACATGTAGTATTTTTACACTTACAGAAAATTGCTGAACAGAGAATCCTAAAATCATCAGTGTTAAAGGGAATAGTTGGAGTGATAAAGGGAATAGTTGGAGTGATAAAGGGAATAGTTGGAGTGTTAAAGGGAATAGTTGGAGTGATAAAGGGAATAGTTGGAGTGATAAAGGGAATAGTTGGACATCTATTTTTCTGCAATGACGAGACTACCAGTATAATGTTCAACATTGCGTTTTATAATAAAATACATGTAATAAAAAGAAAGTATTAAAAAGGCTGGCCAAATCAATTCTTACTGGCCTATATATTATAAATATCACATCTACACAACAACCATAGTAAAACATGTCATAATTAAAATACAACATCTAAATTACTGTCAATGAAAGCTTCATTAAAGATGAACCCTCCTATAAAGGGTGTTAAAGTTGGAAAAGAGCCATTGAAATTTAATTTTTTGTAACTTCATCATTCACAACAACTGATACTTTATATTTCAATGGTCTTATTTCTTCAAATTTAAGGTATATAAGAGTGTAAAATATAATTGACATCTTCCAAAGACATACATGTATGTCCTACCGATCAAGGAAATATAAGAGATTAGTAAGACCACATTAGCTATAACTTCATATTGACATTATATATTACATATAGTTTATAATAAGGAATTCTAAATATCCATACATCATAACATATATTTTATCAAAATTTGTGTGAATTAACTCCATGTCATAAAGTATTTGTATCGTATATCATGTATTATCTCCCTTTGACACATAACTGTATAATAAATAAAGTTCTTTTATACAGAAAATCTAAGTAAGGTTGTCAAACTTTACAATGCATTGATTTACAGTAAATCTTAAATATTATGCTACTGAAGATACCCTGCAAACTCTTTTTATTTTAAAGGATTTTATTATTTAAAAATAATAGAAAGTCATGTTAAAGTGTTGAAGTATTTCTTAAAATTTATCAAAAATTGTAACAACGAAATTACTATATTATCAAAAATAAAGAGGTTGTTCAATTTGTCCAACTATGAAATGTACATAAGAGAGCCTTAAACATTACATAGTGACCCACTAGAAAATAATTATAGATTTTATAGTGACCATCTGATAGACCAGAAATACAACTAATTATAGTAAGCTTTTTGCGGTTTGTAAGAAGTAAACTACATTTGTTTAGCCTATCAAACATTTTCCAAAAAATATACTTTCATATACCAATCGATTTTCATATGGTGTGATTCATTTATAGAGGTTCATAGAGACTGAAATTTGAAGGAGTAGCAGGATTACTTTATCCATGGAATAAAAATATGGAGATCAATTGATGACATAAAATTCTTGATCATGGAGGTAACAATTTACAGCAATAATTTGGGACAGATATCCCTCCCCCCCTCCCCCCCCCCCCCCCCCCAAAAAAAAAAAAAAAAGAGTTATTTCTATATTTTTTGTTCATGCTTTCACATAAATACTGAATTTATCTAATGTCTTTATTTAACAAATATTGAAAACATATGACAAAAAGTAACCAGTGTCAGAAAATTTTACGACTTCTCAACATTCAAGGTTTTACCCACAAGACATGGCTCTAAAATTGCAGTCAAAAATGATTTTTTAAGTAAAATTACACTAAAAACATTTAAAAGATACAATATAATCTACTCTCTATCAAGTCATGTAAAGCTATCTGAAAGAAAAAAACCTTATTTTACTAGGACAACACAAAGCTATTGTAGATATGGATAACATCAAACTACAAAATGACAGCAGTTTAGTAAGCAGTCTATGAGGCACAGTTGTCTCCCTTAAAGAGGTAGTAAAATGCTCTTCATTTAAGCCTGTTATATATAAATATATATATATATTTATATATATATATATATAACACTATAACAATGTAGTCTTTTTTATGTTGTAGGCACAGTTGCAGTATTCATCCTATATACCAATCACTCGGTTACAATGGAAATTAATGCATCAACATTTTCCTTCTAAAACAGGGATTCAAACAATTAACCTAAAGACCATTTTAGCTGACTTGATAAAAATCATAATTTCTCTCTGTTTATCAAGCAGCAACAACAAACTGAATCCATCCTGTTGTAACTTGTAAGGTTAGAAACTGTCCTAGCATTTCTAATATTTGTCTATATGCAATCATGTATGTCACCTTAATGCCATGGTCCCATCTTTGTCCACTAACAACTGTAATCCAGAACCTATCAATATACAAAGAATGAATTAGTTCAGATTATATACATGTAGTATTGTTTTATAATTTACATCACAAGCCATATCTGTGAAATATTTTGAAGCTTTGACCAAAGTCTGTTCAGTCAGTCAATATCAATATACAAAGAATGAATTAGTTCAGATTATATACATGTAGTATTGTTTTATAATTTACATCACAAGCCATATCTGTGAAATATTTTGAAGCTTTGACCAAAGTCTGTTCAGTCATGTAAAATTTTTAGTTTTAATGATAAACCTCATATAATATACTTGAGCTATCATTGGTTAATATGAAAGTAATAATGCAGTCTAAATTCAAGATCATGACTATACCTATCAACCTTTGTTATCAGGGGTGGTAATTTACTTTACCACATAAATGGAGCAAATGAGGATGACCATAGGTGTTTTAGAAAATTTTGAATAAGATATTTGGTATAATAAAAAATAATAGTCCTTTGTCAAGGGGAACAATGATGAATGTAAACACCTGAGAACATTATCTCCATATGGGCCACAAAACGTAATATTACCCTCAACAAAAGATGGGTTGGTTAGTTAGTTAAATGTAGTTTTATGTTAGTTTTTGACATGACAAACATTTTTTTTATAAATGTCAAGTAACAATGCACATTTATGGCAAGAATTAGAGTGCTAGAACATTTACCCCTAACGTCACAAATAAACATCACAGACCACTCAGTTCATTATAATGGTACTGCACCAAACACTAAGGGCCTTAACTCTTGATTGGATCAACAATAAATAATTTTATTTACAACTCCACTTGGCAAAATAAAAGAACATTAGATTAAATATTTTGTTCAAAGACAGAATACATTTCTGCTCAGGCTTGAACACATAAACCTATATCATCATCAGTTGCAGCATTAACAACTCGGCCACAGTTTCACTCCTTCAATAACCTTACTAACAATCTGTAAATCTTACTCTGTTCAACATCGTCCAATCCGAGATCAGCAGTACTCAATAATTCATTCACAACATCATCAGCATCTACCCTCGTCTTATCAACTCTCCCTTTCATTGATCCATCAAACTTCTAGTAAAAAAAAAAAGAAAAATAAATAAAATGAATCAAATTAACCAAGAGTTTCAGAATATGTAGCAATTTTCATCTGCACATTAATCTGTCAAAAAATTGTAACATTTATCCACGAAAAAGTGCTCAAAATAAACAAATAAAATGAATGAATGAATGAATAAAATAGACATAAATTTCTGAAACTATAATATAGTTCAGTAGCATACCACTAGATGCTACTTAATATTTGTCCAGAACTATTATTTCTATTGAACTTCAGACGACCCCAAGAACCTAAATGATTTGGATTTTAAAGAAAAATGCCCTTTATATAGAGATTCATTTTGGCTGAAATATTAAACATTTTAAAACACTGTTCATAATGGACAAGTGGTTTCTAAATACCTGTAAGGGAAAACTAAAGCATGTTTAAATCATATCATCATAGAAATGACTAAGCATGATATATATATATTTAGTTTTATTAACCATAATGGAATGGTTGTGCATGCAAGCAGTTATGATCAACCTCACACTGGATAACAAACATTATGATTCAAAGATTATATGGGGCCTTGGTGGCCGAGGGGTTTAAAGCGCCCTTACCGATCACAGTGCCCCTCACCGCCTAAGTTTGAGGCCCATTTGAGAAAGATCCTAGTGTGAGAAAGTTTTTCAGTTCGCTTGCCGAGAGTCCGCGGTTTTTTCAGGGCACTCAGGTTTCCTCCACCATCCCAGAACTGACCGCCTCTATATCAGTGAAAGAATCTTGACTGGGGCGTAAAACACCACTCCACTCCACTCATAGATTAAATAAAAACTTTATTCTTCTGTCACTTTATCAAGCTGAATTTAGTTCAAGAAGTAAGTTAACTGCAGTTGCCAAATATTTTGCAAAATAAATAATGATAAAAAGGCAATTACAGAAAATTCATACATTTCATGTGAAAATATAACGATAATATCTAATTATACCTTTCTTCGTTCTCCTTTAGATAATTCATTTAATAAAGCCGAGCCAGCACTTGCACTTCTGAAAGAGAAATAAATAGATCATTTTAACACTGGAAATACTGAATGACCTTAATAACTTCTGTTTACAGTATCTTGTGATTAATGTATTATTACAACAATGTAAAAATATTTACTAGTAAAAACTTCAGCTGTTATAGCATCAATAAAACATCTTCTGTGAAAACTACTGACTGCCTTTTAATGAGATATTTTTATCAACCATAACTGATTTTTTTTTTTTTCCTTTTTTTTTTTTTTTTTGGGGGGGGGGGATGGGGGGGGGGTGGTAACGTTGTGCATTATGCCATTAAACAATGGTAAATATTCTGGCTTATAGCATGGAAGAAACAATGTTATTGGTATTATTACTACTATAATACACATGAATATTTTCCCAAAGTTAAACCATTTGATCTATCAATTTAAATTCATTTTATGATACATGTATATGTATATAATATATTATGTAGGATAGTTCATATGATATAACTCTTAAGTATAACATTAAAATATTACAAAATATACTTTTTATTTCCTTGAAATACATTCATATCAAGTACCTTGTTACTTTTGATAAGTTAAACAGAAATGTATCTGATTTTTACTTTAAGTATCAGAGATTTCTGTTTACTTGAGGTAAATAATGCCAAAAAAAGAATTAAGAAACTAATGCTCTGTATGTGGAGGGTCGGGTTCCAACCCTAGCCGGGTCTGACAAAGACTTGAAAATTGTTAGTGACTTCTTTCACTAAGCACTAAGCATTTAGAAATGAAAGTCACGGGGAGAAGACTTTAAAACTGATGCAAGCATGGCATGTTATAGAACCCTCCTTGCACATTGCCCAAAGTGCACAATAAAGGTCAAAATTTCTGCCACTTCACCTATAGCTGGTGACGTCTTTGATATAAGTGTAATATTCTTGACTGGGACATAAAACGCCACTAAATCAATCTAACAATCAATAAAGAAACTACCTCGTTACATACCACTGCAGGCATACAGCAAAAAGCATACAACAGAACAGGTGGTGAATTCAATATTACATGTAGTATTAAGGCAGCCAGACAAGTCATATACCCCCTTTCTGGAAGATGGATGGATGGACAAATATAAAGAATAAAAGAATGGAAAGGAAAATTGATTTGCTGTGACTTTTCTTTGCAGTGTTATTTAAAAAAGGTTAGACTTAAAGCTGCATTTAGTTTTTCAATTTTCTACAAAATTTTTGGTTTTCTAAAAATACGTAACTTCTAATCACGATCCATGAGATTCATTTTCTAAAATTTCATTCCTTTTAGCTGTAAATAAACAGAATCCTCTAAACAGTTGGTCAATGTTTATCGATGATTAAATTATGAGCCGGGAGCATGCGCACGGATGTATGGAAACTCCAGTAAATTGAAAGTGAAACCTGACAAATTGTATTAATTGTCCGTCATTAATATCCAGATGTATTCGCAATGGTGTTATGTATCCTTTACTAAGGCACAAATGACAAATTCAATGAAGTTCTTTGTTTAATTTATCGTATTTCACCGTTTTGTAAGTTGTGTTTAAATGACCCTGTTTTTCATGACGTAAGCATGTTCTAAAGTTAGATCCCACATGCTACATCTAGCTTATTGTTATTTCTGTGCTTTTATCATTGAACCAAATGTAACATTGTTCATTAGGAACATCATGAATTAGATTAGCACAGTTTTAATTTTTTTCCTTGGAAAACTTAATGCAGCTTTAATAATGTCAAATTAATTCATAGTTTTTGAGAAAAAAAAATTAAAAAAAAAAAAAAAACAGATATTGAATTTAATCAATATTAAATCTAATACTACCTTGTATGAGAATGAGGATTTTCTACATTTCCAAAGCTAGACTGCCTACTATGTGATAACGAGTGATATCCAGATTGCTGACTTGCATAACTATTATTTCTACTATGACTCTTCTCAAAGTCATGTGTGGATGATGATGATGATTCTTGTTCTGCGCTCTCTGAAACAGTCATGCATCAAAAATTATATTATCAGTATCCAATTAGGACTTGGAATTTTTTAATATAAAATTAATTCCTTCAGTCATAAAATTTGACTATTGTCAAAACTCATTTTTCATAATATGCTAACAACATCTTTGTTTGGTGACATTTCAATGTAAGTCTTCAAGTAATACTCCATGATTAGGACCCTCTCAGTAAGGAAATAGTAAACACATTATTTTTCCTTTTTTAAATTTGTCATCTATTCATATAAAATATTTCTTAAAGATTGATTTAAAACAATTTTTTAATACAAGATGTTATTGTATATTATACCTGGAGGGATTATACTTGGTTTATCTTTACGAGGAAGACTATCGAATCCACTACTATTGGATGCTAAGCTACTACTTTCTTCTACACCAACTCTAATCTCTGGCTGTTCATCAGTTGTCTCCCCTGGTAAATGACGATGCACTTTATTTGGGCTGCAAAGTAAATGAAATTTACTCTTCAGCGATTTTATAAAATTTCAATTATTAATTTCTGTCTTATGATTGGAAAATATTTGCACTTTTTGAAAAACTGAATAAACAGTAATAATGTGACATTTTTCAGGGAAACTACCTACATTTGAAAGTCGTTTTAAGAAAAAAAAATTTTGCACAGTAAAATAAAATGCATTACAGATAATTTCTTCTTGTTTATCAACAGTATGTAATGAAAACAACATGAAATTACTGTAATATGATTTTTTTCACAGCCATGAACACCAAACCATTCTATGTCCAAAATATTGTTCATTGATCGAAATCAATTCAAAATGGATCATCAACAAAAATAAAAGGGCACACTATTAATTTACTTTGTAATGCGGCAGAAGTTGAAGCCCTATGAACAGCACTATTTCAATACTTTGAGTAGAGTAATAGTGTTCAAGGCTATTTCACTTATCTTGAGGCTGACATTATGGGACGGTGGAGGAAATAAGAGTGCCCAGAAAAAATCAAACTGTCAAACTTTCTCATATAAAGATTTACCAGAGTGATCTTTAAACCTAAGCAGTGAGAGGCCATTTAATTCATAAGCAAGTACTAACGACCACTTGGGTACCCAGGTCTCTCAACACTCTGACTCAATTGTTATATAAATCTTACACTTTAAACACAGGATCTCCAGAGACGAGCTGCATTTCAAGAGTAACCTCTAAAGTTGAGTTATCTTGCCGATGTTTGGTGTCGTAACCTTGAAGTAAAAACTTCCTCGTCTGGACACCTGATCCAGCATATTCTGCTAAATTTAGATCTACAAATCCAAGCTTTTGACATGCTTTTCCACCTTTCAATTCCTTCAAAATATTTAAAAACAAAACCATTAATTTATGCAAATAACTAAATTTTAGGTTTAAATGAGCGATCATTTTTTTTAGTTGATTCACAGATTTTCATTATATGTAATCAAAAAGAAGAAGATTTTTTAATCAATATGATAAAATGTATCTATAGTGTTAAGTCAGATGGTATGACAAATTATAGTTGTCAAACACACCTTTTGTGAAAATGGGTAAATATTAACAACTTGTATTTACTTTTATTTTGGGGAAAATTTAGAGAGAATTTAAATAAGAAAAATGTTTCAATCTAGCAGCATCAATTTGTTATAATATTTGTTGTGATATGTAAAGTGACCCAATATTCTGTTCTGTAGAATGTTTACTTAACTTCTTAAATAGAACAGTGAAGCTTTTAGCAACAAGGCCTCAAAGAACTGGACATAGGGGTGTACTACAGATGTGTGTAAGTTTTAAGGGGGGGGTGTGTGGTCATATTGATTTGTTTTGGTTGACAGGGCAGCAACAATTTTTTTAGCTATTGTTGACGAGAGCAACCTAAGATATGATTAACCTAAGAACCTGAGAACAAGATACACTATGTGCGCTTGTGTTCAGGAATGACTGTATGCGCAAGCACAAGTGTGCAACCGCTATCAATATTTTAACTTTGTTCACCTTAGATTCAAGATGGCGTCCCTCGGACAAAGTTTGTAAGAAATAGCTTAAATAAATTCTGAAACCAGCATGCATTTCAATTTATATTTCAGTCCAAGGGTATGGTTTCTTTCTAGAAGGGATTGAATGATAGGATTAGTTAAAACTTATGTACAGTTGTCCTATTTAATTTATATTTTGACATTTTCTCTCCAGTCAAGTATCGGTGTCCAAACCTAAGGGAGGTTATTTTCAAAACATCTAGATGATTATGATGACTTACTTTCAACGCCAGCACTCGCATCCGTTCAATAGACATAAAACTTGTATTCGCGAGTGCAGTGGAAAGCAACCAGCAACTTGCACACGTCTAAGGTCATAATATGGGAGATGTGCAATTGTGTGTTATGACCTGTCATGTACAAGCACACTCAGGGTCACTTTTTGGTAAGGTGCTAGCTCAAAAAGTCAGTATGCCACAGACAAGCATACCACTACCCCAGTCCATTATCATAACACTGGGTTTACCACTCAAATTTCTGTCCATGTATTGGCAAGCGCTAATTTTAAAGTCTTATGTATGACCCAGCAGGGGATTGAACTTGATTTGACTTGGTGAAATGGTGTTTATGTCTCAGACTTGTAATATATCAACAATTTTATATTGATGCAGTCAGCTAAGGAAAGATGGGAGTAACTGGAATGCATAAAAAAAACCAACCTTCTTCACCATAGTGACTATATGCCTACAATGGAAGCATGATATGATCTCATATCTCATCTAAAATTGGTAATGGGAAACTAATAAAACAACCCAAATCTATCTTAAATAATAACCACAGTATAGATATATATATATACTTACCCTTCTGACAGATATACGACATACACATGGATCCAGATATCCTGTGTTAGCACTGGCTGTCATTTTACATTGAAAGCTATATTTTGTCTTCCATTTCACACAATTATTCTTCACCTCCTCCCTGAAATACATAAAAAAAAGTTAATGATTAGTAAAATATTCTAACATCAAAAATTATAATCTAAGGGAGATAACTCAGTACTACATGCTTTTATGAAATACACTGGTGAACATAATGATTTGCAATATTTACTTACCTATATTATACTTATGAATTGTGAAAGAAGATTATTCAAATGTAAATAGAGTAGTTAATGGCAAAAGTGGCAGAAAATTGTCAAAACATGTTAAACATAATTAACTGATATCATTATCTCCCAATCTTCTCTCTTTTATGTAGATTCAACACAACTGGCTTCAATAACAGCATCAAATACTTGAGGGACTTGATTAATTATTTTTACTTAGTGACATATAGTATGTTGTTGTGACAACATATTGTTTCATACAAGATTTTTACTTTGCTTTGCCTTGTGATATGTAAACAATGATGCTCATACACAACTACATACATTGTATATTTATAAGAACTCAATTTAAAGTTACATATAATAATGTGCTCAATTTTTAAAATTTCGTTATTTCGTTAAATATTGATTCAAAGGGTGTCCTATTAAAAATCCAAAGACACAGATATCGATTTTAAGCATTTTTAATTATTTACCATTTTTAATCTGGCACGTAAATGAATTTTTAAGGCTATTTAAAAATAAGTAAAATGTTCTATATCTTAATTCTGTTTGTGTTTATGGACAGGTCCGCCATCATTATAAAATCTCGCTATATAAATTAGATTGATGACTATACAAAGTAATCTTAATTGCATTTTATTGTCTTTTTCATGTATATATTTTTGCTTTTTGACCAATATTATTAAAATGTGTAAAGTGTGACATGTATGAAATTTCCTATGGGTCATTTCCTAATTTTCAATCCATACACATCCTGTCAGAAGACTATATAATAATCAGTAACACCTATTTATAAATCAAGAAAGTCAGTTGTGTTAACTTAATGATCTTTATATAAAGGTTTAACTGGTAATACATGCACCTGTATAAAGTTACAGGTGAGAATCTCAGGTACAAATTATTCTAAACTGAACACCTTACAGATCTAAGATTCTGATGATTTTAAAACATATATTTATGTATCACACAGGTTACATTGTGAAACACAATGCATTAATGTGTCCAGTAAAATTAGTTCAGATTGGACAGTTGTGGGCTTATTCAAAACAAATTCCCAACAGGTTCCATTGTACTATAGGATAAATATCACAATACTTGAAGAGTAAAACAATGTATCATGACTTTATTGAACCATAATGGCAGGTACATAAACAATTCTATTTTTTCATACATCATGTGTAATGTACTATAATGATTATCTATGATGAATCACTCCGTGTAACAGGTTTACAACGGCATCGCCTATAGACATATTATATATAGACACAATTCAATATAAATTCTCTAGATACATTTGAGTTTCTTTGTCATTTCAACTCAACAAACTACTGTATAATTGAATGTTGTTGTGGTTGCTATAACAACAATCAGGTACAAACAATATCTTGTTTCATTTCATATAAAATGCAGGTGAAAATTTTGCAGGTGTATGAATCTGTACCTGGATTCTTACAACACTAAGGACTTGCATTCTTGTATTACCTGTTCTTGACACACAGGGTTTTGTTTGGTAAAAATAAACTTATGAGAAACCTTACATTAGGTGTATAAAAAAAAACTTATTTTGGTGCATATAAAGTAAAAATAAAATTAAATTTAAATACAGTGATTAACTGATATGTAAATTAATTCATGTAATTAATTGAATTCAATGCATAAAAAAGACTGAATGTTAATGACACAACTTGGGTCCACAGAAGTCATATGGTCTAAAGCTATTGCTTATAGATCAGGGCACCTTCACTAACTTAAAGTTGGAACACTTTTCTGGCAGATCCAAGTGTGAAAAAGTTTGCAGTTAGCTTTTTAAATCCCTGAGTTCTCTTTCTTCCTTTACTATCACAGACAGCTGACCATCTCAATATACATGATACAATCTTGACTAAGGTATAAAACACAATTCATTTTACATCACTCCACCGATAATGCTTGTACATGATGAGTATACATCATACACAAAAATCTACCATACGTGTATTTTGCTTGTTTTAAAGACAAAAATTAAAATTTATCTGAGTCATCTCATTAGCTCAATATCAAAGTCAATATAGATATATAAAAATCTGATTGTATTCTTCAGAAGTTTGGATACTGTGAATATAATTGTTGTACAGTATATTATTACGGTATTATTATTTATTATTATATATATATATATATATATATATATATATATTAAAACTATCAACTCCTTCCTCTATCAGATACTTGAAATCTCCTTTACAGTGAAGTGGGGTTCTATTGACCCATTAGTTATATTTAGAAAGATCAAATAAACTAAAGAAAAAAACATCTTCTAACAAATCATTAATAATGTACTGGTAGAAGGGTTCAGATTCATTAGGTGACTGTCTTAAAAATTTGCCATTATTGTGTCTATTTTATGTGACTAACGACCTTATATATTATTTATTACAGTTTTTTATGTAAAAATATGTGGAAGGCTAAACACAGTAGATTCTTTTTAAGTTTTTCTTTGATCAGTAATTATAATTTATAAGGCTATAATTAAGGCGACTTGTGTGCACATATTAGTTTATCAGAGCCTAGCAAAAATTCAGATATCAGTACATGTACACAAATACACATTCTACAATCGTAGGTATTGTTTAACTCTTGTACTATGACCAGCAGGAAGTTCTGGGTACAAAAAGTACACTTAATTAAAAACTATGTCAAACGAATTAAAGTCACTTAAAAAGGATCATTTAATATCAACAAAACAAGAATTCCACACAACTAAATATCTTTCCTGGTTAGTTTTTGATCAAGTAAAAAAATTACTTTAACATAAACTTTCGCATTTTGACATGCCGCCACTGCCTTCAACAACACCAGAAAAGTAACACCTAAGTCTCGCCTTATGGCAATGCCAGGCTCGACAAAAATGTTTTCTAATATCAAATTGCAAGGATTATACTTTCATATCTGATACATAATTTAAGATACAAACACTTGTATGAATGTTGTTTACAGATTGTTTTACAGGAGATATGAAATGGTTCAAGAAAAATATCTATCAGGCAAGCCTAAGACCTCTGAAGCTACATGTGATTTACAAGTACTATGTGTGTTCTAAAACAACAAAACACAACAACTAGCAGTCAGAGACAGCACTGCTTGCCTGTACCTCTAGTCAAGCAAAATACATGCACAACCTCAGATTTGCAATATACATGTACATGTCCACATAATTTCAAGATACATATGGTTTCAATACTCTGCACTGTTAGCAGATTTGTCACTAACAAGTTTTATTAAATCATTTCTGACAAAAAATTACACAGATCAAGTACAGTATTTACAAAAAAGACTTAAAGAGAAAAAAAATTGTAAAAAAAGAAAAAAAAAAAAACCATCAGATGTAGAACTACTACAGTCACTCCCGTACTGTACTGTAAACTTTCACCAATGTCAGGTAGACAGTACTGTAGAACCCTAGTAAATAAAAAATATGACAGACACAAACACATCAGCTAGGAGCATTTTATTAAATCCCCACAAAAATTACTCAGTGTGATATCAATGTAATCTTCTGCATCTATCAAAATAAATCAACCTATCAATCATTATCAATCATTTCCAAGAATTAACCCATGCGGCCATCAGGGAACTTAATTATGACTTGTTATAATTAATACTTAAGAAGAAATTTAAACATCCAGCTGTTTATAAAAGTGTGTGTGTGTGTGTGTGTGTGTGTGTGTGTGTGTGTGTGTGTAATGTAGACTTATATAACCAATCAGGAATTAACAATATTATTGTTATAACTGTACACAATCTAACTAATCATAATGCTGATATAAGAAATGAAACTGATCTGAAAAACAATATAGTTCCATCACTTGTAAACCCTCAACCAGCATAATCATCTAGACCATCAACTGACAGCAAATATTTTGTTTGATCATCTTCAAAGTTTCTGCACATCTAAACCACTGCAATAAACCAGAGCTTGACATTTTTAGCTGTAATGCAATATGTGTGTATTTAACACTAAAATATATAGAAAACGGAATCCTACACAATTAATAAGAAATGACATAACAATAATATACATTCAGTTCAATTACATGCAAACATTCTACTTTGTTTGTCGTTGACCGTCTGACCCACTTGAAATGCCCCAAAAAATTTATTGCCATCAATACCAATATTTTTTTTTTACTTCTCATACAACATAACAGTATTAAACGGCAATAACCCTGGCAAGCGAGTTGACCTGTGGGCAGGTTTATATGGTAGTGAGGAAATTACGAAAGAATAATTTAGAAAGCAAAAAATTGTAAAATGTGTTTTAAAAAAGACATATGAAACCAATTTAAACTTTTTCTAAAGTGTAATAGACTACGTTTTCAAAATATAACATAAAAATTTTTTCCCAACCTACCTACCCACATGTGTATAGCATTGGTCGAAAAAAATCAAACAAAGAATTTTCTAATTTACATCCAATAAAGTTTATGCAACCTCTTCAATATCATGCATTAATGATGGTGAATTAATTATTGGACCTAACCAAAACTAGACAGAAATTGACTGCATTATAATTCAACCAGCACTACTACCTACTCATTATGTATAAAATATACAAAGTATTATCATAAATGTCACTTTTTATTTTAAAATGCTTCATGGTATACTGATTATATACTTAAAGTTCAAAGTAAGTTTTATAGATATATATATATATATCATTTGTATTATGTGACAGGGAAGTGTTTTTTTGTGTTTTGCAGTTTTTTTAAACTTTTTTGTCAAATGTTATGTCTCAAATACAACAGCAACAACGATCAGGTTACTTGAAATCTTATGTCATTTAACAATCAGTTATATCAGCTCATCGAATCAAAAACCTACATAAATCAAATCCCGAGTAAACTGATAGCCAGTCTAAACTGAACGTATGGTATCTTGTAGGTCACAGAGTCCCAGTTTAGTACAATAAATGGTAAAACATGTTCATTGCTGTAATATATATAGATCATGAAACTTGATGAACTATTAATAGCTGCATATATAAATACAGTCATTAGTCGATCAATACCAAACACCTACTAACAGATTATATATAGATGATGGTTAGGTTATATTTATGATGATTTTTTTCTGATTTATATCAGTTTTGATGTTACATAAGTCAGCATATGTCAAATCCTTTCACTAACACAATATTCCATCATTTAGTTCGATAATCTTTGAGATAAAGTAAATCATGTTTTGTTGTGACGTAAATTACAAAATAAGATGTGCATAATTGTTCGTAAGTGGAATATTTGCTCTACATCAGCTTTTAATTCTGAGAGATGCCTAGTCAAATTTTTTGATATTTTTGTTGGTTGCAGGTACTGACAGGGTTCAATATTTATCCTGACTGGATCAATGTATAAGATTTAGTTTGTAGATGTAAATATAATGAAAAAATCTGGAAATATTTTTTTAATGTGTTATGGATTTTATGATGGGGACTTACTGGTATACCTATCACTTAGAATCTAACTATCACAATAAATATATTAAAGATGTTCATCTATTTGTTACTATGACATCTTTCACATATGAATATTTCATAATAAGAGATAACCCCAATTTACCTACCAGGGTATATGCAATTTTTAATTAATATTCATTAGTAACCGTTTGCTTCCTGATTTCCCGGGTTCCTGATAGATTTATCTATGTTTTTGTTCATTTTTTGTTCCTTGATCTGTAAATTTGCTAGCATCATTAAAACATGTTCACATGTTCAAAGATATCTAATTTAAAGAGGGACTGGTGCTAAGAAAATATGTGTTTCAGATGTATCAAGTGATCAGATTACTTTGCAAGAATCCCAGTTTGATTGGATGCTTATTCATCAATTTTGGCAGGTACCCATTCATTTATCACATTATCAGCCGGGTGCATCAGACTTATCTTGATCCAAGGACATATTCAAGCCTATATTTTTTTCATCATATGTTTACAACCTTGACCTTCAATCTCCTTATGTTTACAACCTTGACTTTCATATCTCTACATTTTTTCAGTAGTTAATAGAATTCATACCCCCTGCAGAAATCTGAATATTCCAGTTTTACAGATAATTAACATGGTGAGAAGATTTGTGTTCACGTACTACACAATATAGATATATTTATGTAAGAGATTAAACTATATTTACACATATACTTAATTGAGGAGACTATTTACACAACCTTAATACACAGAAAAAATCAAGTACATTTTGATTAAATACTGAACATATATCACTCACTAATCACCCACTACCTGGTAAATATAACAGATGTCACCTCTTAATCTGATGATTAAATACACAGCAAATTTTACTTTGTATAAAATCTATCAATGACAAGCAACTGCAGATGTTATATTGTGAAACAAAATACCAAAGTCCTTTACAATAAGTATAGGGAAGGTCACTGATGTTTCTCAAGCTTTTTATACTGATGTCAAACAAAAACATGTTACCAAAGTCTTAAAGGTACAAAATGAGTAGTAAAGGTCACTGCTGTCTTTCAATTTATTAAGTCCACAAGATTTCATACAATCAAGATTTGGTTTTTTTTTTTTTTTTTGTTTTTTTTTTTTTTTTAAAAAAACAAAATTTAGGGTATTTGAAAGTAATTCTTCTGAAGACAAAATAAAAATGTTAACTGACATCTCAAAACAATGTATATCTGATTAACAGTAAACAAAATACTATAGTAAAATCATTGAAATAAAGAAAGCTTTAAACAAGATGTATTACATATTTTTAGATTTCAAAATATTTGGTCACAGAATTATTCAATCTATTGATACAGGGTAGATTATAGATCTTTGAGGTGATTGACTATAACAACTTAACTAGTGCCAAAGTAATATTAATTATTATCCTGCAAAGTAATGATGTTGAAAAAGCTCTTTCCCATGGACCCCCTTCGATTCCCTCTGCTCAAGCTCCTTTCCCCCCTCTACTCAAAGCTAAATGTCTAAATTAAATATACAAGTATATATAATAGAAATTTGCTGATTGCTTGAAGACAAAGTCTGGTTTTGTTTTCTTTGTCAGAATGAACTTAAAGAAAGTGGAGTGGAGTAATGGTAGTTTTATGCCCCAGACAAGATTCTTTCACTTACTTCGAGGGGTTCAGTTCTGGGATGGTGGAGGAAACAGGGGTGCCCGGAGAAAACCATCGACCTTCGGCAAGCAAACTGACAAATTTTCTCACACAGGATCTGTTCCAACTTGTGGGATTTGAATCCAGGCAGTGTGAGGTCCTGTGATCCGTAAGGGTTCACTTTAGACCATTTGCCCACTGAGGCCCCTGACCAGATAGAAAGGATTAAATTTTATATATATCCATTCCAATTCTATATATTTATAATAATTAAGCAATTATCATGTTACTCATGATAATTAAGCCATCATATACAATATGATACAGATGTTATCAGGGCCATTCATATCATCAAGTGACAGATTCATTACAAAAATTGAACTCTTTAATGCCAAGAAAAGTATACTTTTGAGTATTAATTAAGATTATGATGCTAAATATAACTATTTTATTTTATATATAGAATGATTAATTATGGATAACATTTACAATCAACATACATATGTTAATTAACACATTTCTTACATCTCAGTAATGGTTATACTGCTGTATTTACATAGGTAGTGGTATATCTTTTATAACTTACACTTTGTTCACTGTTGTAATATTTGTATCAAGGAACCTCTAAATAAGATGAACCCAGGCCAGGTCTGAGAGAGACTTGGAAATTGGTAGTACTGTTCTTTCGCCAAGCACTTAGAAATGAAAGTCACAGGGTTATTCGATGAGATCTTAAAAATTAGTGCCTCATGTCATGACAGGCATGGCACATTAAAGAATCCTTCCTGCATATTGCCCCTAGTGCACTGCAAAGGTAAAAATTTCTGCCACTTCACCTTGTAGTTGGTGACGTCTTGTTAAAGGTGAAATATTCTTGAGGAGGATATAAGACCCCAATGAATCAAATTAAATCAAATCTTAATAAAGAGTTTGTTTTTTTTTAAATGAGGAGTTCTATGCATATTTAAAGCAGATCTTGCTACAAAATGTTGTACATGTAAGTTGTAAGACGTATGCTAGATGCTTGAAATCTACAGAAATAACCATCATAAGAATGATAGCTGAAACTGGTGGTATAAATTTGTGTTACAAATTTCACATTCTCAAGTTGAATACTAAAATGACTGAAATATGTCAACTTTGATATCCATATGAAAGGCTACAATACCAATGCTTGCATTGGAAAATAAATTACAACCAGTGAAAAAATGTTTTTTAAGATTAAAAGCTAAATCTCAGCATCAACTTTATTATTAAAACTATGTATCCATAAATATAATGACCAGTTTTAATATAGCTACATATGAAACACACAGGTATAGAAGTGTTTTTAACCAGCATAAGATTGTGTGAAACCATAAATCATCAGGATGTACAAAGCTATTGGTTTTCAATTAATTCAGCAGGGATTTTTTGTCAAAACTCCAGAATGAAATTAATGCATATCTATTCATTGCTAACCAATTTCATAAGGTCACCTACCTTGATAGCATTCTATAACATATACTGACTCAAAAACATCACACTAAGGGCCAGATACTTTTCCAGCAGGACTTTTTGTACCTCTAAACATATGAAATTATTTGTACAATTTTTGGAGATTTTTTTAACAGAAATGTTCAAATTGAATTCCTCAAATCTGTCATTTTAAGCTATCTGTCAAAGTTAAAAATTTCAGTGAAGGTTACCGATTGAACCTTTTACTTTAGTAAATACTGTTTTATATTGTAACACTGACAAGTGTTTTTTTTTTAAGATCTTTTCATTATAGACATAATATCTTATTCACACACACACACACACACACACACACACACACACACACACACACACACCTTTATACATTCAGAACTTACACATATGTCTAGATTGTCAAGAAACATGAACCATTAATATTAACAATTTTCTTCAACTGTCAAAAAAAGCTTTGCTGTCTTACAGCAAATGAAATGATTATACCTTGTGTTACAATAACAGTTAAACCTTGATTGTCAGAATATAACCATGCCATGTCTAAGCTTCAACTTCTTTTAAGATGATTACATTTTAATATTTACAATTGCTGATTTTTTCTTATATAAACTGTTTAACACGAATAATGTTTACATTTCAGTAAACTAGCATCACCTGTCATTCTCTCGTCAAGTCGCGCAAGAATACATATAAAGTGAAAAGTCAATTCGGGAGTTCCCCTTTCGTTTTCCATAACAAATTTATTTTTAGCAATGCTGATAAAAACAAGACGCCCAAGATGGCCCTAATTTGCTCACCTGAGTTTAAATGTAACTGGTATGTCTTGATAATACCTGGTAATTTATAACATGTTGCCTCAATAGAAGTGGTTTCAGATAACCTAATTTTTATTGTTTTGGTTTTTAGCTATATAGGTCACTGTGACCTACTTTTAGTAGCCAAAGCTACCAGAAACACAAATGAGAATGGCAATGGTCTGAAGGTCTATTGACTAATATGAATGAAATGTGACCAGTAGTGTCTGAGAAGAAGTCTTTTGATGGATGTATGGATGGATGGCAGAGTTCCTATCCATAACAAAAGCTCACATGAGCAATTTTCAGATCCGGATTAAAGACTTTACAGATTTGACACATTAATTCAAATATTTCAAAAAAAAAAAAAAAAAAGGTAAAATTCAACTGCAAATTATTTTAAAAAAAAATTGTTCAATTAATTTAAATAATGTCACATAACAATGATTTTGTAAAACAAAAAAAAAAAAACAAAAACAAAAAAAAAAAAAAAAAAAAAAACAAAAATTCAAGGTTTTAGCTAAATCTTCATATCAGTATCACATGTATTCCAAAAATAATAATTCACTAAAAAAGTAAAAATCCATAACATCTCTTCCATGCACCATTGCATTGTAAGTCATAAAGTTCAGAATTAAAAAAAAAAAAAAGTAGCCTCAGTGGGATTTGAACCCTCGACCCTTGGGTTGCTAGAATTGGAAAAGAAAAAGGTAGAAAAAAGCGACTTGTATTTTACAGAATTTCATGGAAATTGTTAAACATATGTTTCTTCACATAAGAAAATGATGTTTGGAAAAAGAGTTCACCTAAATTTATTACTATTGTAATTTTGGTAAAAAGTACATTTGTGTATTATTTACAATGTATAAAAAATAAGCGCAAAAACACGTAACCTAATTTTTCACAAAATTGTTGGAATTCACAAACTTGGTTTATAAGATGCTTTAGATGCCAAATATCAAATCAGATTTTATCTCAGTGAACTGATTTTGGAGAAAAAATTTTTTTAGGTTTTCAACTATTTAGGTCAATGTAGCTATGGCAACCTAAAAAGTAAAAATTCAAAAATTTCTTCCATGCACCATTGTAAGTCATAAAAATTCAGAAAATAAAAAAAAGAAAAAAAATGTGGCTCCACTGGGATTTGAACCCCCAACCCTTGGGTTGCAGTATCACATGTATTTCAAAAAAAAAAAAAAAAATTTACACTAAAAATTCAAAAAATCTCTTCCATGCACCATTGTAAGTCAAAATATTCAGAAAATAAAAAAAAAGAAAAAAAATGTGGCTCCACTGGGATTTGAACCCCCAACCCTTGGGTTGCAGTATCACATGTATTTCAAAAAAAAAAAAAAAAATTTACACTAAAAATTCAAAAAATCTCTTCCATGCACCATTGTAAGTCAAAATATTCAGAAAATAAAAAAAAAAATTAAAAAATTAAAAAAAAAAAAAAGTGGCTCCACTGGGATTTGAACCCTCGACCCTTGGGTTGCTAGAATTGAAAATGAAAAAGGCCGAAAATAGCGACTTGTGCTTTACAGAATTTCATGAAAATTGTCAAACATATGTTTCTTCACATAAGAAAATGATGTTTGGGAAAAGAGTTCACCTAAATTTATTCATTATTGTAATTTTTGTAAAAAAGTACTATTTACAAAATACAAAAAATAAACGCAAAAACGCGTAACCTAATTTTTCACAAAAATTATTGAATTCACATACTTGGTAAATAAGACGCCGTAGATGCCAAATATCACATCAGATTTTATCTCAGTGAAGTGGTTTTGGAGAAGAAGATTTTTTAAAGTTTTTAACTATGTAGGTCATTGTGACCTACATTTGGTAGCTATGGCAACCAAAAACACAAATCTGAAAGGCAATGTTCTATAGATGCTTTTGACCAAGTTTAAACAAAATGTGACCAGAGGTTTCTGAGAAGAAGCCGTTTGAAGCAATTGTTGACAGACGGACGGACAGACGATGGAGGGTCTGCCTCTATTGATACCAATAACTCACCTGAGCACAAGTGCTCAGGTGAGCTAATAAAAAAATTACGGATTTTAACGTTGAAAATGGGATATTATAAAAGTGTTATAAATAAAAAACAATTATAAGTTTGAGTAAAAACCTTGCTTTTGAAGTTTCAGCACTGCTTTGTGGTTGGTTTATGTGTGACGTCAAAGTGGGTGGAGCTTAAAACGCTCTGAATGAATGAATGGTGCTGTTCCATTCACTGACAAAAACAAGCAAATAAAAAATGAAAAACAGTATTTTGTAATACTAAAATAATTGACCTTGTGCAAATTCTTAGCAGAAATGTCAAACATTAATATTGTAAATATAAGAAATAACTTTCAATTTGTTGTGGTTTACTGGGTATATTTATGAGAAATGCCACTTCCAAAATCTTGTTTATACCCAGTAAACCACAACAAATTGAAAGTTATTTCTAAATTGTAAAATAACCATTATCATGATTATATACATGTATACAGGTAAAAAAGATTTTATCTTCATATCAGGCCTTTAATACATTTGTTTTTACATTTATTGGCCTCCGTCCATTTGGTATCTGAGGGTACGGTTTTGGCAAAACCTTAACTAGAACAAACTAACTGTCAATTTTACATGGCTGATAGTCACTGTCTGTGACACAAACACAGTGACACTGTCTCCTAATAGTTTGTAAAAATATCAAAAATGAAAAAAAAAAAAAAATAGAAAACCAAATGTCAAATTTTTAAAATTTTACATTCTGAACTGCTGCATAACAGTGTTTAATCTATGATAATAAATCAGTATGCACAAAAATATAAACAATAAATTATCTACATGTGTAAGTATGGGGGCAGTACAATATACTTGAAGAATAAAGAATAATCATTAAATAAATAAATAAATAAATATTTATAAATATTATTATACAGATAACATATATTACATACTTTAAAACACTTATCTAACGAATGGCTAGGTATGTATAGTATAAAATAAGGTTTTTCTGAAAGGTAAATGGTCAAGCAATCAGAGCAGTTGGTATACAGATGACGATTCCTGAACGCTCACACCACTACGGTAGCTCAGTAATGGTTAAGTGCATAATTTGTATGTGGAAGGTCGGGGTTTGAACCCCTGTGTTGTCTAAACAAGACTTGAAAACTGGTAGTGATTGTTCTTTCGCAAGCACTTGGCATTTAGAAATGAAGTCAATGGGTCCTTTGGAGGAGACCTTAAAAACTGATTCCCACCCTGCATATTGAACTAAGCACACTGCAAATGTCAAAATTTCTTCCACTTTATTTATAGCTGGAAACGTCTTGATAATATAAGTGAATTATTCTTGACTGGGACATAAAATCCCATTAAACCAAATCAATCCTGGTCATGGATTTTCACAGACTGTATGATTTCTATTCAGGAAGGTTCTAGTGTGAGAATGTTTGTCAGGTGTTTTGGTCTAGTTTTACCTGGCTTCCTCTTACCATTAATTCCTTAACTCAATGACTCTATGTGAAAAAATACATACTGTGAATGAAACACCATTACATCCCTACTCCGATTCTGGAAATCATGGTGACAAAAAATAAGTATGCTTGAGCAGCTTCAGATGGTATATGTACAAAAAGAGAAAAGTGGCAAATAGGTCCACTATGTTGAATAACTAACAGGAAGACAAAACATATAAATATACAACATATAGATTCCACATAAAATACAGTCAACTCCCTTTATAACGGCCATCTTTTATGTATAGTACTAAAGACAACAGATCACAAGTAAATAACCTTCATCATGCATTAATGTCAATTAACATTTTCTGACACCACTTTTCAGATGATACAAGTTAGCATTCCCTGATTTCTTGTTTATTTTTTCAACTTTACAAATAAACAGCATTCACCCCTAAATTGAAAATTTATATTTGTGTCTCAAGCGACATATCAGTGACTAATTATAATTTCTTTACATGCCAAATGCTTTACAAATGAAAAATTATTAGCTTTTTAAACTAAACTATCATGTAAATTAAAGACAGATACATCTTGTAATTGCCCTTACAGAACAAACCTTTGACTAAAATTTCAAGGCCTGTGCAGTTAGCCAGTTACACTACCATGTGAAAATATTTCAAATAGACAATCTTACAAATGAAGCCTAAAATACTGCTAAATTGTCCTTACACATTACAATCTCTTTTCCCTGTATTAAATTTGAAAAGTAATACAATTAATTGCTTAAAAGAATTTCCAAATAATCCATCAAACAACAAATTTTTGATTCTTAGAATATTGGATTTGGCCCTTGAATTTTCACCTTTAAGCAACACCTGAGATGAACTTGATCAGTCAATTAAGGGTCAATTAAGTCTTCTTAAGGTTTGTGTCCAAGCAAACAGTGTGACACATTACAAACTGGATAATTGACTAGTCTTTATCAAATTACTGTATATTACTCATATATTACAACAATAAAATCTAATAGCTATAGATCAATCACCCACACACACTGTGATTGATTTATAATTAAGGTAACTGTATGACTCAGACTTGTTTGATCACATTAAACACTTTCAATTGTCTGGCTTTGTTTTGAAGAAATTAAACTGTTTATAGGACAACTTCTAAATACTCCAGGAATGAGTGGAGCGGGTATCTATTACACTGCAGTCAAGATGTTGTCACTAGTAGTTTTGGGATGGTGAAAAATGGATTGGAATAGTGGTGTTATAGGTGATAAGGGAGCATTTCTTCACTAATATTGAGGCACTTAGTTCTCGAAAGTGGAGAAAACCAAAGACTGGCATACTGCCCATAGATAAAACACTAACAGACTGGCAGAGTGCCCATAGAAAAAACACTAACAGACTGGCAGAGTGCCCACAGAAAAAACACTAACAGACTGGCAGAGTGCCCATAGAAAAAACACTAACAGACTGGCAGAGTGCCCACAGAAAAAACACTAACAGACTGGCAGAGTGCCCATAGAAAAAACACTAACAGACTGGCAGAGTGCCAATAGAAAAAACACTAACAGACTGGCAGAGTGCCCACAGAGAAAACACTAACAGACTGGCAGAGTGCCAACAGAAAAAAACACTAACAGACTGGCAGAGTGCCCACAGAAAAAAACACTAACAGACTGGCAGACTGCCCATAGAAAAAACACTAACAGACTGGCAGAGTGTCCATAGAAAAAACACTAACAGACTGGCAGACTGCCCATAGAAAAAACACTAACAGACTGGCAGAGTGCCCATAGAAAAAACACTAACAGACTGGCAGAGTGCCCATAGAAAAAACACTAACAGACTGGCAGACTGCCCACAGAAAAAACACTAACAGACTGGCAGACTGCCCACAGAAAAAACACTAACAGACTGGCTGAGTGCCCATAGAAAAAACACTAACAGACTGGCAGAGTGCCCATAGAAAAAACACTAACAGACTGGCTGAGTGCCCATAGAAAAAACACTAACTTTATAAAAACAAACTGACAAACTTTCTTACACTAGGATCTGGCAAAGTAGGATTCAAACCTAGGCAGTGAGAGGCACTGTGATCCCTAAGCATGCGCTTTAGACCACTTGACCACAGAGGACCTGGGATGGTGGGAGAGGTTTCGATTTGAACCTAGGCAGTAGAATTCACAAGAGTTGTAATTAAAAATTATGTTTATACGTATACCGGATTCAGTAAATTGATTAAATTTTGAAACACCTATTTGTTGACAAATTTGAACCATACTTCTTTAATGCATTGTATATTATGAATATTGCAATATCAATATAAATTATAAAGTACTCAAAAAAAAAAAAAAAAAAAAAAAAAAAAAAAATACCATATTTATAGTAATTAATTATCTATACATAAAGAGGTAGAATATAGTAAACAAAGCAATTTATCATTGAGTTGTTACACAACTGAGTGAAGATGAGATCTTTAAAACAAAAGGTGATTCACATCAACCATGGTAGATGCACATGTATATATTACCAGTATATGACACAATACCAGTACTAGTACTAGTATATTGTTCAACTCTACAACTGTCACAGATATTAGGGTAGATATACTGATTAATACATTTGATTATAAATTTAATCATTTTTATCATTTAAACAATCAAAAAAAAAATTATCTAATTTCTTGGTAATACAATAAATATGTGGGACTACTGGTTAAATAATGGATTAAATCTATAGTGAGTTCCAAGAATTTGACTGAAGGATCTGATTATACAGGCTATCTACTTTGAAGGTTCTATTAAAAGACATCTTTATAATCATACACAGGCTAAATACTTATCAACAACAAGAAAACTTATTCCATAAATATCTTCTCCTATGTATTAGGACCACCTGTGCATGAAAAGTATTTTCTCTCTGTTATACGACATGTTATATATATGTATCTTATGAACATCTTTATTACAGCTAATTAAGCTACCATACTGTCATTAACAAGTGCACAACTTGACCCAATGCAAACCAAAAGTACAAGAACTGATAACTATTTTTAAAACAAAGCGTTTGAGGTTTACATGCAATCAAAAGAACTTCTTAGTTAAATATGACTGACATATCTACCTACTTTACAAATGTGATGTGTATTTCATGTTATTAAACTGACTTTCAAAACCAAAAGGGTCATAAATGGATACCCTGATGACCAATACAAAGACTGATATTTAAATACACATGTATTAAAATCAAGAGACATTTAGTACCAGTAGGTATTAATTATGCTTACATATATATGTCTTGTGGACATGAAGTTCTGTGCTTGTGAACTGAACTGAACTGAACACAGACAATACAGGAACCCGATTGTACATGTAAGTTCTAAGTGGTTTGTGGTTTGAATACTATTATACATCTCAGTCATTAATATTTCACTCTGATTCATAACAAGTGGACATTTGTGTGGGAGAGGATTCAGGAGATGGACTATTTTCTCATAGATTATTTTTATATAAATTTACACATTATAATTGAAAATTTATTTTAAACACTGCAATATTTATTCCCTAAAATAAATTTACTATAAAATTACATGTGTATATATCTTCCCAGATCAATTTTTACAGCATTGCTTACAAGTGTACTAATACTTGCTAACAGTAACCATATAGTACATGTAGTACATAGCACTCTTAAGACACTAACTAGTACAAATCAGATCCAAAAAACTTTAATAAAATACACCAAAAGAACTTGTTTTGAGAGCGTAATTTTTAATTAAAAGATGAATTGTCTTGCTGTCAACAACTGAAAATGTATTGAGATGACGTAAAACAACATTTAACCAACCAATCATAGTCTAAACACTCTTTTGAGTTGGGGGGGGGGGGGGGGGTTAACAAACTAGAATGATGTTGAAATGTCAGTAACAATATCTGGCCCATATTTCTTACATGTAAACTCTAATTTTAATGACACAACTGTGTTACTAGGTTTATATATATACATTGTATAATTAAGTGAAAGAAATCCACATGAAAGACACTTCAGTTTTTTCCATATATGAAAGTGTCAAGGTTCACAATTCTTGTCTCAGTTTGTGGGAAACCCTTGTATCAGATTAGGTGATACATATAAGAAATATTCATTGTAAAATTTCACACCATTCAAAAAAAAAAAACTAAACTTACAGATAACAGAAATTCTTAACATAATGAGTAACAGCATGTACTTGTAAATTTATCAATGAAAAATGTTAAATCAAAACTTTGTGAATATCTTCACTGAGAAACCGATACAATACCAGATATATATAGACTTGACATTTAATAGTCATATCATTATATTACAGTGTTGTCACTGCAGGTTTCTGAGATCCAAGTTACATGATACAATCTATTTATGTGTTAAAAATAAAAATCTTTTATATAAAGACTATAAAGCCTATATGTTTCTACACATTCTTTGAGAGTTTTGCTACATTAAAAATGTATTAAAAATAAATTACAGTACACAGATTACCTTGGGTAATTACATCTGACATTATTCATCAAATATATCAGTTAAAGTTAAATTTGTTTTTCAATGACCTTCTAAAATCTCAAATGTGCTCATCTTTCTACTGATAAACTACAGAAAAATGTCACTAATATGGAATAGTTTGAACTCCAAATGTCATAAAGCATTTGCCAAATTAAAACATAGTTTAAGGTACCCAGCTAGGGCAGGTTTTTTTTATTATCATTTTTTATTTTACTATTTTCTTTATATTTTTTTAATTTTATTTTATTTATTTATTCATACAAACTGTAGCCACACACAAAGTATTGCACATTTTAATTGTAACATACAAGACTTCTCAGAATAACTTACAGAAAGTCTTGCACACATAATTTTATTATTTTACAGTCAATCACTTCAATAACAGGGGTATATAAATGCAGGACAGTAGTCTATTGTCATGAAATATTTTGAAACTTATAAAAGTTAAAATTCCTTTTTTCCTTTAACTGATCTGAAGGCTACAGACAAGTACCTGCTAACAGAACAATATGATTAACAATGAATAGAATTTTCAATATAACATACCTGTTTGATACTTCCATAAAACTACCCCCTTCAAGGAGGCGTAATTTTGCAAATAAAATACCACTAACAAAAGGCACAGAGGAAAGTTCTTCTAAACCAAAATTAACTACAAATTTAAACCTTTTCTTCTTCGACATAAATGACATCATTTTGTTTACTTGTTGTAATCTGTGTGGATTCTCATTTTCATGAGAAAATCCAAACATTTATACTGTTGTAGCAAACCGATTTCTATCCTTTTAAAAACTGAAAATTTCCATGGCAACCGCTTAAACAAGACAGTACTCCTCAAATTATGTATTATCAATCAAACAAATTTTGTATTTTCTTGTGAAGCGATAATTTTGATCCATGAATCGCTATCTTAACCATTTCCTTGTAATTTTTAGATTCTAAAATTTAAGCTTGCAACCTTTCTTCATTTTACTGTGCGTCATGACTCTATCATCGCCTACTCAAAATCAAACAAATATTTTCTTTTTTCTGACAGGGACTGGATTTTCTACTTGTGTTTTGCCACTGCCAACACCTGCTTTAGTGCATGCGTATTCGGTGTTCCGGTTAAAGCGTTTCCGGGATAAACAAATTTTTACGTTAGATTATTTTGCTGGTATTGCAATTTTAAAATCTTCACAAAATATTTAACCTTTAAAGAAAGAAATATTTTTATTTGTTGTGTTGTAGTGTTCCGATTATATTCTCAACGGCAAACATCGTGTGAGATTTCGTAGTCAAAAATCCCACATTGGAGAAATGCTAAACAAGGGGAGGAAACTCCTACAATTAAATAACTGCACATACATTAATCAAATAAGCGAGGTGAAGTGATAATGTTTTAGGCTTTAGTCAAGAATTTTCACTTACTAGTATATCGAGGCAGACAGTTCTGATGAAATAAACTAATGAATAAAAGTGCCTATTAGCGGGTAAATAACTCAATATACATTTACATTTCTTATGGTATGGTGTTCGTTTTATCACCCGAGAGGAAGGTTTTACACTTTATAAATTATTTATTTGTGTTATACATGTGCCCTTTTTTAAATTCAATTTTCGTGTTTATAGTGATCTGATTCGTTCTGGATTTTGTCAAAATAAATTTTCAATTACAAGTTTTCTTCACACATTTAATTCATTAATTTGATGTAATAAAATAATAACTAGATCTATACCCATTTTGAAATAAAATGCAATTTATTATTGCTTTCAACAAAATTATTATAAAATTATCACGTTTAAAATTACTCAATATTGAAGGATATTCGGAACAGATAAATCACCAAGATGTGTATAGAAGTTTAAATAACCATTTCATACAAACTTTAAAATGGTAGGCTATACAAGATGCCATGATACTTCTGAATAAATACTAAATGAGTCCTTTTGTTTTAGAAGCATGTGCTTTTGACACTTAGTTGTCACAAGCGTGCCAGCAGCTACAATTTTGTATTGGGAAATAATTAGGTTTATCATTATCAAAAAAAAAAAAAAAAAAAAAAAAAAAAAAAAAATCTCCGTGCTGTGTTTAGGACGCGTAAAATATATGGATCGAATGCATAATACCCAAGCATCATCACTGAAAAAATTTAAGAAATATGAGAAGAATGTGAATTATTTTTTTTAATCAGAAAATTTTTAATGTTTGGATTATTTGGAATTGGTAAATATTACAACTGTTATGCTGGAGTAGTCCGAATTTCCTCTGACCCCAAAACGCACTAGATAAGTTATGCTTGACGGCTGCATAGGGTCAGAACAATTCCTATATAAACAAGAGGCCCAAAAGGGCCTGTGGAGCTCAACTGACAAATATGGTTCTTGTGCCTCCATTTATATAAAACTCAGTACAGGGACTTGAGCTGATGTAAAATGCTAAATATAAAAGCTGTAAGCCTTACAGTTTCAGAAAAGAATATTTTTAAATTTGACTTCCCATATAAGTATATATAGATATATGCGCCCCTGGGTGGGCCCAAAAATGGCCCAGAGGCCTTTATTTGTATAAACCTGGTAAAGGGACTTGAGCTTATTGTGAAATCTTTAAGCCTTACAGTTTCAGAGAAGAAGATTTTTTAATTTGATTTCCCATATATCCATATGTAGATACATTGGCCCTTAGGGTGGGACCAAAATTGGTCCAGGGGCCACCATTTGTACAAACTGGTAAAGGGACTTAACTGATATTAAATGCCAAATATAAAAGCATTATGCCTTACCGTTTCAGAGAGGAAAATTTTTAAACTTGATTTCCAATATATGCATATGCAGATATATGAACCCCTGGGGTGGGGCCAAAAATGGACCAGGGGCCACCATTTGTACAAACTTGGTAAAGGGCCTCAAGCTGATATTAACTGCCATATATGAAAGCTTAAGGCTTCATGATTTCAGAGAAGAAGATTTTCAAAGTTGATATCTCGTTTTAAGCCATATATGCATATATGCAGATATATAGACCCCTGGGTTGGGGCCGAAAATAGACTGAGGGCCACCATTTGTACAAACTTGGTAAAGGGTCTCAAGATGATATTAACTGCCAAATATGAAAGCTTAAGGCTTCATGGTTTCAGAGAAGAAGATTTTCAAATTTGATTTCCACTATAAGCCATATATGCATATGCAGATATATAGACCCCTGGGGTGGGGCCAAAAATGGACCAGGGGCCACCATTTGTACAAACTTGGTAAAGGGCCTCAAGCTGATATTAACTGCCAAATATGAAAGCTTAAAGCTTCATGGTTTCAGAGAAGAAGATTTTCAAAGTTGATATCTCATTATAAGCCATATATACATATGCAGATATATGGACCCCTTGGGTGGGGCTGAAAATGGACCGAGGACCACCATTTGTACAAACTTGGTAAAGGGCCTCAAGCTGATATTAACTGCCAAATATGAAAGCTTAAAGCTTCATGGTTTCAGAGAAGAAGATTTTCAAAGTTGATATCTCATTATAAGCCATATATACATATGCAGATATATGGACCCCTTGGGTGGGGCTGAAAATGTACCGAGGAACACCATTTGTACAAACTTGGTAAAGGGGCTCAAGCTTATATTAACTGCCAAATATGAAAGCTTAAAGCTTCATGGTTTCAGAGAAGAAGATTTTCAAAGTTGATATCTCATTATAAGCCATATATACATATGCAGATATATGGACCCCTGGGGTTGGGCAGAAAATGGACCGAGGGCCACCATTTGTACAAACTTAGTAAAGGGCCTCAAGCTGATATTAACTGCTAAATATGAAAGCTTAAAGCTTCATGGTTTCAGAGAAGAAGATTTTCAAAGTTGATTTTCCACTATAAGCCATATATGCATATGCAGATATATGGACCCCTGGGGTGGGGCCAAAAATAGACCGGGGGCCACCATTTGTACAAACTTGGTTAAGGGGCTCAAGCTGATATTAACTGCCAAATATGAAAGCTGAAGGCTTCAAGGTTTCAGAGGAGAAGATTTTCAAAGTTGATTTCTCATTATAAGCCTTATTTTCACTTTTTACTGAAGTATGACAGAAAAACGCTAAAAACGCGTAACCTAGTTTTTGACAGAATTTCACAAAATGTACAACCTATATGTTTAAGGGTGTCTAGAAGCTAAATATCACATCAGATTTTGCATATAACCTATGGTTTCAGAGAAGAAGCTTATTTTAGGTTTTTTTGCATTCTAGATCGCTGTGACCTACTTTTGGTTGCCATGGAAACCTAATTGTACAAATTTTCATCTACTTCTTCTAGGGAACATTCCTGCAAAGGTTTGTTGAAATTGGTCCAATAGTTTCTGAGTTTTTGCTGTTAACGGACGGACGCACGCACGCACGCGCGCATCATGCCATAAGCTCATCTGGCTTTAGCCAGTTGAGCTAAAAACCGATATTTTCCGATACCATTTGGGATGTGATCATGAACGGACGGTGGTTCCTTTAAAAACTTGCTTTGATTGCACTCAGTGATTCTACACAAGCTAATACACTAAGTACTGGGCTTGTATATAGAATATTATTAATTCCGTCTTCATTAGGTATATCTTTGTTTTGCATAAATCCAGTATATTGTATCGTTTGGAAATATCGGGAATAAACTTGTAGACGTATGCACTGGCTACGAACACCTGTATATTTATTTTTATAAGTGGGATGATATTCAAGTTATTCAAAATTTTCAATTCAGACCTTGCAAGAGGCTGGAGGTTCAGTTTTAAAATTCGCTATTCTTGGTCAAAGGAGCATTAATTTGCCGTAAAATGCATAGTGGCGTTATGCGTTTTATACTCGGCTTTCTTTAAAAATAATTATATGTACAAGAATATACTTTTAAAGTAAGATATAAAACGCGTCACGCCACCGTGGTAAAAATCTCTATTTTTTATTACCTGGGTGGTAATAGGCACTGTGATCCACAAGTGTGCGACTTAGATCACTCAGGCACTTCAGTTCAAACGGATTGCGGATAGAATTTAAAGGACTGACATGTAAGATCGTATTTATTGCAGAATAATTTGTACATTTTAACCCGATCAAATTTTGTTAACGCATGTTTAAATTCGAAATTGAACCTTTGGTGTAAAAGGGTCCTCACAGAGTAAACATTGAACATGTCAATTAAGTGATTGGCTCAATTCCTCCAACCCAACCCACCCTCACTTTCGTTTTCGTGAGCATCACCATAATTATATAAACACCACACAAAGGAAGGAGTCAAAAATATACCTTAAGTCGTATGCCAGACACTTGATATAAGAGAGATAAAATTAGGAATTATAAGAAAAATTTGGAATCCGAATTGTCACGCCTGGATTACACATTTAAGAAGCAAATATATAAATACCTGTTAATTTTTTTAATTAAATGGTTAAAACTTCATTACCTATAGCCCATTACATAAATGTTTTTTTCTATTAATGTTTAGATATGATGTTATAATTCAAAATACTAAAAAAATAAACCACCACAGTTTTAAGTTCCCTATCATTAAGTAACAAACATAGTGGCATTTAAATTAAAAACAATCTTATGAAAATAAAATTAAATATCTCTTTCTCCTAAACATTGACAGCGAAAATGTAATTCATCACACCTCATAATATTGTATGTTTTTATTGTCAATTGTGTCAGATGCTATTTTTTCATTTTTAAAAAAAATATCAGAAATTAGCAGACAATTTTAAATATTTTTCTGTACACAAAAGTCAAAAATATGCATATGGAGGACACGGAATCAGCAACGAAAAAAAGCCAAAATAAATAAATAAAATAAAATAAATAAAAATTCAACATTGGGTTTGCTTAGAATTTGAATTCATGTCGATTTGTATTTCAAGGCTAAAAACTGCGAGAAATTCAGAACACACACATTATAATGCTTTGATTTTTTTAAATGAAATATTTGAAAATTTTAAGAACAAACAAATGTTTGAAAATTTCATTTAAAAAAATAAATTTTTTTTATTAAGATAATATTTCTGCTTTAAAAATGTCTCGACACGCCAACCGGAATAAACCATAATAAAGTAGGGGTGACAGGATTTGTATTCAGTCGATTTTTATACGTTCCCCGTAAAATCACGAAAGAAATCCGTACTGTGCATTTCCGTTTATTTTCTATTACATACTACTTGAATTTTATCACAAAAATTCATTGCATTAAAAAAAATTTCAAAGATTTGATATTGATTTCCCCTTCCAAAGAAATATAATAACCTATTGTCATCACTGGGCATTGTTTCACAAGTGGCGCGAAAAAACAACCAACCACGTTACAGTTCTCAAGAGAAGTAATCAGAAGTGGCGGAAATTTAATACGCAGGACATAGTTGTGTCGACAGGTAAGTGATGCAGACATGTTTTTCTTTTCTTTTTTTTAAACAATGTTTAATTTGAGAGTTTTAGAATTTTTCTTTTTTGTAACAATAATTATATATCTGTTTGTGGTTTCTGGACATGCAGTGCATGCCAAGTCAAAAATTGGGTTTAATTATGATAAACAATGGCAATATTTTTAAAGTAGTTTTGATTTCATTTTCATAAATATTTCATGTCATTTGATGGAAAAATGTCACAAAATATTGTTTACTGCTTATCCTAGGCGCATGTATAAATATACCATATATATTTGCCATATTTTAGGTACTTTTGTAATGTGCTCGGTGCATTTTTGCATTAAAACCAAGCAGTCATTATTTTCTTTGTTTGCAACTTCAAAATTTGCAAACAGTAATTTCTTTAAGTAATGTAATTTCATAATTGTTAATATTTGGATTAAAAATATGTTGACAATTTGCAGATAAAACATCTTTTTAAATGTTTTATTAAATACACAGTACAACTGACTATTTTGCTTTAGTTTTCCCAGCCAAATGTTGAAAATAATTTATACTACTGTCACCTTTACACACTAAACATATTCCTTGTAGACTGACATGTCCAGCCAGACCAGTCCTTTTTTGCCTTTGTGCTTTACTTTGCCTGAAAGTTTTGCTGTATTGGCTAGCCAAAGATAACTGCCCAGCCAGGTCATGTACTTTTTGCCTTGTTATTTTTTTATTCCTGAAAGCTTTGCGTTATTTGCTAGCAAATAAAAACTGCCCAGCCAGGCCATGTCTATTTTTGACATTATTTTTATCACTCATGACTGAAAATTGTGCTGTTTTTGGCTAGCTAAGATAATTGCCCAGTCGGGCAATGTACTTTTTGCCTTGTTGTTTTTTTTATTCCTGAAAGCTTTGCTGAATTGGCTAGCAAAGGCCATGTCTATTTTTGACATTGTTAATTTTTCATTCCTGGAAGTTTTGCTGTTTTGGTTAAGCCAAAGATAACTGCCCAGCCAAGGCCATGTCCACTTTTTGACATTATTTTTTTCCCTAAGTTTGTCCATCCATTCGTCTGTCCGAAGTACCTTTAGTTTTTCTGTTAAAGTTTTTCAAAGGTTAAAATTTTTCAGAATTTTTTATTCTGATTTAAAAAAATTATTATCCTAATTTATTTTTTTAAACGTGTATATGTTTTAACATAATTTTTTACCCAGAAAACCCATCAAGAACACAACGTTAACCTTTTGCGATAAAGTTTGCTACATGTTTTATATTATGATTTAAGTTAGCAAGTTAATAATAATAAACTCATACCAAAAAGAAATAGTGCTATTCAAAAGTGTTCACATATTTCTCTGCAACATTTTAAAACCTGCAATTTTAGTATTTCTTAGTAAAAATGCATATTTTATACTTATTTATAGAAGTTTCTGTAGAAACTCTAGATATCATGTAATTATTTAAAGACGTTTAACATATATACATGGTTTTTTAAGTGGTTCAGTATTTTTGGGGTAAATATGTCAATTTTAAAATGAAAACACTGATTTTGAGAAAATTCTTTTTTGTGGCTATTATCAATTTACTGTTATTTTTGATGGAGTTCTTTATATTGGGTGGGTATTTTGGTGTAGGATTTTATTTTTCTGAAAAAATATACATTAATTATTTTACAAATATTTTTTTAAAAAAGGGATGATTAAAATGCTACTGCTGCTGATGGTAATGATGATGATCTATGCTGCTGATGATGTTGAATTTATGCTAGGGATGATGTTGAATTTATGCTTGGGATGATGTTGAATTTATGCTAGGGATGATGTTGAATTTTCTTAATGATGATTATGTTGATGATGCTGATGCTTGTGATGATGAAAACCTGCTCTTGATGATTTTTATACAGTGGAACATACTTGTAATGAATATCATTAAGTGAGCAAAATTAGTGATATATATTGGTAATTATTACATTGTCACATATATTTTTTTTTCATTACATATTACATGTGGTATTTGTCAACCAACAACTTGTCTTTTTGATGATGATGATCAAATTTTCTCTTTGATTATTTCCTGTTTTTCAGAATTATGTTATTATTTTAACATATGCATTTATACCTAAATAGCTTATAATCACTGTCCTAGTCAGATCAAAGTTTGAAATCCAAAAATATTATCTTTAATTACTAAAAATAAATATTTATAATATGCAGACAATGAACTATTGAAATATTTCATTCATGTACATGTTCAGGATACAATTTTTGTCCGTCTGTAAAACCACATCTGACATTGTATCTTGAGATGAATTACATCAAGCTACACACCATTTAATTGTTTGGTAGCCTCACAAGCTGAGTACCTTTTGATTAAATGATATTTTGCTCTAGAACTACAGGATAGAATTTATTTTTGAAATTTTGGCCATTTTTTAGCTCAACTGGCTACAGACAGCTGAGCTTATGGCATGGTGAAGCATACATGTATGGGTAAACTTTTATCTACTCCTCTGAAGCTATTGCAATTGGACCTATTTGAACCAAATTTGTAGTGGAAGGTCCCTAGGTGGTGCAGATTAAAATTTGCACAAATCAACTTCTTGTGGCATCCAAGATGGCCGCTGTTAATATAAATAGCAAAAAGTGATAAATTGCAAATACATTAATAAGCAGAATATGCAAATAAGCTGTTATAAATAACTAATTCTTTGAATGTCTTCTTCTCTGAAACTACTGAGCCAAACAGAACCATATTTGATGTGTAAGGTCCCTAAGTGGAGTAGTTTTAAATTCGTACAAATCAAATTTCCTGTAGCATTGGAAGTTGTCCACCATTGCTCTAAATAGTAAAAAGTGCTAAATGGTCATTACAGGTTTAATTATCAACCAATTTAGTTCAAATTTGACATAGTTTATCTCTCACAATTATAATTAGCTGAATATGCAAATACACTGCTATCAACAGCCGATTCTTTGAAAATCTTCTGAAACTACTGGCCGAATGGAAACATTCGGTGTTAAAGGTCTCTAGGTGGAGTGGTTTACGTTTATAAAAAATCATTTTTTTTTTTTTTTTGGAATCCATAGTGGCCAATGTTGCTATAAAATGAGATGCTTGTTTGGCTTATATTTTTTATCTATCAAACTTTTCAGCCCCTAGTGTCACTGATGAGGAATGATTTTCTGAAATGTGCACGTATGGCACAACAAAATTTAGCAAGTATTTCTTATATATATGCAACTTGTCTGCTAGTTGAGTGGTACAGGCCCAACTGGGCCTCTTGTTTTTCAATATTTTTAGCTCACCTGAGCTGAAAAACTCAGGTGAGCTATTGCGATGGTTCACCGTCCGTCGTCTGTCGTGCGTTAACTTTTTACATTTTAATTTCTCCTCCAAAACCACTGGGCCAAATTTAATGAAACTTGGTAACCATCATGCCTGGGTGAAGCCCTTTCAGATTTGCACAAATGAAGGAGTTATGTCCTCTTGGAGCCCCATAAAGGGGGAAGAGTGAAAAACTTTAAAAATCTTCTCCTCTAAATCTACAAGAAATATGCCTTAGTATTTCATTTATAACATTCTTAGGTCCTCTATTTTCAGATTTGCACAAATGGTAGCCATGAGGCTCAAAATGGTGAAATTGTAAGGCTCTGAGTGGGGAAATTGCTAAAAATTATATATTTGTCACTATATCTTAAAAACTATTAACTTTTTGTATAGACATGTATATTAGAATGTTGTAGATATTGACCTGACAATCATTTTGATATATTGTTCAAGGTCATATGTTTAAAGGTCAAGGTCACAGCTGCAAAAGAAGACTTAAATTGCTAATTATCTTGAAAACCATTAACTTTTTGTATAGGTATGTATATTAGAATATTGTAGGTATTGCAACAACGATCATTATGATATATGGTAGAAGGTCATATGCTGAAAGGTCAAGGTCACAGCTGCAAAAGAAGACAAATTATTATCTTTAAAACTATTAACTTTTTGTATAGGCATGTATATTAGAATATTGTAGGCCTAGTTCAATCACCAACCATACTTTAGTTTTGTTGGTATTAGTGCGAATGTCTAGTTAAGTAAATAATCGAACTCACTTTGGTACCAGTTTAGTAAGTTAATATGGTGGTGTTTTTGTGTATACTGGAAATGTTTGATGATGAAGACGAAGATTTTCTTTTGATTTCTTATGATTTTTTTTCATTATTTACTATTGGTTTTTACTATAGTTCAAGCTGCCGCCCCTCATAAATAAATGACAATATAAGCATAAAAACGTAAAGTAATGAAAAGATATTGCAAAGGCATATATTTTAGAACTAGCATGATATGAGAGAGATCGTTCTCGAGTATCGATGTCACTCGGAATGTGCAAAGTTATATTTTCCGAACGAAAACACGTTTATTTTCCATACAAACATATCTTAGTTCGCTATGTGCTTTCTGGTATCAGTTCTACTTCTTTGTAATACTTATTGTCTACTGTATAAGAACATTTTCCCATTTATCAATAATGACAATTTGACAAACTCGCCTCATGCCGCCATATTGGATCCAGAGAAACCAACGCTTTCAAATGGTTGAACCTTAGTCGAGCGGTGACGTCTCTTTAGTCGAACCAGAGGCAGTTCGATCACACTTTGGTTTCACCACTGTTACTACGGTTGATGATCGAACTAGGCCGATGATATTGCGACAATGATCATTATGATATATGGTTCAAGGTCATATGTTGAAAAGTCAAGGTCACAGCTGCAAAAAAAGAACTAAATTGCTAATTATCTTGAAAACCATTAACTTTTTGTATATGCATATATATTAGAATATTGTAGGTATTGCAACAACGGTTATTATGATATATGGTTCAAGGTCATATATTTAAAGGTCAAGGTCACAGCTGCAAAAGAAGACTTAAATTGCTTATTATCTTGAAAACTATTAATTTTTTGTATAGGCATGTATATTAGAATATTGTAGGTATTATGACAACAATCATTTTGATATATGGTTCAAGATTATATGTTCAATATTATATAAGCTACTTATGAATGAAATGTGAGTGGATATTTCTAAATAAGTTTTGTGGGAGTTCTGAACTTGAGAAAACTTTTAAAGTTTCTGTATGTAATATATTGTCTATTGCATTTTGCAAACAATATTGGACATATCTTCAGGTGAGCGTTAAGGCCCATGGGCCTCTTGTTTTTATCTTAATACAGCTTTTGAGCAGGTAACACAGCCACTTGTACCTTGTCAAAGATTTATGATATACCCTTAAGAGCAGCACTAGTATGCTGTTTTAATTTGGAACATTGTGTGCATTTATTTATGCTGAAAGATGTAGTTGAGAAATGCTAATTCAATGTTAAATATTACAATCAACTAGTTTGAATTGAATAATCTTTGTTTATAAACTAAGTATTAAATCATGAATTAACAAACATGCTAATATCATGTTTATATACATTGTATTATTATATTTTTAGCTGTAGCATTTGGGTGCATACAACCAGATAGAAGATGTAATGCATTGGTCTGACTGATTTATCATCTAGCACCACATTGCAGTTGGATGGTTTAAATGGTAAAATAAACAAAGGGAGGTAACTTTATAAAAAAATTAATGAAATATTTGCAAGCAATAGGGTTTCAAATAGTTTAAGAAAAATGTTTCTGATAGCCATGTTAACATGTTTTGTTCTGTCTTGTTTTTTTTAAATACTTTAATGGCTTGAATTCTACATTATAATGCCCTGTATAAATTTTTATTCATAACTTTTGTATGTTTTTTTTTTTTTTTTTTTTTTTTTTTTTTGCACCGTTTCATAGGCTTTGTTGTCTCTTTTAAAAAATGTTTTTAGCTCACCTGAAAGGGTTTATGATTTAAAAATTATTCATTGTACTTCAGTTTCTACATGTATATTAGGTACCTAAAATGAAATGTGACTAGATATTTCTGATTAAGTATTGTGGCAGTTCTTAACATGAAAATGTTTCTGTATTTAATATATTGTCTGTTGCATTTTGCAAACTTTTTTCGACATTTACTCAGGTGAGAATTAATTTTAGCAAGACTTGCTTAGTTAATGTTGTGTTAATTTCCTCTATTGTCACTGATGAGGAATGATTTTCCGAAATGTGCACATATGGCACATCAAAATTTAGCAGGTATTTGTTACATATTTTTTAATTATTATTATTATTTCCTGCCTTGTTTGTAGTTTTATATTGTCCTGCTTTTACATTGGTTTGTAAGGTAATTTGATACTTTTCAATTTGCTGTATTCTTTTTATATTGTCTTTTCTTGTACCCAATTAGCCCTATTAAATATTGCTTTTTACATATTGTTATGTTTGCTCCTTCATACTGTTTAGTCTTGTATGCAATTTTAAATATTATGTATTATGTTGCCATGTCATGCGTTTTTTTATTGCCCAGTTTTATGTTGTTTTACATCAAAGTCTTGTATTATGTCACATGTCTCTTATTGTGTTTCTGTTTCCCCATATTCTATATAGTGTTTGTAAATTGCCCTCATTTTTATACGCCCGTCTATGAAGGGACGTATTATGGTATGGCGCAGTCTGTCCGTCCGTCTGTATGTCCACACGTCGTACACTAACTCAAGAATGCTTTGAGCAATTTTGATGAATCTTTTGTGAAATGTTTGTATCTAAGGCAGAAAGCTCCCTTTCGTTTTTAAGATTCATATGTTTACTCATTGCGGAGTTATTGGCCTTTAATTGTCAAATTTTAGGCATATTTTTTGCTTGTTGTACAATAACTCAAAAATTCTTTGAACAAATTGAATGAAATTTTTGTGTTATATTGGTATCCATGGCAGAGAGCTCCCTTTTATTTTTGAGATTCCTTTTTTTGGTCACTACTTTTGTGTTATATTGCTATCCATGGCAGAGAGCTCCCTTTTATTTTTGAGATTCCATTTTTTTGTCACTGCGGAGTTATTGGCCTTTAATTGTCATATTTTAGGCATTTTTTTGCTTGTTGTACAATAACTCAAAAATGCTTTGAACAGTTTGAATGAAATTTTTGTGTAATATTGGTATCCATGGCAGAGAGCTCCCTTTTATTTTTGAGATTCCTTTTTTTTGTCACTGCGGAGTTATGGGACTTTAATTGTCATATTTAAGGCATTTTTTTGCATTTTGTATAATAACTCAAAAATGCTTTGAACAATTTGAATAAAACTTTTGTTATATTGGTATCCATGGCAGAGAACTCCATTTTATTTTTGAGATTCGTATGTTTTCTTATTGTAGAGTTATTGGCCTTTAATTGTCAAATTTTAGGCATTTTTTGCATGTTGTAACTCAAAAATCATTTGAACTTTTTTATGAAACTTTTGTGTTATATTTGACCTATAATCAAAAAAGGTTTGTGAATAAACATTGAGAAATTAATTTGCTACTTTTGTTTTAAAATAATATATTTCAGCTAAATGTCAAGTTGTTTAAGACATTAAAAAAGAAGTTTAAATATCTGACGGGCGTATCATGCGCTCCAGGAACAGCTGTTTATTTATTCTACTGTAATTTTGATAATCCCTTTTTTTAAACAAAATTAATTAAAAAATTTTGTTTCTAACAGAAATGATATTTTTGATTCAGAATATTGAGAAAATAAATTGGTTTTGAAATTAATATTTGATATAAAGTAATATTAAAGTTTTTAGTAAAGAAATAAACAACATGCATATTTTGGTTCAAATAATGGCAATAAACCTTTACTTACTGCATGCCACTCTGCTAATACAATAACATGTCTGATGCTAATATGTTCATTACTTATAATCATCTTCTGCTGTTCTAATAACACACTTTCATATCCCATAACATTTGTGCCATTATTTGTAGCAAGTAATTTTAAATTTTTTTTAAAAGTAATATTCTCTTACCTATGCTAAATTTAAAAAAAAAAAACTGTATAGCTAGGTTTATGAAATTAGTTTTCAATAATGACATGTTCATAACATGTCTACCTTTTTATATTGCCCTATCGTATATAATGTAACAAATTGCCCTGTCTTATATGAATATTTTATGTAACCTTAGTCTTAATACGACATTTATTACCCTTCTTGTACTACTTTGTACTATATATTTTTATTGTCCCATCTAATATTCTTTTTTCATATTGCCTTCCTTTATATAGTGATTTTATTATGACTGTCTTATATTCTGACCTTATATTGTTTTTATAAAACTTTTACATTGCACTTTTTTAAATCCTGTTCTAAATAGCTCTGTATTATATAATGTCCTGTCGTATATTCTTACTATATAATATTGTTAATTTTGCCCTGTCGTATGTTTTCTTTATATATCCATGTCTTATGTGGAACAAGTTTTGTCCTGTTTTAAAAAGAGAGAGCTTTGACTGAACTTGTTATTTCTTGTCCCACTCAAATGGTTGCTTAAAATTAGGCCTTTGATAGGTTGTTTAACATTGCCCTGTCTCATGTTTTTAAATTGCCCTGTAATATAGAGTGTGTATAGTGTTATTGATTGCAATAATGTATAGAGTGTTTATATTACCTGCTTTATAATAATGGTTGTTTATATAAGTTGCTCTGTTATATATGTTGTGCCCATTTTGAATGTCCTGTCTTTTATACTATTGTAATACTGATTTGTCTTGTTTTGTATTTTAAATTGCTGTTTTTTATTTACTTAGTCATTGCCGTGTCTTGTATTTTGAAAAAAACATCGGTTATTTCCAGTAGAAGATGAATAAAGATAAGATCACAAGTATACATAATATGATAGATTGCTTTCTCACAGCATTTTAATGTCAATGTTTTTGTAGTATTGCTTATAAGCCTTTGTATTTCGCAGAGCTGGGTTCTGTTCCAATGGACAAGCAGAGGTATGAAAGTCATTGGAAAAATCCTGCAGGGTATGATAAAGGACAAGGTCACAAGTATACATAAAGATTCATTTATATTGCAATTTATACTACTGAAGTCACGGTTATTTCACTTAAAATTGTGATTTATATATTATGTGAGCCAAGTGGTTTAAGCATGTGCTTACAGGTCACAGCGCCCCTCACTGCCTAGGTTCGAATCCTACTCAGCACAGAACCTAGTGTGAGAAAGTTTGTCAGTTTGCTTGCCTAAGGTCGGTTGTTTTTTTTCGGGCACTCCCGGTTTCCTCCCAGAACTGACCGCCCCAAAATAAGTGAAAGAGCGTAAAACACCATTACTCCAATTCACTTTTCTGAAGAGTAATTCTACAATTGATGCTTTCTATTTTATGAAATGCCAATGTTTTTGTTTTTGTAATATTTCCAGTAAGCCTTTGTGAATATTGCCTCTCCTGTATTGCACATGACTGGGTTCTGTTCTATTGTACCAAGTGTCAGAAGACCTAGAGAGTAAAAACCAAGCGCATTGATGGACTGATTTGAATTGAGTGTATTCTAATTTTTGTGGGCAAACGGATATGGAAGCCATTGGACATTTCCTTGAGCTGATGATTGAGGGCAGGGCAGGGTCGTAAGTTTCATAAAGGTACAATTTTATTGCATTTTATACTCACAAAGTCAAGTTTTTTTTACTTAAAATTGTGATTTATAGTTTTGTTAAAATGTTGTCTTGTTAAGTATTTAGGATTCTTTCACTTTTATGACGAGTTATTCTACAATTGATTGCTTTCTCATTACAATAATGTCAATATTTATGTTTTACTGGTTATAGTAGGCCTTTGCAAAAAATGGTCCTGTATTTCGCAGAACTTTTCTTCCAATGTACAAAAGTAGTTCTAAGGAGTAAAACCAATGTACATCGAGTGTCTGGTTTGTATTATGTTTGAATAATTTTTTGTTTGCATTCCAGTTGATGGACAGAAATGATGGAAGTTGTTGGACAATTCCTGCAGGGTATGGTTAAGGACAAGGTTACAAGTATACATAAAGGTAAAATTTTGTTGCATTTATACTCAATGTCGTTAATTGCACTTGAAATTTTGATTTATATATATATTTTTGTTAGGACTTGGAAGATATTGCCACATCTGGATTTTTAGGAGTCGGATTTTCTTCAAATGGACCAAGCACCAGGACTCTCCATTAGACATTTCCTGCAAAAGATGACACAAATATAAATGAAGGTACAACTTTACTGCGTTTTATACTGATTAATTCAGGATTATTTACTTGAAATAGTAGTTTGTATTTTATTTTGCTTTCATGCTATTCCATGAGAGGTAGTCAAGATTCTTTCACTTGTGTGGAGAAAAGCAGTTTTACGATCAAGTAAAATGTCAGTGTTTTTCTAGTATTTCAATAAAGAATATTTGTATATTATTTTGTTTGCATGCTATTACATGAAATGTCAATAGTACTATGATTTACTAGTCCAAGTGAGTGAAAAACGAGCACATCAAGGCTCTTTTGAGCACTGTCTTATTTAATTATTTGTCTTTTGAATTATAGTTGGAAAAGAGAGGTATGGAAGCCATTGAATGATGCCTATAGAACATGAATTTGGACAATTCCTGCAAAAGATGATTAAGGACAAGATCGGAAATATACATGAAGGTACAGTTATATATTGATGAATTCAAGATTATTTCACTGCATTTTATACCGATAAATTCAAGATTATTTCACTTGAAGTAGTAATTTGTATATTATTTTGCTTGTATGCTATAACATGAATGGTAGTTGAAGATTCTTTAACTTGTGTAAAGATAAGTAATTTGACGGAAAAAGCTAAGCAATGTTCAGATTGTTGAGTAAAATGTCCGTGTTTTTCAAGTATTTCAATAAGGGATATTTGTATATTATTTTGCTTGTGTATGTGCTATTACATGAGAGGTAGTCAAGATTCTTTCACTTGTGTAAAGAAAAGTAGTTTTACGATTAAGTAGAATGTGTTTGTCTAGTATTTCAATACGGGCTTTGAGTTTAGCTACTTAACTGGATTTCGAGGAACTGGTTTCTGTTCCAAAGTACTAAGAGTTAATAGTCCAAGAGAATGCAAATCGAGTGCATCAAGGATGTTGTGAGCACTATGTCTTGTTTACTTACTTGTCTTTTGCATTTTAGTTGCAAAACAGATGTATGGAAGTCATTGGACAATTCCTGCAGAGTGTGGTTAAGGACAAGGTCACAAGAATGCAGAAAGGTACATTTGCATTTTATACTCCTGAAATGAAGGTTATTTCACTTGAAATTGATTTGTGTATTGTTTTGTTAGCCTGTTATTTCTTCCAAGTATTCAAGATTGTTTCACTTTTGTGAAGTGGAGCCTAGGTGGCCGAATGGTTTAATCCACGTGCCTACAGATCACAGCGCCCCTCACTGCCTAGGTCCTACTCGGCACAGAACCTAGTGTGAGAAAGTTTGTCAGTTCGCTTGCCTAAGGTCAGTTGTTTTTTTTTTCGGGCACTCCCGGTTTCCTCCCAGAACTGACCGCCCCGAAATAAGTGAAAGAGCATAAAACACCATTACTCCAATTCACTTTTCTGAAGAGTAATTCTACAATTGATTGCTTATTTTATGAAATGCCAGTGTTTTTGTTTTTGTAATATTTCCAGTAAGCCTTTGTGAATATTGCCTCTCCTGTATTTCACATGACTGGGTTCTGTTCCATTGTACCAAGTGTCAGAAGGCCTAGAGAGTAAAAACCAAGCCCATTGATGGTCTGAATTGAATGTCTGGTTTGTATTATGTTTGAAACATTTTTTGTTTGCATTTCAGTTGACGAACAGAATTGATGAAGCTGTTTGACAATTCCTGCAGGGTATGGTTAAGGACAAGGTCACAAGTATACATAAAGGTAAAATTTTGTTGCATTTATACTCAGTGTCGTTAATTGCACTTGAAATTTTGATTTATATATATATTTTTGTTAGGACTTGGAGGATATTGCCACATCTGGATTTTTACTGCGTTTTATACTGATTAATTCAGGTTTATTTACTTGAAATAGTAGTTTGTATATTATTTTGCTTTCATGCTATTCCATGAGAGGTAGTCGAGATTCTTTCACTTGTGTGGAGAAAAGCAGTTTTACGATCAAGTAAAATGTCAGTGTTTTTCTAGTATTTCAATAAAGAATATTTGTATATTATTTTGTTTGCATGCTATTACATGAAATGTAGTCAATAGTACTATGATTTACTAGTCCAAGTGAGTGAAAAACGAGCACATCAAGGATCTTTTGAGCACTGTCTTATTTAATTATTTGTCTTTTGAATTTTAGTTGGAAAAGAGAGGTATGGAAGCCATTGAATGATGCCTATAGAACATGAATTAGGACAAGGTTACGGTTATAAATAAAGGTACAGTTAAATTGTATTTTTTTACTCATAAAGTCAAGGTTATTTCACTTGAGATTGTGATTTTTATATTATTTTGTTAGCATGTTATCACATGCCAGTCAAGATTTGTTCACATGTTTGTGGAAAGTAGTTCCACAATTAATTGCTTTCTCATTGCATGTAATGTTTGTTTTAGTTTTTCTAGTATTTCTAGTAGGACTTCGTGAATATGGACTCCTGGATTTGAAAGAACTCGATTTTCTCCAGATGAATCAAGCACCAGGTCTCTTCCTCGGACAATTCCTGCAAAAGATGATTAAGGACAAGATCGGAAATATACATGAAGGTACAGTTATATATTGATGAATTCAAGATTATTTCACTGCATTTTATACCGATAAATTCAAGATTATTTCACTTGAAATAGTAATTTGTATATTATTTTGCTTGTATGCTATAACATGAATGGTAGTTGAAGATTCTTTAACTTGTGTAAAGATAAGTAATTTGACGGAAAAAGCTAAGCAATGTTCAGATTGTTGAGTAAAATGTCCGTGTTTTTCAAGTATTTCAATAAGGGATATTTGTATATTATTTTGCTTGTGTATGTGCTATTACATGAGAGGTAGTCAAGATTCTTTCACTTGTGTAAAGAAAAGTAGTTTTACGATTGAGTAGAATGTGTTTGTCTAAGTATTTCAATACGGGCTTTGAGTTTAGCTACTTAACTTGATTTCGAGGAACTGGTTTCTGTTCCAAAGTACTAAGAGTTAATAGTCCAAGAGAATGCAAATCGAGTGCATCAAGGATGTTGTGAGCACTATGTCTTGTTTACTTACTTGTCTTTTGCATTTTAGTTGCAAAACAGATGTATGGAAGTCATTGGACAATTCCTGCAGAGTGTGGTTAAGGACAAGGTCACAAGAATGCAGAAAGGTACATTTGCATTTTATACTCCTGAAATGAAGGTTATTTCACTTGAAATTGATTTGTGTATTGTTTTGTTAGCCTGTTATTTCTTCCAAGTATTCAAGATTGTTTCACTTTTGTGAAGTGGAGCCTAGGTGGCCGAGTGGTTTAAGCCACGTGCCTACAGATCACAGCGCCCCTCACTGCCTAGGTTCGAATCCTACTCGGCACAGAACCTAGTGTGAGAAAGTTTGTCAGTTCGCTTGCCTAAGGTCAGTTGTTTTTTTTTTCGGGCACTCCCGGTTTCCTCCCAGAACTGACCGCCCCGAAATAAGTGAAAGAGCGTAAAACACCATTACTCCAATTCACTTTTCTGAAGAGTAATTCTACAATTGATTGCTTTCTCATTTTATGAAATGCCAGTGTTTTTGTTTTTGTAATATTTCCAGTAAGCCTTTGTGAATATTGCCTCTCCTGTATTTCACATGACTGGGTTCTGTTCCATTGTACCAAGTGTCAGAAGGCCTAGAGAGTAAAAACCAAGCCCATTGATGGTCTGAATTGAATGTCTGGTTTGTATTATGTTTGAAACACTTTTTGTTTGCATTTCAGTTGACGAACAGAATTGATGAAGCTGTTGGACAATTCCTGCAGGGTATGGTTAAGGACAAGGTCACAAGTATACATAAAGGTAAAATTTTGTTGCATTTATACTCAGTGTCGTTAATTGCACTTGAAATTTTGATTTATATATATATTTTTGTTAGGACTTGGAGGATATTGCCACATCTGGATTTTTAGGAGTCGGATTTTCTTCAAATGGACCAAGCACCAGGACTCTCCATTAGACATTTCCTGCAAAAGATGACACAAATATAAATGAAGGTACAACTTTACTGCGTTTTATACTGATTAATTCAGGTTTATTTACTTGAAATAGTAGTTTGTATATTATTTTGCTTTCATGCTATTCCATGACAGGTAGTCGAGATTCTTTCACTTGTGTGGAGAAAAGCAGTTTTACGATCAAGTAAGATGTCAGTGTTTTTCTAGTATTTCAATAAAGAATATTTGTATATTATTTTGTTTGCATGCTATTACATGAAATGTAGTCAATAGTACTATGATTTACTAGTCCAAGTGAGTGAAAAACGAGCACATCAAGGATCTTTTGAGCACTGTCTTATTTAATTATTTGTCTTTTGAATTTTAGTTGGAAAAGAGAGGTATGGAAGCCATTGAATGATGCCTATAGAACATGAATTAGGACAAGGTTACGGTTATAAATAAAGGTACAGTTAAATTGTATTTTTTTACTCATAAAGTCAAGGTTATTTCACTTGAGATTGTGATTTTTATATTATTTTGTTAGCATGTTATCACATGCCAGTCAAGATTTGTTCACATGTTTGTGGAAAGTAGTTCCACAATTAATTGCTTTCTCATTGCATGTAATGTTTGTTTTAGTTTTTCTAGTATTTCTAGTAGGACTTCGTGAATATGGACTCCTGGATTTGAAAGAACTCGATTTTCTCCAGATGAATCAAGCACCAGGTCTCTTCCTCGGACAATTCCTGCAAAAGATGATTAAGGACAAGATCGGAAATATACATGAAGGTACAGTTATATATTGATGAATTCAAGATTATTTCACTGCATTTTATACCGATAAATTCAAGATTATTTCACTTGAAATAGTAATTTGTATATTATTTTGCTTGTATGCTATAACATGAATGGTAGTTGAAGATTCTTTAACTTGTGTAAAGATAAGTAATTTGACGGAAAAAGCTAAGCAATGTTCAGATTGTTGAGTAAAATGTCCGTGTTTTTCAAGTATTTCAATAAGGGATATTTGTATATTATTTTGCTTGTGTATGTGCTATTACATGAGAGGTAGTCAAGATTCTTTCACTTGTGTAAAGAAAAGTAGTTTTACGATTGAGTAGAATGTGTTTGTCAAGTATTTCAATACGGGCTTTGAGTTTAGCTACTTAACTTGATTTCGAGGAACTGGTTTCTGTTCCAAAGTACTAAGAGTTAATAGTCCAAGAGAATGCAAATCGAGTGCATCAAGGATGTTGTGAGCACTATGTCTTGTTTACTTACTTGTCTTTTGCATTTTAGTTGCAAAACAGATGTATGGAAGTCATTGGACAATTCCTGCAGAGTGTGGTTAAGGACAAGGTCACAAGAATGCAGAAAGGTACATTTGCATTTTATACTCCTGAAATGAAGGTTATTTCACTTGAAATTGATTTGTGTATTGTTTTGTTAGCCTGTTATTTCTTCCAAGTATTCAAGATTGTTTCACTTTTGTGAAGTGGAGCCTAGGTGGCCGAGTGGTTTAAGCCACGTGCCTACAGATCACAGCGCCCCTCACTGCCTAGGTTCGAATCCTACTCGGCACAGAACCTAGTGTGAGAAAGTTTGTCAGTTCGCTTGCCTAAGGTCAGTTGTTTTTTTTTTTCGGGCACTCCCGGTTTCCTCCCAGAACTGACCGCCCCGAAATAAGTGAAAGGGCGTAAAACACCATTACTCCAATTCACTTTTCTGAAGAGTAATTCTACAATTGATTGCTTTCTCATTTTATGAAATGCCAGTGTTTTTGTTTTTGTAATATTTCCAGTAAGCCTTTGTGAATATTGCCTCTCCTGTATTTCACATGACTGGGTTCTGTTCCATTGTACCAAGTGTCAGAAGGCCTAGAGAGTAAAAACCAAGCCCATTGATGGTCTGAATTGAATGTCTGGTTTGTATTATGTTTGAAACACTTTTTTGTTTGCATTTCAGTTGACGAACAGAATTGATGAAGCTGTTGGACAATTCCTGCAGGGTATGGTTAAGGACAAGGTCACAAGTATACATAAAGGTAAAATTTTGTTGCATTTATACTCAGTGTCGTTAATTGCACTTGAAATTTTGATTTATATATATATTTTTGTTAGGACTTGGAGGATATTGCCACATCTGGATTTTTAGGAGTCGGATTTTCTTCAAATGGACCAAGCACCAGGACTCTCCATTAGACATTTCCTGCAAAAGATGACACAAATATAAATGAAGGTACAACTTTACTGCGTTTTATACTGATTAATTCAGGTTTATTTACTTGAAATAGTAGTTTGTATATTATTTTGCTTTCATGCTATTCCATGAGAGGTAGTCGAGATTCTTTCACTTGTGTGGAGAAAAGCAGTTTTACGATCAAGTAAGATGTCAGTGTTTTTCTAGTATTTCAATAAAGAATATTTGTATATTATTTTGTTTGCATGCTATTACATGAAATGTAGTCAATAGTACTATGATTTACTAGTCCAAGTGAGTGAAAAACGAGCACATCAAGGATCTTTTGAGCACTGTCTTATTTAATTATTTGTCTTTTGAATTTTAGTTGGAAAAGAGAGGTATGGAAGCCATTGAATGATGCCTATAGAACATGAATTAGGACAAGGTTACGGTTATAAATAAAGGTACAGTTAAATTGTATTTTTTTACTCATAAAGTCAAGGTTATTTCACTTGAGATTGTGATTTTTATATTATTTTGTTAGCATGTTATCACATGCCAGTCAAGATTTGTTCACATGTTTGTGGAAAGTAGTTCCACAATTAATTGCTTTCTCATTGCATGTAATGTTTGTTTTAGTTTTTCTAGTATTTCTAGTAGGACTTCGTGAATATGGACTCCTGGATTTGAAAGAACTCGATTTTCTCCAGATGAATCAAGCACCAGGTCTCTTCCTCGGACAATTCCTGCAAAAGATGATTAAGGACAAGATCGGAAATATACATGAAGGTACAGTTATATATTGATGAATTCAAGATTATTTCACTGCATTTTATACCGATAAATTCAAGATTATTTCACTTGAAATAGTAATTTGTATATTATTTTGCTTGTATGCTATAACATGAATGGTAGTTGAAGATTCTTTAACTTGTGTAAAGATAAGTAATTTGACGGAAAAAGCTAAGCAATGTTCAGATTGTTGAGTAAAATGTCCGTGTTTTTCAAGTATTTCAATAAGGGATATTTGTATATTATTTTGCTTGTGTATGTGCTATTACATGAGAGGTAGTCAAGATTCTTTCACTTGTGTAAAGAAAAGTAGTTTTACGATTGAGTAGAATGTGTTTGTCAAGTATTTCAATACGGGCTTTGAGTTTAGCTACTTAACTTGATTTCGAGGAACTGGTTTCTGTTCCAAAGTACTAAGAGTTAATAGTCCAAGAGAATGCAAATCGAGTGCATCAAGGATGTTGTGAGCACTATGTCTTGTTTACTTACTTGTCTTTTGCATTTTAGTTGCAAAACAGATGTATGGAAGTCATTGGACAATTCCTGCAGAGTGTGGTTAAGGACAAGGTCACAAGAATGCAGAAAGGTACATTTGCATTTTATACTCCTGAAATGAAGGTTATTTCACTTGAAATTGATTTGTGTATTGTTTTGTTAGCCTGTTATTTCTTCCAAGTATTCAAGATTGTTTCACTTTTGTGAAGTGGAGCCTAGGTGGCCGAGTGGTTTAAGCCACGTGCCTACAGATCACAGCGCCCCTCACTGCCTAGGTTCGAATCCTACTCGGCACAGAACCTAGTGTGAGAAAGTTTGTCAGTTCGCTTGCCTAAGGTCAGTTGTTTTTTTTTTCGGGCACTCCCGGTTTCCTCCCAGAACTGACCGCCCCGAAATAAGTGAAAGGGCGTAAAACACCATTACTCCAATTCACTTTTCTGAAGAGTAATTCTACAATTGATTGCTTTCTCATTTTATGAAATGCCAGTGTTTTTGTTTTTGTAATATTTCCAGTAAGCCTTTGTGAATATTGCCTCTCCTGTATTTCACATGACTGGGTTCTGTTCCATTGTACCAAGTGTCAGAAGGCCTAGAGAGTAAAAACCAAGCCCATTGATGGTCTGAATTGAATGTCTGGTTTGTATTATGTTTGAAACACTTTTTGTTTGCATTTCAGTTGACGAACAGAATTGATGAAGCTGTTGGACAATTCCTGCAGGGTATGGTTAAGGACAAGGTCACAAGTATACATAAAGGTAAAATTTTGTTGCATTTATACTCAGTGTCGTTAATTGCACTTGAAATTTTGATTTATATATATATTTTTGTTAGGACTTGGAGGATATTGCCACATCTGGATTTTTAGGAGTCGGATTTTCTTCAAATGGACCAAGCACCAGGACTCTCCATTAGACATTTCCTGCAAAAGATGACACAAATATAAATGAAGGTACAACTTTACTGCGTTTTATACTGATTAATTCAGGTTTATTTACTTGAAATAGTAGTTTGTATATTATTTTGCTTTCATGCTATTCCATGAGAGGTAGTCGAGATTCTTTCACTTGTGTGGAGAAAAGCAGTTTTACGATCAAGTAAAATGTCAGTGTTTTTCTAGTATTTCAATAAAGAATATTTGTATATTATTTTGTTTGCATGCTATTACATGAAATGTAGTCAATAGTACTATGATTTACTAGTCCAAGTGAGTGAAAAACGAGCACATCAAGGATCTTTTGAGCACTGTCTTATTTAATTATTTGTCTTTTGAATTTTAGTTGGAAAAGAGAGGTATGGAAGCCATTGAATGATGCCTATAGAACATGAATTAGGACAAGGTTACGGTTATAAATAAAGGTACAGTTAAATTGTATTTTTTTACTCATAAAGTCAAGGTTATTTCACTTGAGATTGTGATTTTTATATTATTTTGTTAGCATGTTATCACATGCCAGTCAAGATTTGTTCACATGTTTGTGGAAAGTAGTTCCACAATTAATTGCTTTCTCATTGCATGTAATGTTTGTTTTAGTTTTTCTAGTATTTCTAGTAGGACTTCGTGAATATGGACTCCTGGATTTGAAAGAACTCGATTTTCTCCAGATGAATCAAGCACCAGGTCTCTTCCTCGGACAATTCCTGCAAAAGATGATTAAGGACAAGATCGGAAATATACATGAAGGTACAGTTATATATTGATGAATTCAAGATTATTTCACTGCATTTTATACCGATAAATTCAAGATTATTTCACTTGAAATAGTAATTTGTATATTATTTTGCTTGTATGCTATAACATGAATGGTAGTTGAAGATTCTTTAACTTGTGTAAAGATAAGTAATTTGACGGAAAAAGCTAAGCAATGTTCAGATTGTTGAGTAAAATGTCCGTGTTTTTCAAGTATTTCAATAAGGGATATTTGTATATTATTTTGCTTGTGTATGTGCTATTACATGAGAGGTAGTCAAGATTCTTTCACTTGTGTAAAGAAAAGTAGTTTTACGATTGAGTAGAATGTGTTTGTCAAGTATTTCAATACGGGCTTTGAGTTTAGCTACTTAACTTGATTTCGAGGAACTGGTTTCTGTTCCAAAGTACTAAGAGTTAATAGTCCAAGAGAATGCAAATCGAGTGCATCAAGGATGTTGTGAGCACTATGTCTTGTTTACTTACTTGTCTTTTGCATTTTAGTTGCAAAACAGATGTATGGAAGTCATTGGACAATTCCTGCAGAGTGTGGTTAAGGACAAGGTCACAAGAATGCAGAAAGGTACATTTGCATTTTATACTCCTGAAATGAAGGTTATTTCACTTGAAATTGATTTGTGTATTGTTTTGTTAGCCTGTTATTTCTTCCAAGTATTCAAGATTGTTTCACTTTTGTGAAGTGGAGCCTAGGTGGCCGAGTGGTTTAAGCCACGTGCCTACAGATCACAGCGCCCCTCACTGCCTAGGTTCGAATCCTACTCGGCACAGAACCTAGTGTGAGAAAGTTTGTCAGTTCGCTTGCCTAAGGTCAGTTGTTTTTTTTTTCGGGCACTCCCGGTTTCCTCCCAGAACTGACCGCCCCGAAATAAGTGAAAGAGCGTAAAACACCATTACTCCAATTCACTTTTCTGAAGAGTAATTCTACAATTGATTGCTTTCTCATTTTATGAAATGCCAGTGTTTTTGTTTTTGTAATATTTCCAGTAAGCCTTTGTGAATATTGCCTCTCCTGTATTTCACATGACTGGGTTCTGTTCCATTGTACCAAGTGTCAGAAGGCCTAGAGAGTAAAAACCAAGCCCATTGATGGTCTGAATTGAATGTCTGGTTTGTATTATGTTTGAAACATTTTTTGTTTGCATTTCAGTTGACGAACAGAATTGATGAAGCTGTTGGACAATTCCTGCAGGGTATGGTTAAGGACAAGGTCACAAGTATACATAAAGGTAAAATTTTGTTGCATTTATACTCAGTGTCGTTAATTGCACTTGAAATTTTGATTTATATATATATTTTTGTTAGGACTTGGAGGATATTGCCACATCTGGATTTTTAGGAGTCGGATTTTCTTCAAATGGACCAAGCACCAGGACTCTCCATTAGACATTTCCTGCAAAAGATGACACAAATATAAATGAAGGTACAACTTTACTGCGTTTTATACTGATTAATTCAGGTTTATTTACTTGAAATAGTAGTTTGTATATTATTTTGCTTTCATGCTATTCCATGAGAGGTAGTCGAGATTCTTTCACTTGTGTGGAGAAAAGCAGTTTTACGATCAAGTAAAATGTCAGTGTTTTTCTAGTATTTCAATAAAGAATATTTGTATATTATTTTGTTTGCATGCTATTACATGAAATGTAGTCAATAGTACTATGATTTACTAGTCCAAGTGAGTGAAAAACGAGCACATCAAGGATCTTTTGAGCACTGTCTTATTTAATTATTTGTCTTTTGAATTTTAGTTGGAAAAGAGAGGTATGGAAGCCATTGAATGATGCCTATAGAACATGAATTAGGACAAGGTTACGGTTATAAATAAAGGTACAGTTAAATTGTATTTTTTTACTCATAAAGTCAAGGTTATTTCACTTGAGATTGTGATTTTTATATTATTTTGTTAGCATGTTATCACATGCCAGTCAAGATTTGTTCACATGTTTGTGGAAAGTAGTTCCACAATTAATTGCTTTCTCATTGCATGTAATGTTTGTTTTAGTTTTTCTAGTATTTCTAGTAGGACTTCGTGAATATGGACTCCTGGATTTGAAAGAACTCGATTTTCTCCAGATGAATCAAGCACCAGGTCTCTTCCTCGGACAATTCCTGCAAAAGATGATTAAGGACAAGATCGGAAATATACATGAAGGTACAGTTATATATTGATGAATTCAAGATTATTTCACTGCATTTTATACCGATAAATTCAAGATTATTTCACTTGAAATAGTAATTTGTATATTATTTTGCTTGTATGCTATAACATGAATGGTAGTTGAAGATTCTTTAACTTGTGTAAAGATAAGTAATTTGACGGAAAAAGCTAAGCAATGTTCAGATTGTTGAGTAAAATGTCCGTGTTTTTCAAGTATTTCAATAAGGGATATTTGTATATTATTTTGCTTGTGTATGTGCTATTACATGAGAGGTAGTCAAGATTCTTTCACTTGTGTAAAGAAAAGTAGTTTTACGATTGAGTAGAATGTGTTTGTCAAGTATTTCAATACGGGCTTTGAGTTTAGCTACTTAACTTGATTTCGAGGAACTGGTTTCTGTTCCAAAGTACTAAGAGTTAATAGTCCAAGAGAATGCAAATCGAGTGCATCAAGGATGTTGTGAGCACTATGTCTTGTTTACTTACTTGTCTTTTGCATTTTAGTTGCAAAACAGATGTATGGAAGTCATTGGACAATTCCTGCAGAGTGTGGTTAAGGACAAGGTCACAAGAATGCAGAAAGGTACATTTGCATTTTATACTCCTGAAATGAAGGTTATTTCACTTGAAATTGATTTGTGTATTGTTTTGTTAGCCTGTTATTTCTTCCAAGTATTCAAGATTGTTTCACTTTTGTGAAGTGGAGCCTAGGTGGCCGAGTGGTTTAAGCCACGTGCCTACAGATCACAGCGCCCCTCACTGCCTAGGTTCGAATCCTACTCGGCACAGAACCTAGTGTGAGAAAGTTTGTCAGTTCGCTTGCCTAAGGTCAGTTGTTTTTTTTTTCGGGCACTCCCGGTTTCCTCCCAGAACTGACCGCCCCGAAATAAGTGAAAGAGCGTAAAACACCATTACTCCAATTCACTTTTCTGAAGAGTAATTCTACAATTGATTGCTTTCTCATTTTATGAAATGCCAGTGTTTTTGTTTTTGTAATATTTCCAGTAAGCCTTTGTGAATATTGCCTCTCCTGTATTTCACATGACTGGGTTCTGTTCCATTGTACCAAGTGTCAGAAGGCCTAGAGAGTAAAAACCAAGCCCATTGATGGTCTGAATTGAATGTCTGGTTTGTATTATGTTTGAAACATTTTTGTTTGCATTTCAGTTGACGAACAGAATTGATGAAGCTGTTGGACAATTCCTGCAGGGTATGGTTAAGGACAAGGTCACAAGTATACATAAAGGTAAAATTTTGTTGCATTTATACTCAGTGTCGTTAATTGCACTTGAAATTTTGATTTATATATATATTTTTGTTAGGACTTGGAGGATATTGCCACATCTGGATTTTTAGGAGTCGGATTTTCTTCAAATGGACCAAGCACCAGGACTCTCCATTAGACATTTCCTGCAAAAGATGACACAATATAAATGAAGGTACAACTTTACTGCGTTTTATACTGATTAATTCAGGTTTATTTACTTGAAATAGTAGTTTGTATATTATTTTGCTTTCATGCTATTCCATGAGAGGTAGTCGAGATTCTTTCACTTGTGTGGAGAAAAGCAGTTTTACGATCAAGTAAAATGTCAGTGTTTTTCTAGTATTTCAATAAAGAATATTTGTATATTATTTTGTTTGCATGCTATTACATGAAATGTAGTCAATAGTACTATGATTTACTAGTCCAAGTGAGTGAAAAACGAGCACATCAAGGATCTTTTGAGCACTGTCTTATTTAATTATTTGTCTTTTGAATTTTAGTTGGAAAAGAGAGGTATGGAAGCCATTGAATGATGCCTATAGAACATGAATTAGGACAAGGTTACGGTTATAAATAAAGGTACAGTTAAATTGTATTTTTTTACTCATAAAGTCAAGGTTATTTCACTTGAGATTGTGATTTTTATATTATTTTGTTAGCATGTTATCACATGCCAGTCAAGATTTGTTCACATGTTTGTGGAAAGTAGTTCCACAATTAATTGCTTTCTCATTGCATGTAATGTTTGTTTTAGTTTTTCTAGTATTTCTAGTAGGACTTCGTGAATATGGACTCCTGGATTTGAAAGAACTCGATTTTCTCCAGATGAATCAAGCACCAGGTCTCTTCCTCGGACAATTCCTGCAAAAGATGATTAAGGACAAGATCGGAAATATACATGAAGGTACAGTTATATATTGATGAATTCAAGATTATTTCACTGCATTTTATACCGATAAATTCAAGATTATTTCACTTGAAATAGTAATTTGTATATTATTTTGCTTGTATGCTATAACATGAATGGTAGTTGAAGATTCTTTAACTTGTGTAAAGATAAGTAATTTGACGGAAAAAGCTAAGCAATGTTCAGATTGTTGAGTAAAATGTCCGTGTTTTTCAAGTATTTCAATAAGGGATATTTGTATATTATTTTGCTTGTGTATGTGCTATTACATGAGAGGTAGTCAAGATTCTTTCACTTGTGTAAAGAAAAGTAGTTTTACGATTGAGTAGAATGTGTTTGTCTAAGTATTTCAATACGGGCTTTGAGTTTAGCTACTTAACTTGATTTCGAGGAACTGGTTTCTGTTCCAAAGTACTAAGAGTTAATAGTCCAAGAGAATGCAAATCGAGTGCATCAAGGATGTTGTGAGCACTATGTCTTGTTTACTTACTTGTCTTTTGCATTTTAGTTGCAAAACAGATGTATGGAAGTCATTGGACAATTCCTGCAGAGTGTGGTTAAGGACAAGGTCACAAGAATGCAGAAAGGTACATTTGCATTTTATACTCCTGAAATGAAGGTTATTTCACTTGAAATTGATTTGTGTATTGTTTTGTTAGCCTGTTATTTCTTCCAAGTATTCAAGATTGTTTCACTTTTGTGAAGTGGAGCCTAGGTGGCCGAGTGGTTTAAGCCACGTGCCTACAGATCACAGCGCCCCTCACTGCCTAGGTTCGAATCCTACTCGGCACAGAACCTAGTGTGAGAAAGTTTGTCAGTTCGCTTGCCTAAGGTCAGTTGTTTTTTTTTTCGGGCACTCCCGGTTTCCTCCCAGAACTGACCGCCCCGAAATAAGTGAAAGAGCGTAAAACACCATTACTCCAATTCACTTTTCTGAAGAGTAATTCTACAATTGATTGCTTTCTCATTTTATGAAATGCCAGTGTTTTTGTTTTTGTAATATTTCCAGTAAGCCTTTGTGAATATTGCCTCTCCTGTATTTCACATGACTGGGTTCTGTTCCATTGTACCAAGTGTCAGAAGGCCTAGAGAGTAAAAACCAAGCCCATTGATGGTCTGAATTGAATGTCTGGTTTGTATTATGTTTGAAACATTTTTTGTTTGCATTTCAGTTGACCAACAGAATTGATGAAGCTGTTGGACAATTCCTGCAGGGTATGGTTAAGGACAAGGTCACAAGTATACATAAAGGTAAAATTTTGTTGCATTTATACTCAGTGTCGTTAATTGCACTTGAAATTTTGATTTATATATATATTTTTGTTAGGACTTGGAGGATATTGCCACATCTGGATTTTTAGGAGTCGGATTTTCTTCAAATGGACCAAGCACCAGGACTCTCCATTAGACATTTCCTGCAAAAGATGACACAAATATAAATGAAGGTACAACTTTACTGCGTTTTATACTGATTAATTCAGGTTTATTTACTTGAAATAGTAGTTTATATATTATTTTGCTTTCATGCTATTCCATGAGAGGTAGTCAAGATTCTTTCACTTGTGTGGAGAAAAGCAGTTTTACGATCAAGTAAAATGTCAGTGTTTTTCTAGTATTTCAATAAAAATATTTGTATATTATTTTGTTTGCATGCTATTACATGAAATGTAGTCAATAGTACTATGATTTACTAGTCCAAGTGAGTGAAAAACGAGCACATCAAGGATCTTTTGAGCACTGTCTTATTTAATTATTTGTCTTTTGAATTTTAGTTGGAAAAGAGAGGTATGGAAGCCATTGAATGATGCCTATAGAACATGAATTAGGACAAGGTCACCGTTATAAATAAAGGTACAGTTAAATTGTATTTTTTTACTCATAAAGTCAAGGTTATTTCACTTGAGATTGTGATTTTTATATTATTTTGTTAGCATGTTATCACATGCCAGTCAAGATTTGTTCACATGTTTGTGGAAAGTAGTTCCACAATTGATTGCTTTCTCATTGCATGTAATGTTTGTTTTAGTTTTTCTAGTATTTCTAGTAGGACTTCGTGAATATGGACTTCTGGATTTGAAAGAACTCGATTTTCTCCAGATGAACCAAGCACCAGGTCTCTTCCTTGGACAATTCCTGCAAAAGATGATTAAGGACAAGATCAGAAATATACATGAAGGTACAATTATATATTGATGAATTCAAGATTATTTCACTGCATTTTATACCGATAAATTCAAGATTATTTCACTTTATTTTATACTGATAATTCAAGATTATTTCACTTTATATTATACTGATAAATTCAAGATTATTTCACTTGAAATAGTAATTTATATATTATTTTGCTTGTATGCTATAACATGAATGGTAGTTGAAGATTCTTTAACTTGTGTAAAGAAAAGTAGATTGATGGAAAAAGCTAAGGAATGTTCCAATTGTTGAGTAAAATGTCCATGTTTTTCAAGTATTTCAATAAGGGATACTTGTATATTTTTTTGCTTGTGTATGTGCTATTACATGAGAGGTAGTCGAGATTCTTTCACTTGTGTAAAGAAAAGTAGTTTTACGATTGAGTAGAATGTGTTTGTCTAGTATTTCAATACGGGCTTTGAGTTTAGCTACTTAACTTGATTTCGAGGAACTGGTTTCTGTTCCAAAGTACTAAGAGTTAATAGTCCAAGAGAATGCAAATCGAGTGCATCAAGGATGTTGTGAGCACTATGTCTTGTTTACTTACTTGTCTTTTGCATTTTAGTTGCAAAACAGATGTATGGAAGTCATTGGACAATTCCTGCAGAGTGTGGTTAAGGACAAGGTCACAAGAATGCAGAAAGGTACATTTGCATTTTATACTCCTGAAATGAAGGTTATTTCACTTGAAATTGATTTGTGTATTGTTTTGTTAGCCTGTTATTTCTTCCAAGTATTCAAGATTGTTTCACTTTTGTGAAGTGGAGCCTAGGTGGCCGAGTGGTTTAAGCCACGTGCCTACAGATCACAGCGCCCCTCACTGCCTAGGTTCGAATCCTACTCGGCACAGAACCTAGTGTGAGAAAGTTTGTCAGTTCGCTTGCCTAAGGTCAGTTGTTTTTTTTTTCGGGCACTCCCGGTTTCCTCCCAGAACTGACCGCCCCGAAATAAGTGAAAGAGCGTAAAACACCATTACTCCAATTCACTTTTCTGAAGAGTAATTCTACAATTGATTGCTTTCTCATTTTATGAAATGCCAGTGTTTTTGTTTTTGTAATATTTCCAGTAAGCCTTTGTGAATATTGCCTCTCCTGTATTTCACATGACTGGGTTCTGTTCCATTGTACCAAGTGTCAGAAGGCCTAGAGAGTAAAAACCAAGCCCATTGATGGTCTGAATTGAATGTCTGGTTTGTATTATGTTTGAAACATTTTTTGTTTGCATTTCAGTTGACGAACAGAATTGATGAAGCTGTTGGACAATTCCTGCAGGGTATGGTTAAGGACAAGGTCACAAGTATACATAAAGGTAAAATTTTGTTGCATTTATACTCAGTGTCGTTAATTGCACTTGAAATTTTGATTTATATATATATTTTTGTTAGGACTTGGAGGATATTGCCACATCTGGATTTTTAGGAGTCGGATTTTCTTCAAATGGACCAAGCACCAGGACTCTCCATTAGACATTTCCTGCAAAAGATGACACAAATATAAATGAAGGTACAACTTTACTGCGTTTTATACTGATTAATTCAGGTTTATTTACTTGAAATAGTAGTTTATATATTATTTTGCTTTCATGCTATTCCATGAGAGGTAGTCAAGATTCTTTCACTTGTGTGGAGAAAAGCAGTTTTACGATCAAGTAAAATGTCAGTGTTTTTCTAGTATTTCAATAAAGAATATTTGTATATTATTTTGTTTGCATGCTATTACATGAAATGTAGTCAATAGTACTATGATTTACTAGTCCAAGTGAGTGAAAAACGAGCACATCAAGGATCTTTTGAGCACTGTCTTATTTAATTATTTGTCTTTTGAATTTTAGTTGGAAAAGAGAGGTATGGAAGCCATTGAATGATGCCTATAGAACATGAATTAGGACAAGGTTACGGTTATAAATAAAGGTACAGTTAAATTGTATTTTTTTACTCATAAAGTCAAGGTTATTTCACTTGAGATTGTGATTTTTATATTATTTTGTTAGCATGTTATCACATGCCAGTCAAGATTTGTTCACATGTTTGTGGAAAGTAGTTCCACAATTAATTGCTTTCTCATTGCATGTAATGTTTGTTTTAGTTTTTCTAGTATTTCTAGTAGGACTTCGTGAATATGGACTCCTGGATTTGAAAGAACTCGATTTTCTCCAGATGAATCAAGCACCAGGTCTCTTCCTCGGACAATTCCTGCAAAAGATGATTAAGGACAAGATCGGAAATATACATGAAGGTACAGTTATATATTGATGAATTCAAGATTATTTCACTGCATTTTATACCGATAAATTCAAGATTATTTCACTTGAAATAGTAATTTGTATATTATTTTGCTTGTATGCTATAACATGAATGGTAGTTGAAGATTCTTTAACTTGTGTAAAGATAAGTAATTTGACGGAAAAAGCTAAGCAATGTTCAGATTGTTGAGTAAAATGTCCGTGTTTTTCAAGTATTTCAATAAGGGATATTTGTATATTATTTTGCTTGTGTATGTGCTATTACATGAGAGGTAGTCAAGATTCTTTCACTTGTGTAAAGAAAAGTAGTTTTACGATTGAGTAGAATGTGTTTGTCTAGTATTTCAATACGGGCTTTGAGTTTAGCTACTTAACTTGATTTCGAGGAACTGGTTTCTGTTCCAAAGTACTAAGAGTTAATAGTCCAAGAGAATGCAAATCGAGTGCATCAAGGATGTTGTGAGCACTATGTCTTGTTTACTTACTTGTCTTTTGCATTTTAGTTGCAAAACAGATGTATGGAAGTCATTGGACAATTCCTGCAGAGTGTGGTTAAGGACAAGGTCACAAGAATGCAGAAAGGTACATATGCATTTTATACTCCTGAAATGAAGGTTATTTCACTTGAAATTGATTTGTGTATTGATTTGTTAGCGTGTTATTTCTTGCCAAGTATTCAAAATTGTTTCACTTTTGTGAAGTGGAGCCTAGGTGGCCGAGTGGTTTAAGCCACGTGCCTACAGATCACAGCGCCCCTCACTGCCTAGGTTCGAATCCTACTCGGCACAGAACCTAGTGTGAGAAAGTTTGTCAGTTCGCTTGCCTAAGGTCAGTTGTTTTTTCCGGGCACTCCCGGTTTCCTCCCAGAACTGACCGCCCCGAAATAAGTTAAAGAGTGTAAAACACCATTACTCCAATTCACTTTTCTGAAGAGTAATTCTACAATTGATTGCTTTCTCATTTTATGAAATGCCAATGTTTTTGTTTTTGTAATATTTCCAGTAAGCCTTTGTGAATATTGCCTCTCCTGTATTTCACATGACTGGGTTCTGTTCCATTGTACCAAGTGTCAGAAGGCCTAGAGAGTAAAAACCAAGCCCATTGATGGTCTGAATTGAATGTCTGGTTTGTATTATGTTTGAAACATTTTTTGTTTGCATTTCAGTTGACGAACAGAATTGATGAAGCTGTTGGACAATTCCTGCAGGGTATGGTTAAGGACAAGGTCACAAGTATACATAAAGGTAAAATTTTGTTGCATTTATACTCAGTGTCGTTAATTGCACTTGAAATTTTGATTTATATATATATTTTTGTTAGGACTTGGAGGATATTGCCACATCTGGATTTTTAGGAGTCGGATTTTCTTCAAATGGACCAAGCACCAGGACTCTCCATTAGACATTTCCTGCAAAAGATGACACAAATATAAATGAAGGTACAACTTTACTGCGTTTTATACTGATTAATTCAGGTTTATTTACTTGAAATAGTAGTTTATATATTATTTTGCTTTCATGCTATTCCATGAGAGGTAGTCAAGATTCTTTCACTTGTGTGGAGAAAAGCAGTTTTACGATCAAGTAAAATGTCAGTGTTTTTCTAGTATTTCAATAAAGAATATTTGTATATTATTTTGTTTGCATGCTATTACATGAAATGTAGTCAATAGTACTATGATTTACTAGTCCAAGTGAGTGAAAAACGAGCACATCAAGGATCTTTTGAGCACTGTCTTATTTAATTATTTGTCTTTTGAATTTTAGTTGGAAAAGAGAGGTATGGAAGCCATTGAATGATGCCTATAGAACATGAATTAGGACAAGGTCACGGTTATAAATAAAGGTACAGTTAAATTGTATTTTTTTACTCATAAAGTCAAGGTTATTTCACTTGAGATTGTGATTTTTATATTATTTTGTTAGCATGTTATCACATGCCAGTCAAGATTTGTTCACATGTTTGTGGAAAGTAGTTCCACAATTGATTGCTTTCTCATTGCATGTAATGTTTGTTTTAGTTTTTCTAGTATTTCTAGTAGGACTTCGTGAATATGGACTTCTGGATTTGAAAGAACTCGATTTTCTCCAGATGAACCAAGCACCAGGTCTCTTCCTTGGACAATTCCTGCAAAAGATGATTAAGGACAAGATCAGAAATATACATGAAGGTACAATTATATATTGATGAATTCAAGATTATTTCACTGCATTTTATACCGATAAATTCAAGATTATTTCACTTTATTTTATACTGATAATTCAAGATTATTTCACTTTATATTATACTGATAAATTCAAGATTATTTCACTTGAAATAGTAATTTATATATTATTTTGCTTGTATGCTATAACATGAATTGGTAGTTGAAGATTCTTTAACTTGTGTAAAGAAAAGTAGATTGATGGAAAAAGCTAAGGAATGTTCCGATTGTTGAGTAAAATGTCCATGTTTTTCAAGTATTTCAATAAGGGATACTTGTATATTTTTTTGCTTGTGTATGTGCTATTACATGAGAGGTAGTCGAGATTCTTTCACTTGTGTAAAGAAAAGTAGTTTTACGATTGAGTAGAATGTGTTTGTCTAGTATTTCAATACGGGCTTTGAGTTTAGCTACTTAACTGGATTTCGAGGAACTGGTTTCTGTTCCAAAGTACTAAGAGTTAATAGTCCAAGAGAATGCAAATCGAGTGCATCAAGGATGTTGTGAGCACTATGTCTTGTTTACTTACTTGTCTTTTGCATTTTAGTTGCAAAACAGATGTATGGAAGTCATTGGACAATTCCTGCAGAGTGTGGTTAAGGACAAGGTCACAAGAATGCAGAAAGGTACATATGCATTTTATACTCCTGAAATGAAGGTTATTTCACTTGAAATTGATTTGTGTATTGATTTGTTAGCGTGTTATTTCTTGCCAAGTATTCAAAATTGTTTCACTTTTGTGAAGTGGAGCCTAGGTGGCCGAGTGGTTTAAGCACGTGCCTACAGATCACAGCGCCCCTCACTGCCTAGGTTGGAATCCTACTCGGCACAGAACCTAGTGTGAGAAAGTTTGTCAGTTCGCTTGCCTAAGGTCAGTTGTTTTTTTTCCGGGCACTCCCGGTTTCCTCCCAGAACTGACCGCCCCGAAATAAGTTAAAGAGTGTAAAACACCATTACTCCAATTCACTTTTCTGAAGAGTAATTCTACAATTGATTGCTTTCTCATTTTATGAAATGCCAATGTTTTTGTTTTTGTAATATTTCCAGTAAGCCTTTGTGAATATTGCCTCTCCTGTATTTCACATGACTGGGTTCTGTTCCATTGTACCAAGTGTCAGAAGGCCTAGAGAGTAAAAACCAAGCCCATTGATGGTCTGAATTGAATGTCTGGTTTGTATTTTGCTTGAAAAATTTTTTGTTTGCATTTCAGTTGACCAACAGAATTGATGAAGCTGTTGGACAATTCCTGTAGGGTATGGTTAAGGACAAGGTCACAAGTATACATAAAGGTAAAATTTTGTTGCATTTATACTCAGTGTCGTTAATTGCACTTGAAATTTTGATTTATATATATATTTTTGTTAGGACTTGGAGGATATTGCCACATCTGGATTTTTAGGAGTCGGATTTTCTTCAAATGGACCAAGCACCAGGACTCTCCATTAGACATTTCCTGCAAAAGATGACACAAATATAAATGAAGGTACAACTTTACTGCGTTTTATACTGATTAATTCAGGTTTATTTACTTGAAATAGTAATTTGTATATTATTTTGCTTTCATGCTATTCCATGAGAGGTAGTCAAGATACTTTCACTTGCGTAGAGAAAAGCATGCAATTCGACGATCAAGTAAAATGTCAGTGTTTTTCTAGTATTTTCAATAAAGGATATTTGTATATTATTTTGTTTGCATGCTATTACATGAAATGTAGTCAATAGTACTATGATTTACTAGTCCAAGTGAGTGAAAAACGAGCACATCAAGGATCTTTTGAGCACTGTCTTATTTAATTATTTGTCTTTTGAATTTTAGTTGGAAAAGAGAGGTATGGAAGCCATTGAATGATGCCTATAGAACATGAATTAGGACAAGGTCACCGGTTATAAATAAAGGTACAGTTAAATTGTATTTTTTTACTCATAAAGTCAAGGTTATTTCACTTGAGATTGTGATTTTTATATTATTTTGTTAGCATGTTATCACATGCCAGTCAAGATTTGTTCACATGTTTGTGGAAAGTAGTTCCACAATTGATTGCTTTCTCATTGCATGTAATGTTTGTTTTAGTTTTTCTAGTATTTCTAGTAGGACTTCGTGAATATGGACTTCTGGATTTGAAAGAACTCGATTTTCTCCAGATGAACCAAGCACCAGGTCTCTTCCTTGGACAATTCCTGCAAAAGATGATTAAGGACAAGATCGGAAATATACATGAAGGTACAAGTTATATATTGATGAATTCAAGATTATTTCACTGCATTTTATACCGATAAATTCAAGATTATTTCACTTTATTTTATACTGATAATTCAAGATTATTTCACTTTATATTATACTGATAAATTCAAGATTATTTCACTTGAAATAGTAATTTATATATTATTTTGCTTGTATGCTATAACATGATTGGTAGTTGAAGATTCTTTAACTTGTGTAAAGAAAAGTAGATTGATGGAAAAAGCTAAGGAATGTTCCGATTGTTGAGTAAAATGTCCATGTTTTTCAAGTATTTCAATAAGGGATACTTGTATATTTTTTTGCTTGTGTATGTGCTATTACATGAGAGGTAGTCGAGATTCTTTCACTTGTGTAAAGAAAAGTAGTTTTACGATTGAGTAGAATGTGTTTGTCTAGTATTTCAATACGGGCTTTGAGTTTAGCTACTTAACTGGATTTCGAGGAACTGGTTTCTGTTCCAAAGTACTAAGAGTTAATAGTCCAAGAGAATGCAAATCGAGTGCATCAAGGATGTTGTGAGCACTATGTCTTGTTTACTTACTTGTCTTTTGCATTTTAGTTGCAAAACAGAAGTATGGAAGTCATTGGACAATTCCTGCAGAGTGTGGTTAAGGACAAGGTCACAAGAATGCAGAAAGGTACATATGCATTTTATACTCCTGAAATGAAGGTTATTTCACTTGAAATTGATTTGTGTATTGATTTGTTAGCGTGTTATTTCTTGCCAAGTATTCAAAATTGTTTCACTTTTGTGAAGTGGAGCCTAGGTGGCCGAGTGGTTTAAGCACGTGCCTACAGATCACAGCGCCCCTCACTGCCTAGGTTGGAATCCTACTCGGCACAGAACCTAGTGTGAGAAAGTTTGTCAGTTCGCTTGCCTAAGGTCAGTTGTTTTTTTTCGGGCACTCCCGGTTTCCTCCCAGAACTGACCGCCCCGAAATAAGTTAAAGAGTGTAAAACACCATTACTCCAATTCACTTTTCTGAAGAGTAATTCTACAATTGATTGCTTTCTCATTTTATGAAATGCCAATGTTTTTGTTTTTGTAATATTTCCAGTAAGCCTTTGTGAATATTGCCTCTCCTGTATTTCACATGACTGGGTTCTGTTCCATTGTACCAAGTGTCAGAAGGCCTAGAGAGTAAAAACCAAGCCCATTGATGGTCTGAATTGAATGTCTGGTTTGTATTTTGCTTGAAAAATTTTTTGTTTGCATTTCAGTTGACCAACAGAATTGATGAAGCTGTTGGACAATTCCTGTAGGGTATGGTTAAGGACAAGGTCACAAGTATACATAAAGGTAAAATTTTGTTGCATTTATACTCAGTGTCGTTAATTGCACTTGAAATTTTGATTTATATATATATTTTTGTTAGGACTTGGAGGATATTGCCACATCTGGATTTTTAGGAGTCGGATTTTCTTCAAATGGACCAAGCACCAGGACTCTCCATTAGACATTTCCTGCAAAAGATGACACAAATATAAATGAAGGTACAACTTTACTGCGTTTTATACTGATTAATTCAGGTTTATTTACTTGAAATAGTAATTTGTATATTATTTTGCTTTCATGCTATTCCATGAGAGGTAGTCAAGATTCTTTCACTTGTGTAGGAGAAAAGCATGCAATTTGACGATCAAGTAAAATGTCAGTGTTTTTCTAGTATTTCAATAAAGAATATTTGTATATTATTTTGTTTGCATGCTATTACATGAAATGTAGTCAATAGTACTATGATTTACTAGTCCAAGTGAGTGAAAAACGAGCACATCAAGGATCTTTTGAGCACTGTCTTATTTAATTATTTGTCTTTTGAATTTTAGTTGGAAAAGAGAGGTATGGAAGCCATTGAATGATGCCTATAGAACATGAATTAGGACAAGGTCACGGTTATAAATAAAGGTACAGTTAAATTGTATTTTTTTACTCATAAAGTCAAGGTTATTTCACTTGAGATTGTGATTTTTATATTATTTTGTTAGCATGTTATCACATGCCAGTCAAGATTTGTTCACATGTTTGTGGAAAGTAGTTCCACAATTGATTGCTTTCTCATTGCATGTAATGTTTGTTTTAGTTTTTCTAGTATTTCTAGTAGGACTTCGTGAATATGGACTTCTGGATTTGAAAGAACTCGATTTTCTCCAGATGAACCAAGCACCAGGTCTCTTCCTTGGACAATTCCTGCAAAAGATGATTAAGGACAAGATCAGAAATATACATGAAGGTACAGTTATATATTGATGAATTCAAGATTATTTCACTGCATTTTATACCGATAAATTCAAGATTATTTCACTTTATTTTATACTGATAATTCAAGATTATTTCACTTTATATTATACTGATAAATTCAAGATTATTTCACTTGAAATAGTAATTTATATATTATTTTGCTTGTATGCTATAACATGATTGGTAGTTGAAGATTCTTTAACTTGTGTAAAGAAAAGTAGATTGATGGAAAAAGCTAAGGAATGTTCCGATTGTTGAGTAAAATGTCCGTGTTTTTCAAGTATTTCAATAAGGGATATTTGTATATTTTTTTGCTTGTGTATGTGCTATTACATGAGAGGTAGTCGAGATTCTTTCACTTGTGTAAAGAAAAGTAGTTTTACGATTGAGTAGAATGTGTTTGTCTAGTATTTCAATACGGGCTTTGAGTTTAGCTACTTAACTGGATTTCGAGGAACTGGTTTCTGTTCCAAAGTACTAAGAGTTAATAGTCCAAGAGAATGCAAATCGAGTGCATCAAGGATGTTGTGAGCACTATGTCTTGTTTACTTACTTGTCTTTTGCATTTTAGTTGCAAAACAGAAGTATGGAAGTCATTGGACAATTCCTGCAGAGTGTGGTTAAGGACAAGGTCACAAGAATGCAGAAAGGTACATATGCATTTTATACTCCTGAAATGAAGGTTATTTCACTTGAAATTGATTTGTGTATTGATTTGTTAGCGTGTTATTTCTTGCCAAGTATTCAAAATTGTTTCACTTTTGTGAAGTGGAGCCTAGGTGGCCGAGTGGTTTAAGCACATGCCTACAGATCACAGCGCCCCTCACTGCCTAGGTTGGAATCCTACTCGGCACAGAACCTAGTGTGAGAAAGTTTGTCAGTTCGCTTGCCTAAGGTCAGTTGTTTTTTTTTCGGGCACTCCCGGTTTCCTCCCAGAACTGACCGCCCCGAAATAAGTTAAAGAGTGTAAAACACCATTACTCCAATTCACTTTTCTGAAGAGTAATTCTACAATTGATTGCTTTCTCATTTTATGAAATGCCAATGTTTTTGTTTTTGTAATATTTCCAGTAAGCCTTTGTGAATATTGCCTCTCCTGTATTTCACATGACTGGGTTCTGTTCCATTGTACCAAGTGTCAGAAGGCCTAGAGAGTAAAAACCAAGCCCATTGATGGTCTGAATTGAATGTCTGGTTTGTATTATGTTTGAAACATTTTTTGTTTGCATTTCAGTTGACGAACAGAATTGATGAAGCTGTTGGACAATTCCTGTAGGGTATGGTTAAGGACAAGGTCACAAGTATACATAAAGGTAAAATTTTGTTGCATTTATACTCAGTGTCGTTAATTGCACTTGAAATTTTGATTTATATATATATTTTTGTTAGGACTTGGAGGATATTGCCACATCTGGATTTTTAGGAGTCGGATTTTCTTCAAATGGACCAAGCACCAGGACTCTCCATTAGACATTTCCTGCAAAAGATGACACAAATATAAATGAAGGTACAACTTTACTGCGTTTTATACTGATTAATTCAGGTTTATTTACTTGAAATAGTAGTTTATATATTATTTTGCTTTCATGCTATTCCATGAGAGGTAGTCAAGATTCTTTCACTTGTGTAGGAGAAAAGCATGCAATTTACGATCAAGTCAAATGTCAGTGTTTTTCTAGTATTTCAATAAAGGAATATTTGTATATTATTTTGTTTGCATGCTATTACATGAAATGTAGTCAATAGTACTATGATTTACTAGTCCAAGTGAGTGAAAAACGAGCACATCAAGGATCTTTTGAGCACTGTCTTATTTAATTATTTGTCTTTTGAATTTTAGTTGGAAAAGAGAGGTATGGAAGCCATTGAATGATGCCTATAGAACATGAATTAGGACAAGGTCACGGTTATAAATAAAGGTACAGTTAAATTGTATTTTTTTTACTCATAAAGTCAAGGTTATTTCACTTGAGATTGTGATTTTTATATTATTTTGTTAGCATGTTATCACATGCCAGTCAAGATTTGTTCACATGTTTGTGGAAAGTAGTTCCACAATTGATTGCTTTCTCATTGCATGTAATGTTTGTTTTAGTTTTTCTAGTATTTCTAGTAGGACTTCGTGAATATGGACTTCTGGATTTGAAAGAACTCGATTTTCTCCAGATGAACCAAGCACCAGGTCTCTTCCTTGGACAATTCCTGCAAAAGATGATTAAGGACAAGATCAGAAATATACATGAAGGTACAGTTATATATTGATGAATTCAAGATTATTTCACTGCATTTTATACCGATAAATTCAAGATTATTTCACTTTATTTTATACTGATAATTCAAGATTATTTCACTTTATATTATACTGATAAATTCAAGATTATTTCACTTGAAATAGTAATTTATATATTATTTTGCTTGTATGCTATAACATGATTGGTAGTTGAAGATTCTTTAACTTGTGTAAAGAAAAGTAGATTGATGGAAAAAGCTAAGGAATGTTCCGATTGTTGAGTAAAATGTCCGTGTTTTTCAAGTATTTCAATAAGGGATATTTGTATATTTTTTTGCTTGTGTATGTGCTATTACATGAGAGGTAGTCGAGATTCTTTCACTTGTGTAAAGAAAAGTAGTTTTACGATTGAGTAGAATGTGTTTGTCTAGCTATTTCAATACGGGCTTTGAGTTTAGCTACTTAACTGGATTTCGAGGAACTGGTTTCTGTTCCAAAGTACTAAGAGTTAATAGTCCAAGAGAATGCAAATCGAGTGCATCAAGGATGTTGTGAGCACTATGTCTTGTTTACTTACTTGTCTTTTGCATTTTAGTTGCAAAACAGAAGTATGGAAGTCATTGGACAATTCCTGCAGAGTGTGGTTAAGGACAAGGTCACAAGAATGCAGAAAGGTACATATGCATTTTATACTCCTGAAATGAAGGTTATTTCACTTGAAATTGATTTGTGTATTGATTTGTTAGCGTGTTATTTCTTGCCAAGTATTCAAAATTGTTTCACTTTTGTGAAGTGGAGCCTAGGTGGCCGAGTGGTTTAAACACGTGCCTACAGATCACAGCGCCCCTCACTGCCTAGGTTGGAATCCTACTCGGCACAGAACTTAGTGTGAGAAAGTTTGTCAGTTCGCTTGCCTAAGGTCAGTTGTTTTTTTTCGGGCACTCCCGGTTTCCTCCCAGAACTGACCGCCCCGAAATAAGTTAAAGAGTGTAAAACACCATTACTCCAATTCACTTTTCTGAAGAGTAATTCTACAATTGATTGCTTTCTCATTTTATGAAATGCCAATGTTTTTGTTTTTGTAATATTTCCAGTAAGCCTTTGTGAATATTGCCTCTCCTGTATTTCACATGACTGGGTTCTGTTCCATTGTACCAAGTGTCAGAAGGCCTAGAGAGTATAAACCAAGCCCATTGATGGTCTGAATTGAATGTCTGGTTTGTATTATGTTTGAAACATTTTTTGTTTGCATTTCAGTTGACCGAACAGAATTCATGAAGCTGTTGGACAATTCCTGTAGGGTATGGTTAAGGACAAGGTCACAAGTATACATAAAGGTAAAATTTTGTTGCATTTATACTCAGTGTCGTTAATTGCACTTGAAATTTTGATTTATATATATATTTTTGTTAGGACTTGGAGGATATTGCCACATCTGGATTTTTAGGAGTCGGATTTTCTTCAAATGGACCAAGCACCAGGACTCTCCATTAGACATTTCCTGCAAAAGATGACACAAATATAAATGAAGGTACAACTTTACTGCGTTTTATACTGATTAATTCAGGTTTATTTACTTGAAATAGTAATTTGTATATTATTTTGCTTTCAGGCTATTCCATGAGAGGTAGTCAAGATACTTTCACTTGCGTAGAGAAAAGCATGCAATTCGACGATCAAGTAAAATGTCAGTGTTTTTCTAGTATTTTCAATAAAGGATATTTGTATATTATTTTGTTTGCATGCTATTACATGAAATGTAGTCAATAGTACTATGATTTACTAGTCCAAGTGAGTGAAAAACGAGCACATCAAGGATCTTTTGAGCACTGTCTTATTTAATTATTTGTCTTTTGAATTTTAGTTGGAAAAGAGAGGTATGGAAGCCATTGAATGATGCCTATAGAACATGAATTAGGACAAGGTCACGGTTATAAATAAAGGTACAGTTAAATTGTATTTTTTTACTCATAAAGTCAAGGTTATTTCACTTGAGATTGTGATTTTTATATTATTTTGTTAGCATGTTATCACATGCCAGTCAAGATTTGTTCACATGTTTGTGGAAAGTAGTTCCACAATTGATTGCTTTCTCATTGCATGTAATGTTTGTTTTAGTTTTTCTAGTATTTCTAGTAGGACTTCGTGAATATGGACTTCTGGATTTGAAAGAACTCGATTTTCTCCAGATGAACCAAGCACCAGGTCTCTTCCTTGGACAATTCCTGCAAAAGATGATTAAGGACAAGATCAGAAATATACATGAAGGTACAATTATATATTGATGAATTCAAGATTATTTCACTGCATTTTATACCGATAAATTCAAGATTATTTCACTTTATTTTATACTGATAATTCAAGATTATTTCACTTTATATTATACTGATAAATTCAAGATTATTTCACTTGAAATAGTAATTTATATATTATTTTGCTTGTATGCTATAACATGATTGGTAGTTGAAGATTCTTTAACTTGTGTAAAGAAAAGTAGATTGATGGAAAAAGCTAAGGAATGTTCCGATTGTTGAGTAAAATGTCCATGTTTTTCAAGTATTTCAATAAGGGATACTTGTATATTTTTTTGCTTGTGTATGTGCTATTACATGAGAGGTAGTCAAGATTCTTTCACTTGTGTAAAGAAAAGTAGTTTTACGATTGAGTAGAATGTGTTTGTCTAGTATTTCAATACGGGCTTTGAGTTTAGCTACTTAACTGGATTTCGAGGAACTGGTTTCTGTTCCAAAGTACTAAGAGTTAATAGTCCAAGAGAATGCAAATCGAGTGCATCAAGGATGTTGTGAGCACTATGTCTTGTTTACTTGTCTTTTGCATTTTAGTTGCAAAACAGAAGTATGGAAGTCATTGGACAATTCCTGCAGAGTGTGGTTAAGGACAAGGTCACAAGAATGCAGAAAGGTACATATGCATTTTATACTCCTGAAATGAAGGTTATTTCACTTGAAATTGATTTGTGTATTGATTTGTTAGCGTGTTATTTCTTGCCAAGTATTCAAAATTGTTTCACTTTTGTGAAGTGGAGCCTAGGTGGCCGAGTGGTTTAAGCACGTGCCTACAGATCACAGCGCCCCTCACTGCCTAGGTTGGAATCCTACTCGGCACAGAACCTAGTGTGAGAAAGTTTGTCAGTTCGCTTGCCTAAGGTCAGTTGTTTTTTCCGGGCACTCCCGGTTTCCTCCCAGAACTGACCGCCCCGAAATAAGTTAAAGAGTGTAAAACACCATTACTCCAATTCACTTTTCTGAAGAGTAATTCTACAATTGATTGCTTTCTCATTTTATGAAATGCCAATGTTTTTGTTTTTGTAATATTTCCAGTAAGCCTTTGTGAATATTGCCTCTCCTGTATTTCACATGACTGGGTTCTGTTCCATTGTACCAAGTGTCAGAAGGCCTAGAGAGTAAAAACCAAGCCCATTGATGGTCTGAATTGAATGTCTGGTTTGTATTTTGCTTGAAAAATTTTTTGTTTGCATTTCAGTTGACCAACAGAATTGATGAAGCTGTTGGACAATTCCTGTAGGGTATGGTTAAGGACAAGGTCACAAGTACACATAAAGGTAAAATTTTGTTGCATTTATACTCAGTGTCGTTAATTGCACTTGAAATTTTGATTTATATATATATTTTTGTTAGGACTTGGAGGATATTGCCACATCTGGATTTTTAGGAGTCGGATTTTCTTCAAATGGACCAAGCACCAGGACTCTCCATTAGACATTTCCTGCAAAAGATGACACAAATATAAATGAAGGTACAACTTTACTGCGTTTTATACTGATTAATTCAGGTTTATTTACTTGAAATAGTAATTTGTATATTATTTTGCTTTCATGCTATTCCATGAGAGGTAGTCGAGATTCTTTCACTTGTGTGGAGAAAAGCATGCAATTTGACGATCAAGTAAAATGTCAGTGTTTTTCTAGTATTTCAATAAAGAATATTTGTATATTATTTTGTTTGCATGCTATTACATGAAATGTAGTCAATAGTACTATGATTTACTAGTCCAAGTGAGTGAAAAACGAGCACATCAAGGATCTTTTGAGCACTGTCTTATTTAATTATTTGTCTTTTGAATTTTAGTTGGAAAAGAGAGGTATGGAAGCCATTGAATGATGCCTATAGAACATGAATTAGGACAAGGTTACGGTTATAAATAAAGGTACAGTTAAATTGTATTTTTTTACTCATAAAGTCAAGGTTATTTCACTTGAGATTGTGATTTTTATATTATTTTGTTAGCATGTTATCACATGCCAGTCAAGATTTGTTCACATGTTTGTGGAAAGTAGTTCCACAATTAATTGCTTTCTCATTGCATGTAATGTTTGTTTTAGTTTTTCTAGTATTTCTAGTAGGACTTCGTGAATATGGACTCCTGGATTTGAAAGAACTCGATTTTCTCCAGATGAACCAAGCACCAGGTCTCTTCCTCGGACAATTCCTGCAAAAGATGATTAAGGACAAGATCGGAAATATACATGAAGGTACAGTTATATATTGATGAATTCAAGATTATTTCACTGCATTTTATACCGATAAATTCAAGATTATTTCACTTGAAATAGTAATTTGTATATTATTTTGCTTGTATGCTATAACATGAATGGTAGTTGAAGATTCTTTAACTTGTGTAAAGAAAAGTAGATTGATGGAAAAAGCTAAGGAATGTTCCGATTGTTGAGTAAAATGTCCGTGTTTTTCAAGTATTTCAATAAGGGATATTTGTATATTTTTTTGCTTGTGTATGTGCTATTACATGAGAGGTAGTCGAGATTCTTTCACTTGTGTAAAGAAAAGTAGTTTTACGATTGAGTAGAATGTGTTTGTCTAGTATTTCAATACGGGCTTTGAGTTTAGCTACTTAACTGGATTTCGAGGAACTGGTTTCTGTTCCAAAGTACTAAGAGTTAATAGTCCAAGAGAATGCAAATCGAGTGCATCAAGGATGTTGTGAGCACTATGTCTTGTTTACTTACTTGTCTTTTGCATTTTAGTTGCAAAACAGAAGTATGGAAGTCATTGGACAATTCCTGCAGAGTGTGGTCAAGGACAAGGTCACAAGAATGCAGAAAGGTACATATGCATTTTATACTCCTGAAATGAAGGTTATTTCACTTGAAATTGATTTGTGTATTGATTTGTTAGCGTGTTATTTCTTGCCAAGTATTCAAAATTGTTTCACTTTTGTGAAGTGGAGCCTAGGTGGCCGAGTGGTTTAAGCACGTGCCTACAGATCACAGCGCCCCTCACTGCCTAGGTTGGAATCTTACTCGGCACAGAACCTAGTGTAAGGAAAGTTTGTCAGTTCGCTTGCCTAAGGTCAGTTGTTTTTTCCGGGCACTCCCGGTTTCCTCCCAGAACTGACCGCCCCGAAATAAGTTAAAGAGTGTAAAACACCATTACTCCAATTCACTTTTCTGAAGAGTAATTCTACAATTGATTGCTTTCTCATTTTATGAAATGCCAATGTTTTTGTTTTTGTAATATTTCCAGTAAGCCTTTGTGAATATTGCCTCTCCTGTATTTCACATGACTGGGTTCTGTTCCATTGTACCAAGTGTCAGAAGGCCTAGAGAGTAAAAACCAAGCCCATTGATGGTCTGAATTGAATGTCTGGTTTGTATTTTGCTTGAAAAATTTTTTGTTTGCATTTCAGTTGACCAACAGAATTGATGAAGCTGTTGGACAATTCCTGTAGGGTATGGTTAAGGACAAGGTCACAAGTACACATAAAGGTAAAATTTTGTTGCATTTATACTCAGTGTCGTTAATTGCACTTGAAATTTTGATTTATATATATATTTTTGTTAGGACTTGGAGGATATTGCCACATCTGGATTTTTAGGAGTCGGATTTTCTTCAAATGGACCAAGCACCAGGACTCTCCATTAGACATTTCCTGCAAAAGATGACACAAATATAAATGAAGGTACAACTTTACTGCGTTTTATACTGATTAATTCAGGTTTATTTACTTGAAATAGTAATTTGTATATTATTTTGCTTTCATGCTATTCCATGAGAGGTAGTCGAGATTCTTTCACTTGTGTGGAGAAAAGCATGCAATTTGACGATCAAGTAAAATGTCAGTGTTTTTCTAGTATTTCAATAAAGAATATTTGTATATTATTTTGTTTGCATGCTATTACATGAAATGTAGTCAATAGTACTATGATTTACTAGTCCAAGTGAGTGAAAAACGAGCACATCAAGGATCTTTTGAGCACTGTCTTATTTAATTATTTGTCTTTTGAATTTTAGTTGGAAAAGAGAGGTATGGAAGCCATTGAATGATGCCTATAGAACATGAATTAGGACAAGGTCACGGTTATAAATAAAGGTACAGTTAAATTGTATTTTTTTACTCATAAAGTCAAGGTTATTTCACTTGAGATTGTGATTTTTATATTATTTTGTTAGCATGTTATCACATGCCAGTCAAGATTTGTTCACATGTTTGTGGAAAGTAGTTCCACAATTGATTGCTTTCTCATTGCATGTAATGTTTGTTTTAGTTTTTCTAGTATTTCTAGTAGGACTTCGTGAATATGGACTCCTGGATTTGAAAGAACTAGATTTTCTCCAGATGAACCAAGCACCAGGTCTCTTCCTTGGACAATTCCTGCAAAAGATGATTAAGGACAAGATCGGAAATATACATGAAGGTACAGTTATATATTGATGAATTCAAGATTATTTCACTGCATTTTATACCGATAAATTCAAGATTATTTCACTTGAAATAGTAATTTGTATATTATTTTGCTTGTATGCTATAACATGAATGGTAGTTGAAGATTCTTTAACTTGTGTAAAGAAAAGTAGATTGATGGAAAAAGCTAAGGAATGTTCCGATTGTTGAGTAAAATGTCCGTGTTTTTCAAGTATTTCAATAAGGGATATTTGTATATTTTTTTGCTTGTGTATGTGCTATTACATGAGAGGTAGTCGAGATTCTTTCACTTGTGTAAAGAAAAGTAGTTTTACGATTGAGTAGAATGTGTTTGTCTAGTATTTCAATACGGGCTTTGAGTTTAGCTACTTAACTGGATTTCGAGGAACTGGTTTCTGTTCCAAAGTACTAAGAGTTAATAGTCCAAGAGAATGCAAATCGAGTGCATCAAGGATGTTGTGAGCACTATGTCTTGTTTACTTACTTGTCTTTTGCATTTTAGTTGCAAAACAGAAGTATGGAAGTCATTGGACAATTCCTGCAGAGTGTGGTCAAGGACAAGGTCACAAGAATGCAGAAAGGTACATATGCATTTTATACTCCTGAAATGAAGGTTATTTCACTTGAAATTGATTTGTGTATTGATTTGTTAGCGTGTTATTTCTTGCCAAGTATTCAAAATTGTTTCACTTTTGTGAAGTGGAGCCTAGGTGGCCGAGTGGTTTAAGCACGTGCCTACAGATCACAGCGCCCCTCACTGCCTAGGTTGGAATCTTACTCGGCACAGAACCTAGTGTAAGGAAAGTTTGTCAGTTCGCTTGCCTAAGGTCAGTTGTTTTTTCCGGGCACTCCCGGTTTCCTCCCAGAACTGACCGCCCCGAAATAAGTTAAAGAGTGTAAAACACCATTACTCCAATTCACTTTTCTGAAGAGTAATTCTACAATTGATTGCTTTCTCATTTTATGAAATGCCAATGTTTTTGTTTTTGTAATATTTCCAGTAAGCCTTTGTGAATATTGCCTCTCCTGTATTTCACATGACTGGGTTCTGTTCCATTGTACCAAGTGTCAGAAGGCCTAGAGAGTAAAAACCAAGCCCATTGATGGTCTGAATTGAATGTCTGGTTTGTATTTTGCTTGAAAAATTTTTTGTTTGCATTTCAGTTGACCAACAGAATTGATGAAGCTGTTGGACAATTCCTGTAGGGTATGGTTAAGGACAAGGTCACAAGTATACATAAAGGTAAAATTTTGTTGCATTTATACTCAGTGTCGTTAATTGCACTTGAAATTTTGATTTATATATATATTTTTGTTAGGACTTGGAGGATATTGCCACATCTGGATTTTTAGGAGTCGGATTTTCTTCAAATGGACCAAGCACCAGGACTCTCCATTAGACATTTCCTGCAAAAGATGACACAAATATAAATGAAGGTACAACTTTACTGCGTTTTATACTGATTAATTCAGGTTTATTTACTTGAAATAGTAATTTGTATATTATTTTGCTTTCAGGCTATTCCATGAGAGGTAGTCAAGATACTTTCACTTGCGTAGAGAAAAGCATGCAATTCGACGATCAAGTAAAATGTCAGTGTTTTTCTAGTTTTTTCAATAAAGGATATTTGTATATTATTTTGTTTGCATGCTATTACATGAAATGTAGTCAATAGTACTATGATTTACTAGTCCAAGTGAGTGAAAAACGAGCACATCAAGGATCTTTTGAGCACTGTCTTATTTAATTATTTGTCTTTTGAATTTTAGTTGGAAAAGAGAGGTATGGAAGCCATTGAATGATGCCTATAGAACATGAATTAGGACAAGGTCACGGTTATAAATAAAGGTACAGTTAAATTGTATTTTTTTACTCATAAAGTCAAGGTTATTTCACTTGAGATTGTGATTTTTATATTATTTTGTTAGCATGTTATCACATGCCAGTCAAGATTTGTTCACGTTTGTGGAAAGTAGTTCCACAATTAATTGCTTTCTCATTGCATGTAATGTTTGTTTTAGTTTTTCTAGTATTTCTAGTAGGACTTCGTGAATATGGACTCCTGGATTTGAATGACTCGATTTTCTCCAGATGAACCAAGCACCAGGTCTCTTCCTCGGACAATTCCTGCAAAAGATGATTAAGGACAAGATCGGAAATATACATGAAGGTACAGTTATATATTGATGAATTCAAGATTATTTCACTGCATTTTATACCGATAAATTCAAGATTATTTCACTTTATTTTATACTGATAATTCAAGATTATTTCACTTTATATTATACTGATAAATTCAAGATTATTTCACTTGAAATAGTAATTTATATATTATTTTGCTTGTATGCTATAACATGATTGGTAGTTGAAGATTCTTTAACTTGTGTAAAGAAAAGTAGATTGATGGAAAAAGCTAAGGAATGTTCCGATTGTTGAGTAAAATGTCCATGTTTTTCAAGTATTTCAATAAGGGATATTTGTATATTTTTTTGCTTGTGTATGTGCTATTACATGAGAGGTAGTCGAGATTCTTTCACTTGTGTAAAGAAAAGTAGTTTTACGATTGAGTAGAATGTGTTTGTCTAGTATTTCAATACGGGCTTTGAGTTTAGCTACTTAACTGGATTTCGAGGAACTGGTTTCTGTTCCAAAGTACTAAGAGTTAATAGTCCAAGAGAATGCAAATCGAGTGCATCAAGGATGTTGTGAGCACTATGTCTTGTTTACTTACTTGTCTTTTGCATTTTAGTTGCAAAACAGAAGTATGGAAGTCATTGGACAATTCCTGCAGAGTGTGGTCAAGGACAAGGTCACAAGAATGCAGAAAGGTACATATGCATTTTATACTCCTGAAATGAAGGTTATTTCACTTGAAATTGATTTGTGTATTGATTTGTTAGCGTGTTATTTCTTGCCAAGTATTCAAAATTGTTTCACTTTTGTGAAGTGGAGCCTAGGTGGCCGAGTGGTTTAAGCACGTGCCTACAGATCACAGCGCCCCTCACTGCCTAGGTTGGAATCTTACTCGGCACAGAACCTAGTGTAAGGAAAGTTTGTCAGTTCGCTTGCCTAAGGTCAGTTGTTTTTTTCCGGGCACTCCCGGTTTCCTCCCAGAACTGACCGCCCCGAAATAAGTTAAAGAGTGTAAAACACCATTACTCCAATTCACTTTTCTGAAGAGTAATTCTACAATTGATTGCTTTCTCATTTTATGAAATGCCAATGTTTTTGTTTTTGTAATATTTCCAGTAAGCCTTTGTGAATATTGCCTCTCCTGTATTTCACATGACTGGGTTCTGTTCCATTGTACCAAGTGTCAGAAGGCCTAGAGAGTAAAAACCAAGCCCATTGATGGTCTGAATTGAATGTCTGGTTTGTATTTTGCTTGAAAAATTTTTTGTTTGCATTTCAGTTGACCAACAGAATTGATGAAGCTGTTGGACAATTCCTGTAGGGTATGGTTAAGGACAAGGTCACAAGTATACATAAAGGTAAAATTTTGTTGCATTTATACTCAGTGTCGTTAATTGCACTTGAAATTTTGATTTATATATATATTTTTGTTAGGACTTGGAGGATATTGCCACATCTGGATTTTTAGGAGTCGGATTTTCTTCAAATGGACCAAGCACCAGGACTCTCCATTAGACATTTCCTGCAAAAGATGACACAAATATAAATGAAGGTACAACTTTACTGCGTTTTATACTGATTAATTCAGGTTTATTTACTTGAAATAGTAATTTGTATATTATTTTGCTTTCAGGCTATTCCATGAGAGGTAGTCAAGATACTTTCACTTGCTGTAGAGAAAAGCATGCAATTCGACGATCAAGTAAAATGTCAGTGTTTTTCTAGTTTTTTCAATAAAGGATATTTGTATATTATTTTGTTTGCATGCTATTACATGAAATGTAGTCAATAGTACTATGATTTACTAGTCCAAGTGAGTGAAAAACGAGCACATCAAGGATCTTTTGAGCACTGTCTTATTTAATTATTTGTCTTTTGAATTTTAGTTGGAAAAGAGAGGTATGGAAGCCATTGAATGATGCCTATAGAACATGAATTAGGACAAGGTCACGGTTATAAATAAAGGTACAGTTAAATTGTATTTTTTTACTCATAAAGTCAAGGTTATTTCACTTGAGATTGTGATTTTTATATTATTTTGTTAGCATGTTATCACATGCCAGTCAAGATTTGTTCACATGTTTGTGGAAAGTAGTTCCACAATTGATTGCTTTCTCATTGCATGTAATGTTTGTTTTAGTTTTTCTAGTATTTCTAGTAGGACTTCGTGAATATGGACTTCTGGATTTGAAAGAACTCGATTTTCTCCAGATGAACCAAGCACCAGGTCTCTTCCTTGGACAATTCCTGCAAAAGATGATTAAGGACAAGATCAGAAATATACATGAAGGTACAATTATATATTGATGAATTCAAGATTATTTCACTGCATTTTATACCGATAAATTCAAGATTATTTCACTTTATTTTATACTGATAATTCAAGATTATTTCACTTTATATTATACTGATAAATTCAAGATTATTTCACTTGAAATAGTAATTTATATATTATTTTGCTTGTATGCTATAACATGATTGGTAGTTGAAGATTCTTTAACTTGTGTAAAGAAAAGTAGATTGATGGAAAAAGCTAAGGAATGTTCCGATTGTTGAGTAAAATGTCCATGTTTTTCAAGTATTTCAATAAGGGATACTTGTATATTTTTTTGCTTGTGTATGTGCTATTACATGAGAGGTAGTCGAGATTCTTTCACTTGTGTAAAGAAAAGTAGTTTTACGATTGAGTAGAATGTGTTTGTCTAGTATTTCAATACGGGCTTTGAGTTTAGCTACTTAACTGGATTTCGAGGAACTGGTTTCTGTTCCAAAGTACTAAGAGTTAATAGTCCAAGAGAATGCAAATCGAGTGCATCAAGGATGTTGTGAGCACTATGTCTTGTTTACTTACTTGTCTTTTGCATTTTAGTTGCAAAACAGAAGTATGGAAGTCATTGGACAATTCCTGCAGAGTGTGGTTAAGGACAAGGTCACAAGAATGCAGAAAGGTACATATGCATTTTATACTCCTGAAATGAAGGTTATTTCACTTGAAATTGATTTGTGTATTGATTTGTTAGCGTGTTATTTCTTGCCAAGTATTCAAAATTGTTTCACTTTTGTGAAGTGGAGCCTAGGTGGCCGAGTGGTTTAAGCACGTGCCTACAGATCACAGCGCCCCTCACTGCCTAGGTTGGAATCCTACTCGGCACAGAACCTAGTGTGAGAAAGTTTGTCAGTTCGCTTGCCTAAGGTCAGTTGTTTTTTTCCAGGCACTCCCGGTTTCCTCCCAGAACTGACCGCCCCGAAATAAGTTAAAGAGTGTAAAACACCATTACTCCAATTCACTTTTCTGAAGAGTAATTCTACAATTGATTGCTTTCTCATTTTATGAAATGCCAATGTTTTTGTTTTTGTAATATTTCCAGTAAGCCTTTGTGAATATTGCCTCTCCTGTATTTCACATGACTGGGTTCTGTTCCATTGTACCAAGTGTCAGAAGGCCTAGAGAGTAAAAACCAAGCCCATTGATGGTCTGAATTGAATGTCTGGTTTGTATTTTGCTTGAAAAATTTTTTGTTTGCATTTCAGTTGACCAACAGAATTGATGAAGCTGTTGGACAATTCCTGTAGGGTATGGTTAAGGACAAGGTCACAAGTACACATAAAGGTAAAATTTTGTTGCATTTATACTCAGTGTCGTTAATTGCACTTGAAATTTTGATTTATATATATATTTTTGTTAGGACTTGGAGGATATTGCCACATCTGGATTTTTAGGAGTCGGATTTTCTTCAAATGGACCAAGCACCAGGACTCTCCATTAGACATTTCCTGCAAAAGATGACACAAATATAAATGAAGGTACAACTTTACTGCGTTTTATACTGATTAATTCAGGTTTATTTACTTGAAATAGTAATTTGTATATTATTTTGCTTTCATGCTATTCCATGAGAGGTAGTCGAGATTCTTTCACTTGCGTAGAGAAAAGCATGCAATTTGACGATCAAGTAAAATGTCAGTGTTTTTCTAGTATTTCAATAAAGAATATTTGTATATTATTTTGTTTGCATGCTATTACATGAAATGTAGTCAATAGTACTATGATTTACTAGTCCAAGTGAGTGAAAAACGAGCACATCAAGGATCTTTTGAGCACTGTCTTATTTAATTATTTGTCTTTTGAATTTTAGTTGGAAAAGAGAGGTATGGAAGCCATTGAATGATGCCTATAGAACATGAATTAGGACAAGGTCACGGTTATAAATAAAGGTACAGTTAAATTGTATTTTTTTACTCATAAAGTCAAGGTTATTTCACTTGAGATTGTGATTTTTATATTATTTTGTTAGCATGTTATCACATGCCAGTCAAGATTTGTTCACATGTTTGTGGAAAGTAGTTCCACAATTGATTGCTTTCTCATTGCATGTAATGTTTGTTTTAGTTTTTCTAGTATTTCTAGTAGGACTTCGTGAATATGGACTTCTGGATTTGAAAGAACTCGATTTTCTCCAGATGAACCAAGCACCAGGTCTCTTCCTTGGACAATTCCTGCAAAAGATGATTAAGGACAAGATCGGAAATATACATGAAGGTACAATTATATATTGATGAATTCAAGATTATTTCACTGCATTTTATACCGATAAATTCAAGATTATTTCACTTTATTTTATACTGATAATTCAAGATTATTTCACTTTATATTATACTGATAAATTCAAGATTATTTCACTTGAAATAGTAATTTATATATTATTTTGCTTGTATGCTATAACATGATTGGTAGTTGAAGATTCTTTAACTTGTGTAAAGAAAAGTAGATTGATGGAAAAAGCTAAGGAATGTTCCGATTGTTGAGTAAAATGTCCATGTTTTTCAAGTATTTCAATAAGGGATACTTGTATATTTTTTTGCTTGTGTATGTGCTATTACATGAGAGGTAGTCGAGATTCTTTCACTTGTGTAAAGAAAAGTAGTTTTACGATTGAGTAGAATGTGTTTGTCTAGTATTTCAATACGGGCTTTGAGTTTAGCTACTTAACTGGATTTCGAGGAACTGGTTTCTGTTCCAAAGTACTAAGAGTTAATAGTCCAAGAGAATGCAAATCGAGTGCATCAAGGATGTTGTGAGCACTATGTCTTGTTTACTTACTTGTCTTTTGCATTTTAGTTGCAAAACAGAAGTATGGAAGTCATTGGACAATTCCTGCAGAGTGTGGTTAAGGACAAGGTCACAAGAATGCAGAAAGGTACATATGCATTTTATACTCCTGAAATGAAGGTTATTTCACTTGAAATTGATTTGTGTATTGATTTGTTAGCGTGTTATTTCTTGCCAAGTATTCAAAATTGTTTCACTTTTGTGAAGTGGAGCCTAGGTGGCCGAGTGGTTTAAGCACGTGCCTACAGATCACAGCGCCCCTCACTGCCTAGGTTGGAATCCTACTCGGCACAGAACCTAGTGTGAGAAAGTTTGTCAGTTCGCTTGCCTAAGGTCAGTTGTTTTTTCCAGGCACTCCCGGTTTCCTCCCAGAACTGACCGCCCCGAAATAAGTTAAAGAGTGTAAAACACCATTACTCCAATTCACTTTTCTGAAGAGTAATTCTACAATTGATTGCTTTCTCATTTTATGAAATGCCAATGTTTTTGTTTTTGTAATATTTCCAGTAAGCCTTTGTGAATATTGCCTCTCCTGTATTTCACTGGGTTCTGTTCCATTGTACCAAGTGTCAGAAGGCCTAGAGAGTAAAAACCAAGCCCATTGATGGTCTGAATTGAATGTCTGGTTTGTATTTTGCTTGAAAAATTTTTTGTTTGCATTTCAGTTGACCAACAGAATTGATGAAGCTGTTGGACAATTCCTGTAGGGTATGGTTAAGGACAAGGTCACAAGTACACATAAAGGTAAAATTTTGTTGCATTTATACTCAGTGTCGTTAATTGCACTTGAAATTTTGATTTATATATATATTTTTGTTAGGACTTGGAGGATATTGCCACATCTGGATTTTTAGGAGTCGGATTTTCTTCAAATGGACCAAGCACCAGGACTCTCCATTAGACATTTCCTGCAAAAGATGACACAAATATAAATGAAGGTACAACTTTACTGCGTTTTATACTGATTAATTCAGGTTTATTTACTTGAAATAGTAATTTGTATATTATTTTGCTTTCATGCTATTCCATGAGAGGTAGTCGAGATTCTTTCACTTGCGTAGAGAAAAGCATGCAATTTGACGATCAAGTAAAATGTCAGTGTTTTTCTAGTATTTCAATAAAGAATATTTGTATATTATTTTGTTTGCATGCTATTACATGAAATGTAGTCAATAGTACTATGATTTACTAGTCCAAGTGAGTGAAAAACGAGCACATCAAGGATCTTTTGAGCACTGTCTTATTTAATTATTTGTCTTTTGAATTTTAGTTGGAAAAGAGAGGTATGGAAGCCATTGAATGATGCCTATAGAACATGAATTAGGACAAGGTTACGGTTATAAATAAAGGTACAGTTAAATTGTATTTTTTTACTCATAAAGTCAAGGTTATTTCACTTGAGATTGTGATTTTTATATTATTTTGTTAGCATGTTATCACATGCCAGTCAAGATTTGTTCACATGTTTGTGGAAAGTAGTTCCACAATTAATTGCTTTCTCATTGCATGTAATGTTTGTTTTAGTTTTTCTAGTATTTCTAGTAGGACTTCGTGAATATGGACTCCTGGATTTGAATGACTCGATTTTCTCCAGATGAACCAAGCACCAGGTCTCTTCCTCGGACAATTCCTGCAAAAGATGATTAAGGACAAGATCGGAAATATACATGAAGGTACAGTTATATATTGATGAATTCAAGATTATTTCACTGCATTTTATACCGATAAATTCAAGATTATTTCACTTTATTTTATACTGATAATTCAAGATTATTTCACTTTATATTATACTGATAAATTCAAGATTATTTCACTTGAAATAGTAATTTATATATTATTTTGCTTGTATGCTATAACATGATTGGTAGTTGAAGATTCTTTAACTTGTGTAAAGAAAAGTAGATTGATGGAAAAAGCTAAGGAATGTTCCGATTGTTGAGTAAAATGTCCATGTTTTTCAAGTATTTCAATAAGGGATATTTGTATATTTTTTTGCTTGTGTATGTGCTATTACATGAGAGGTAGTCGAGATTCTTTCACTTGTGTAAAGAAAAGTAGTTTTACGATTGAGTAGAATGTGTTTGTCTAGTATTTCAATACGGGCTTTGAGTTTAGCTACTTAACTGGATTTCGAGGAACTGGTTTCTGTTCCAAAGTACTAAGAGTTAATAGTCCAAGAGAATGCAAATCGAGTGCATCAAGGATGTTGTGAGCACTATGTCTTGTTTACTTACTTGTCTTTTGCATTTTAGTTGCAAAACAGAAGTATGGAAGTCATTGGACAATTCCTGCAGAGTGTGGTTAAGGACAAGGTCACAAGAATGCAGAAAGGTACATATGCATTTTATACTCCTGAAATGAAGGTTATTTCACTTGAAATTGATTTGTGTATTGATTTGTTAGCGTGTTATTTCTTGCCAAGTATTCAAAATTGTTTCACTTTTGTGAAGTGGAGCCTAGGTGGCCAAGTGGTTTAAGCACGTGCCTACAGATCACAGCGCCCCTCACTGCCTAGGTTGGAATCCTACTCGGCACAGAACCTAGTGTGAGAAAGTTTGTCAGTTCGCTTGCCTAAGGTCAGTTGTTTTTTCCGGGCACTCCCGGTTTCCTCCCAGAACTGACCGCCCCGAAATAAGTTAAAGAGTGTAAAACACCATTACTCCAATTCACTTTTCTGAAGAGTAATTCTACAATTGATTGCTTTCTCATTTTATGAAATGCCAATGTTTTTGTTTTTGTAATATTTCCAGTAAGCCTTTGTGAATATTGCCTCTCCTGTATTTCACATGACTGGGTTCTGTTCCATTGTACCAAGTGTCAGAAGGCCTAGAGAGTAAAAACCAAGCCCATTGATGGTCTGAATTGAATGTCTGGTTTGTATTATGCTGAAAAAATTTTTTGTTTGCATTTCAGTTGACCAACAGAATTGATGAAGCTGTTGGACAATTCCTGTAGGGTATGGTTAAGGACAAGGTCACAAGTATACATAAAGGTAAAATTTTGTTGCATTTATACTCAGTGTCGTTAATTGCACTTGAAATTTTGATTTATATATATATTTTTGTTAGGACTTGGAGGATATTGCCACATCTGGATTTTTAGGAGTCGGATTTTCTTCAAATGCACCAGGACTCTCCATTAGACATTTCCTGCAAAAGATGACACAAATATAAATGAAGGTACAACTTTACTGCGTTTTATACTGATTAATTCAGGTTTATTTACTTGAAATAGTAGTTTGTATATTATTTTGCTTTCATGCTATTCCATGAGAGGTAGTCGAGATTCTTTCACTTGCGTAGAGAAAAGCATGCAATTTGACGATCAAGTAAAATGTCAGTGTTTTTCTAGTATTTTCAATAAAGAATATTTGTATATTATTTTGCTTGCATGCTATTACATGAAATGTAGTCAATAGTACTATGATTTACTAGTCCAAGTGAGTGAAAAACGAGCACATCAAGGATCTTTTGAGCACTGTCTTATTTAATTGTCTTTTGAATTTTAGTTGGAAAAGAGAGGTATGGAAGCCATTGAATGATGCCTATAGAACATGAATTAGGACAAGGTCACGGTTATAAATAAAGGTACAGATAAATTGTATTTTTTTACTCATAAAGTCAAGGTTATTTCACTTGAGGTTGTGATTTTTATATTATTTTGTTAGCATGTTATCACATGCCAGTCAAGATTTGTTCACATGTTTGTGGAAAGTAGTTCCACAATTAATTGCTTTCTCATTGCATGTAATGTTTGTTTTAGTTTTTCTAGTATTTCTAGTAGGACTTCGTGAATATGGACTTCTGGATTTGAAAGAACTCGATTTTCTCCAGATGAACCAAGCACCAGGTCTCTTCCTTGGACAATTCCTGCAAAAGATGATTAAGGACAAGATCGGAAATATACATGAAGGTACAATTATATATTGATGAATTCAAGATTATTTCACTGCATTTTATACCGATAAATTCAAGATTATTTCACTTGAAATAATAATTTGTATATTATTTTGCTTGTATGCTATAACATGAATTGTAGTTGAAGATTCTTTTACTTGTGTAGAGAAAAGTAGTTTTACGATAAGTAAAATGTATATTATTTTGTTTGCATGCTATTACATGAAATGTATTCAATAGTACTAAGATTTACTAGTCCAAGTGAATTAATAAAGGAGCACATAAATTAGGATCTTTTGAGCCACTAGATGTATGTCTTATTCAATTATCCCCGGATCCATCTTAATGATGATGATGATGGTGTTGATGATGCTGATGCTGATGATGATGATGAAAACTTGCTCTTGATGATTTTCAAAAAGTGGAATATACTTGTAGTAAATATCATTAAGTGAGCAAAATTAGTGATATATAATAGTTATTATTACATTGTCACATTGTTAGCTCACCTGACCGAAAGGTCATGTGAGCTTATGGCATGGCACTGGCGTGTGTATGTGCGTGCGTGTGTGCGTTGTTAACACCTATTTTCGACTTCTCCTCCAAAACTGCTGCACAGATTTCAATGATACTTGGTCAGAAGCATATATTCAGATTTGTTCATTGGCATTACCATGGCTACCAAAAGTAGGTCACTGTGACCTAGGGGTGCAAAAAACTTTAAAAATCTTCTTCTCCGAAAGCGATGATGGGAGAAAAAATATGATGTGATTATTTGGCTTCTCTAGTGTCTTAAAGCCTATAGTTTGTTCATTTCGTGAAATTCGGTTGAAAAATGGGTTACACGTTTTTGCGTTTAATTTTAAAAATTTCGTAAAATGGCTTAAAATTGTTATAACTAGACTATTTGAACAGATATTGACATGGGGTTTTCAGTTTTAATTTTTTCTTGAAATGACCTTCGAAATGGGATCAAGGTCAAAGTTCAAGGTCATGACCTAGTTTGTAATTTTGCAGTTTTAGGCTATTTTCTTCAAAGTTTTAAAGATATATAATATCTAAAACATTGTTACAATGTTCAGCATGACAAAATTTAAAAAGATACAAAGTTTCGTAACTATATGATAATCCATGTAGGAGTTGTTGCCCCTGAAATGTTATTTTTTGCTCATAAAAACTAAAATTGTGCATTAGCTTGAAAACTAATAACTTTTTGTGTAGGCATATATATTTGAATATTGTAGATATTGACATGACGATCAATTTGATATATGGTTCAAGGTCATATGTTGAAAGGTCAAGGTCACAGCTGCAGAAGAAGACCTAAATTACTAATTATCTTGAAAACTTCTAACTTTTTGTATAGACATGTATATTAGAATATTGTAGATATTGACATGACGATCAATTTGATATATGGTTCAAGGTCATATGTTGAAAGGTCAAGGTCACAGCTGCAGAAGAAGACCTAAATTACTAATTATCTTGAAAACTATTAACTTTTTGTATAGGCATGTATATTAGAATATTGTAGGTATTGACATGACAATCATTTTGATATCTGGTTCAAGGTCATATGTTCAAAGGTCGTGGTCACATCTGCAAAAGAAGACTTAAATTGCTAATTATCTTGAAAACTGTAAACTTTTTGTATAGGCATGTATAATAGAATATTGCAGGTATTGTGACAACAATCATTTTGACATATGGTTCAAGGTCATATGTTCAAAGGTCAAGGTCACAGCTGCAAAAGAAGAATTAAATTGCTAATTGTCTTGAAAACTATTAACTTTTTGTATAGGCATGTATTTTAGAATATTGTAGGTATTGTCATGACGATCATTTTGATATATGGTTCAAGGTCATATGTTGAATGTTCCAGGTCACAGCTGCTCAAGAAGCTTTAAATTGCTAATTATCTTGAAAACTAACTTTTTGTATAGGTATGTATATTAGAATATTGTAGGTATTGACATGGCAGTCATTTTGATATATGGTTCAAGGTCATTTGTTGAAAGGTCAAGGTCATATCAACATAGGAATACTAAAATTATTAATTATCTTGAAAGCTATGAATTTCATTCATAGGCATGTATATTAGAATATTGTAGGTATTGACATGACAATCATATATGGTTTGAGGTCATATATGTTCAAAGGTCAAGGTAATTATACTGAAATTGATAATGATTTGGAAATTATTCATTGCAATACAGTTTCTTCATGCATATTATATAAGCTACTTATAAATGAAAAGTGAGTGGATATATTTCTGATTAAGTTTTGTGGGAGTTCTTAACTTGAGGAAATTTTAAAGTTTTTGTACTTAATATATTGCACTTTGCAAACAAAATTGGACATATTTTCAGGTGAGCGTTAAGGCCCATGGGCCTCTTGTTCATTAATAGCATATTACATGTGGAATTTTTCAACCAACAACCAACAGCTTGTCTCTGATGATGATGGTGATGATGATGATGATGGTGATGATGAACAAATTTTCTCTATGATTATTTCCTGTTTTTCAAAATGATGTTTTATATTTTAACATATGCATTTAAACCTTAAAAGCTTATAATCACTTATGTTTTCTGACAATGAATACAACATCAACAACAACAATATCAACAACAAAAATTAAAAAAACATGAAAAAAAGAATCAAGTTGTTACTGATGAAAATGTTTACTACTTATGAGTTGAGTAATGTTGTTTAACGTTCCAGTCAAGAATTCAGTTATATCGAGATGTCGCGAGCTATAGACGAAAGTGCAGAAATTTTGACTGTGTGTTGGGCTGATGGCATTATACAGCAGGGTTCTTTTTAACATGCCACGTCTGCCATGACACTGGACCTCTTTTTTTTTTTTTTAAGTTCCTATTCGAAAGAACCGTGATTTTCATTTCGTAATGCCCAGTGCTTGGTGAAAGAACAGTCACTACCCACTCAAGTCTTGGGTCAGACCTGGCCAGGGGTTCGAACCCACAACCTTCCACTTATGGAGCCAGCACTCCACCAACTGAGCTACCACAGTTGCATTTACTACTTATGGATATTGTTGATATTTTGATTAAAATATGAAATGTCATTTAAGAACATTTTAGTTTTCCAGTCATTGTTAAGATAACAAAAGACTCTATAAGTTTAACATGAAATTGAATAGAAGTTGTAATCACTGAAACTATTGGTAGAAAATAGAAAGTGGGTAGAGCAGAGGGATCTGAATGACAATGTCTTCTTGTTATTTGTCTTTTGAATCTTAGTTGGAAAAGAGAGGTATGGAAGCCATTGAATGATGCCTGTAGAAAGCATGAATTAGGACAGGTCACGATTATACATAAAGGTACAGTTAAATTGTATTTTTTTACTCGTGCCAGACATTGAAGATTTATCTATCCATAGCTCTATAGTTGAATATCGCCTCAGTGGACAAGCATAAACATGGAAGCCATTACATATTCCTGTAGAGTATAAATGAGGACAAGGTGGCAACAACAATGGTAATGAAACTCATGAATTTCAAAATAAGTTTTTAGAAGTTGATATTGTAATGATTTGTGTGATGCTTTTGTTGCCTTTTTATTTTGTTTTATTTACCTGTATTCTTTTTTATTGATTGAACAGCTTTACATACTTTTATCAAAGTTGTTCTGGTTCATGGCACATCTTTGCATTGTATTGCTGTTCTATATATTTTGTATTAATTGAACAGCTTTATATATTTTTACAAATTGGTGCCTTTTAATTTTTTTGTATGTCCCTTCACATAGTGCTGTTATGATGCTTTTCTTATATTTTTTTGTATCTCCCTTTTTGGTGATATTGATGTTCTTTTTATGCTTCAGCATTTACTTTGATACTTTTTGTGACTTTTAATGTTGGCCTGTTAGTTTTAAGTTTTGATTCTAGAACTCGTGACGATAATTTGTATTCAGAAACTTTTTTAAAAAGTTATAAACAACATGCATATTTTGGGTCAAATAATGGCAATATACCATTACTTACTGCATGCCACTCTGCTAATACAATAACATGTCTGATGCTAATATGTTAATTACTTATAATCATCTCCTGCTGCTTTAATAACACACTTAGTATCCCATAACATTTGTGCCATTATTTGTAGCGACCAAATATATGTCATATAATCAATGTTAAATTTTGGAAAACTATATTGCTAGATTTCTAAAACCTGATTCTCATTAGGTGACACAAAATATTTCTGCCAAGTTATATTATCCAATCTTATTTTTTTAATATATAACACAGATACCAGTTAAATTTTGATGTTCCAGAAATGCACATTTCGGAAATTCATTCTAAAACCTTAGTTTTAAATAAATTTCAAATTTTAGATGACTGAAAATTTTGCTAAATGGTACATTTTCTGACAGCACAAAGTACTGCCTACTGAGTTATGAATACCCTTGGGGAGTTTTACTCCACCAGCAGTGGTGGTACCCACTCAGGTAGTAAATATATAACACCAGTTAAATTTTGATGTGTCAGGTGTGCAAATTTTGGAAATTCATTCCTCGGTGACACTAAGACCGAAATGTTTGATAAATGAAAAACATAGGCCAAACAGTAGGAAATAATGAATCTAAAGTTCCAAAATTATATAAATCCAAATCCAGCTAAGGAACGCTTTGCATGAGGGAGCAATCTTTAGTTTTAAATAAATTTCAAATTTTAGGTGACTGAAATTTTGCTAAATGGTACATTTTCTGAAAGCACAAAGTACTGCCTACTGAGTTCTAAGTTTTTTCATTGCCTCATCTTTTATTTTATATTGCCATCTTTGTATTTTTATATTTCCCCTTTGTCAAATTCCTACTGAATTTTGATGCGCCATATGTTCACATTTCTGAGACTTTAATATAGCCTAAACTTATATTAATTTTATATTGTCATGACTAATTTTGTAATGGTGTCCTGTCTTATGTGGCATTTATAATCATGTCTGATAGTGTTATATTGCCCTGTCTTAAACGTGATTTATATTGCCATTTATGGTATATTTATATCACCCCATCTAGTACAGTAGAACTTCGATAACTCAAAGTCCATGGGACTTTGGTGGTGACTTCGAGTTATCGGGGTGTTCGAGTTATCGAAGTTAAAGGATGATGTCACCTAATCTAGTTTATGTTTTGCTCTACAGAAATCTTTGATGTGTAAACACTTATCGGAACTCGAATGAGACGCAATAGAAAAAAAACAATACTAATAGTTACTTTCGACTACACTAATAATAATAATTATAATATGTATACAAAACGTGTTTTTTATTTTAAATGTATATGAACAACGGAATCGGAAATCAGATATGTGTAATGTTTATCAGCAATACTTATTATATTTTTAAGATAATATGAACACCGTAAATAAAATTACAAAGCATTGTCATAGGACTTTAATATTATAATGCAGTCGTGAGTACCACTGGGTTAGTCGTTTAAATTAAGCTTGGAGTAATTAAGTCGAAAGTTGAACTGTTACTCGACGACGACATATTACTTGGCTTCTGTAATTAGAAATAAGAGTAAGGGATTAGTGTACCTATCAAAACAAATTGTCCGTGACGGTTTTGAATATTAACCTGTTAATTGATACTTATTAATACGGTAGATAACTAGAGCTACTCGGTTCACTTCTCTAATAATTACCCATATGCAATTTGTCTGATTGTTTTGTATTACGGGTCTTTTGTCACACATTGTTAGAATAAAATTCGAGTTTTTGAAGTTAATTTTAATAGATTTTTACTACACATCAAATATTTACTTCAAGTTATCGGGGATATTCGAAATACAGAAGTTTTGAGTTATCAAAGTTGTCTTAATATAACTTAAATAGAAAACCGGTTGGCATAAAATAAAGACTTCAAGTTATCCGTGGTATTTGAGATATCAAAGTTTGAGTAATAGAAGTTCTACTGTATGTGTTTTATTTTGCCATGTTAAACATTTTGATGTTGTCCTGTCTTAAGTGTTTTATATTGCAATGTCTGATAGTTTTATATTGCCCTGGCTAATAAGTGTTTTATATTGCCATTTACGGTATTTTATATTGCCCCGTATTTGTTTTTTATTGCCATGTCTAATTATTTGTTTGCCTTGTTTAGTATGTGTTTAATATTGCCATGTTTTGCACCGTCTTATGTTTTATATTGCCCTTTCTTTTACGTGTTTATAATTTCATACATGGTAATTTTATATTTTCCCTGTTTAGTATGTGTTTTATATTGCCATGTCTGATACTTTTATATTGCCATTTTTATGTGTTTTACAATGGCGTGTAAGATATTTTTATAAACATTAATGCCTTTTCTTATGTTTTTATAGCCATATTTGATTTTTTTATATTGTACCAACCTGGAAGTGTTTTATTGTTTTATATTGACATATCTAAAAATTTTATTGCCCTGTCTTATATTTTATATTGGCAATTTGCCATCTCTGATGTTTTTTATATAACCCCGTCATTTTATAATTTATAATGTAATGTCTGATACTTAAATATGGCCTGATCTAATATTTTTTAAATTGTCATGTCTAATTTTTCAATGTTGCCCTGTCTTTTATGTCTTATAATGCCATGTCTAACAGTTTTATATTGCCCATTCTAATGGGTTTTACAATGCCAGTGTATGATATTTTGTATATTGCCCAGTCTAATGGGTTTTACAATGCCGTGTATGATATTTTTTATATTGCCCAGTCTAATGGGTTTTACAATGCCATGTATGATATTTTTTATATTGCCCAGTCTAATGGGTTTTACAATGCCGTGTATGATATTTTTTATATTGCCCAGTCTAATGGGTTTTACAATGCCGTGTATGATATTTTTTATATTGCCCAGTGTAATGGGTTTTACAATGCCTTGTATGATATTTTTTATATTGCCCATTCTAATAGGGTTTTACAATGCCTTGTATGATATTTTTATATTGCCCATTCTAATGGGTTTTACAATGCCGTGTATGATATTTTTTATATTGCCCAGTCTAATGGGTTTTATAATGCCTTGCATGATATTTTTTATATTGCCCAGTCTAATGGGTTTTTACAATGCCTTGTATGATATTTTTTATATTGCCCAGTGTAATGGGTTTTACAATGCCTTGTATGATATTTTTTATATTGCCCAGTCTAATGGGTTTTACAATGCCTTGTATGATATTTTTTATATTGCCCAGTCTAATGGGTTTTACAATGCCGTGTATGATATTTTTTATATTGCCCAGTCTAATGGGTTTTACATGCCGTGTATGATATTTTTTATATTGCCCAGTCTAATGGGTTTTACAATGCCGTGTATGATATTTTTTATATTGCCCAGTGTAATGGGTTTTACAATGCCTTGTATGATATTTTTATATTGCCCAGTCTAATGGGTTTTACAATGCCGTGTATGATATTTTTTATATTGCCCAGTCTAATGGGTTTTACAATGCCTTGTATGATATTTTTTATATTGCCCAGTCTAATGGGTTTTACAATGCCTTGTATGATATTTTTTATATTGCCCAGTCTAATGGGTTTTACAATGCCGTGTATGATATTTTTTATATTGCCCAGTGTAATGGGTTTTACAATGCCTTGTATGATATTTTTTATATTGCCCATTCTAATGGGTTTTACAATGCCTTGTATGATATTTTTTATATTGCCCAGTCTAATGGGTTTTACAATGCCGTGTATGATATTTTTTATATTGCCCAGTCTAATGGGTTTTACAATGCCTTGTATGATATTTTTTATATTGCCCAGTGTAATGGGTTTTACAATGCCTTGTATGATATTTTTTATATTGCCCAGTGTAATGGGTTTTACAATGCCGTGTATAATATTTTTTATATTGCCCAGTCTAATGGGTTTTACAATGCCCTGTATGATATTTTTTATATTGCCCAGTGTAATGGGTTTTACAATGCCTTGTATGATATTTTTTATATTGTCCAGTGTAATGGGTTTTACAGTGCCTTGTATGATATTTTTGATATTGCCCAGTGTAATGGGTTTTACAATGCCTTGTATGATATTTTTTATATTGTCCAGTGTAATGGGTTTTACAATGCCTTGTATGATATTTTTTATATTGCCCAGTCTAATGAGTTATACAATGCCGTGTATAATATTTTTTATATTTATCATTGCCTTTGTCTTATGTTTTTATATAGCAATGTTAAATATTTAAAATTGCCCCATCTTATTTATCATTATTAATTTTATTAATATTTATTATTAATTTGTTTTATATTGCAATTTATGATATTCAAAAATTGTCCTGTCTTATATATTTCATATTGCTATGTCTGATATTTTTATATTGCCCCATCTCATTTAATGTGTTTTATATTGCTCTTTATGATAATTTTACCTTATCTAAATGTTGTACTTTTATATTGCTGTGTCTTGTATTTTTTTAAATGTAGTCTTCTCAAATACATTTTATAACTGCTTCTTTTTTAGCTCACCTGACTGAAAGGTCATGTGAGCTTATGCCATGGAGTGGCATGTGTATCTGCATGCTTACATGTGTGCATCGTCAACACCTATTTTCGACTTCTCCTCCTTAAGCCTATAATTTGTTCATTTCGTGAAATTTGGTCGAAAAATGGGTTATGCGTTTTTGCATTTAATTTTAAAAATTTTTGTAAAATGGCTTCAAATTGTTATAACTTGACTATTTGAACAGATAATGACATAGGGTTTTCAGTTTTAACTTTTCTTGAAATGACCTTTGAAATAGGGTCAAGGTCACAAATCAGGGTCATGACCTAATTTGTGATTTATGCAGTTTTAGGCAATTTTCTCGCAAATATTAAAACAAGGTATCCAGTTTTATAAGTATATGATAATCCATGGAGTTGTTCTCCCTGAAATGTTATTTTTTGCCTATAAATACTAAAATTGTGCATTAGCTTGAAAACTATACGCTTTTTTGTATAGGTATGTATATTAAAATATTGTAGGTATTGATATGACAATCATTTTGATATATGGTTCAAGGTCATATGTTGAAAGGTGAAGGTCAAAGCTGCAAAAGTGTACTGAAATTGAGAATTTTCTTCAAAAACCTTTAACGTTTTGTACAAGCCTGTATATTAGAATATTGTAGGTATTAATATTATGACCATTTTGATATAAGGTTCAAGTTCATATGTTCAAAGGTCAAAATCATGGCTGCATAACCATATGGTTAATGATTTGGAAATTATTCGTTGTACTATTTAAATCATGCATATGAGCTATTTATAAATGAAATGTGACTAGATATTTCTGATTAATTATTGCCGTATTTCCAAACTTGAGGAATTTTTTTGACATTTCCTCAGGTGAGCATTAAGGCCCATGGGCCTTTTGTTGTTTTATATGTTTTAAACATTGCTCTGTCTTATATGTTTTATTTGTATTAATATCCTGTATTTAGGTCTTTTTTTAATTTTTTTTATTTTTCATACTTTGAAATTTTTTATATTGTTCTGTCTCAATCTTGCTCATTTTTATGTCGCACTTAATATTTTCTGTTTATATTTAGTGTTTTATATTGCACTTATCCTAGATTCTGTTTAAATTGTTGTGTGTTGTATTGTTTTTAGTGCCCAGTCTTGAATGTTTTTTATCAACTTGTCCTATTATTTTGTTATATAGTCTTGTCTTACATCTTACATATAGTAATTTACAAATAGCTGTCATACATTTTTGTTTTGTATTTGTTTCATATTGGTTCTGTTTTTTCTTGTTTTGGTGTCTTACACGTTTATTGTCTCTTTTTATATTACATTGTTCTTAAAGTTTTTAATATATTTTTTTAAAAGTGAATTTGCCATTGTCTAATTTTTTCCTAAATTATTGTTATCTTAATTGTTAAATTTTATATCTTGAATATACATCTCATATTGTCTTTTTATATTGTCTGAATTTTTTTATATTTCCCTAGCTCTCTTTAAAAGTATTTTTAAAATTGATCTGTTTTTAAACAAATTTGTCCTATATTATATTTTTATATTGTCCTGTTTTATTTCTTGTTTTCACACTGCTCAGACATATTAATAAGTTATGTAATATTTTATTTTGCTTAAAGTTTTGATGTAACCCTGTCTTGTATGTTTTTTTTTTTTTAAAATATTGCCTTATTTAATATTGTTTCTAAAATTACCATGTCCTATGTACTCATCATTTATTGTCTTACATTTTGTTATATTGTTTTTTCTTGTGTCCTTTTTCTATTTTTGCTTTTTCTATTGATTGCTTTTCATTGCATATATTGTCTTATGTTTAAGTGTGTTCTAGTACTTTTTATACCTTTGTAATCGCCTTTTCTGATTTAAAAACATGTTTAAATGCACTTGAGTGCTAGGGATCCTAGAGAATGATCAAGGATTTTGTTGGCGTTTTCTGAAATACAGATGATAAGTAGCAGTTTGGAAGTCATTGGCAATTTCCTGAAGACAACTATATTGAAGAGGTCGTAGGTATAAATAAAAGTACAATAATACTTATTAAGTCGAGATTATTTCACTTAAAATTGGTTCTTTTTTACTTGGTTCAGATGGCCAAAAGAAAAATGATGAAAAAGTTTTAAAATTGAGTTTTTGCTTATTTCATTGATAGTCAGTGTTTTATATTTTATAGTTTTTCCTGCAGAAAATGATTGATTGTAAAGATCACAGGTATACCTAAATGTCAGTTACATTGCATTTTCTACTCATAAAGTGGCCTCGGTGGCCTAGTGGTCTGAAGCGCACACTTACGGAACACAGTGCCTCTCACCGCCTAGGTTCAGATCCCACTCGGTACAGATCGTAGTGTGAGAAAGTTTGTCAGTTCGCTTGCCAAAGGTGGGTGGTTTTCTCCGGGCACTCCAGTTTCCTCCACCATCCCAGAACTGACCGCCTCGAAATAAGTGAAAGATTCTTGACTAAGGCGTAAAACGCCAATACTCGACTCCACTCCCCTCTACTCATAAAGTAAATATAATTTTCCTGAAATTTTGAAGTTTACCTGGGTCAGGATTATTTTGCTGTTATAAAGATTTAATTGCATGTTATTATCAAGCAGTCTAGGTTCTTTCACTTTTTTTAATTGAAAATAGTTCTACAGTTAATTATGTCATATACTTAATGTCGTTGTTTTAGTTTTATAGTATTTCTAGATCTTTTTGGTTTCGAGAAACTGCTTTTTGTCCCAATGGAATGAGCTCGCTAGGAGTCCCAGTTGGTAATAAGGAATATGAGAGTTGATATTTTTGCAGAGGATGAATGAGGACAAGATTAGAAGTACGCATAAAGGTAGAATAACATTGCATTCTATACTAGTGAATTAACGATTCTTACACTCTTTTGATGCAAATAGATCTCTTTATTACTGATAAAAATAGATTTCTTTCTCATTGTTTTTAATGCCAGTTTTAAGTATTTTTTAATATTTCTTGTAGCCCTTTTGTTAACCTCACCCCTTCTACATTGAGGGATTTCGAAATGGATTCTGTCCCAAATGGAACCAGCACAAGGAGTCGTACAGAGTGAAAACTCGTGCATAGAGGGTCTTAATCCAGCTGACAAACAACTATGGAAGCCATTTGGAATATCTTGCAGAGATTAAGGAGAAAATCACAAGTTAAAGTATAGAAAAAGGTACAGTTACACAGCATATTAGTAAATTCAAGATTATATCACTTTTAATTGTGATTTTTTTACCTTGGTGCAGAATATGAAATTGTTTACACAGTAAGTTTACTGGTTGGTACGTTACTACAAGATTCTTTCCCTTGTTTGAAGAAAAATGGATCTATTGATTGAATTCTTTCTCATGGAATTTAATGTCAGTGTTTTAGTTTTTCAGTATTTTTGGAGGCTTAATCGAATCTTCCTCCTTCTGAATTTTGAGGAATCAAATTTTGTCCCAATGGATCCAGGGCTAATTGATTAACTTGTTAAAATGTTTTCTGATGCAGGGAATATATTCAAATCGAAATGGTCGAGATTATGATACTGTAAAGATTACGATACTAATTATTTTCTGTTGTATCCAGACTAACCTATTCATCAAGAAAATTTATTGTATATTGTAATTATATTGAAGAGATTATAATGAGATTTTTCATTTTCTTTTTTGAAGGGATTCCGTACACAACTGTACCTGAACTATGTTTTCCCTGCAATTATGGCAATAGCTGTGTGAGGGACTAAGTTTAAACAGAGGAAGAAAAACCAGATGCAGATGATGTGTTATTAGTACATTTTTGTTAATTGTAGACAATTTAAATTGTTGACTGATTTGATGAAATTCAGAGAAGCCAGCAATTTAGCTCCGTTAAAAATTTTGAAATACTACGGTAACCGTTTGATAGCAATTGAAAATCAAAGTTAGTAATACGTAACAATGAATATCGTTTTAAGAGGGTATGTAGCTTTTGTCTGAGTCTCATATATCTGCCAGAAAACAAACACTTGCCTGTGATGGATAGAAGTGATTGTAGTTTAATTTCGTAATTATATCAAATTTCTACCTGTCTTAATCTAAAAGCAAATTGGTTGCCATTACAAATTGGTGACAATATCTACACAAGTTGCCAAAGAGGTGACTGGTTTTTTGTTCTGTAAGAGGAATGAAAATATCTGTATTCACAGAAAGTTGCCTATATTTAACATGACATTTCTCTTTTTATTCTATTGGAGATAAAATTCTTTTTCTTTTTTATGACAACTAAATTTTTAATAGGGATATATGTTGGTTGGCTTCTAGATTGAAAGTTACTCGTAACTTTGTTGACCTTGTTTAAGATATCTTATTTGAAATTTATACTGTTAAATTAGAGTAACAATGCCAGCAATATTAGCATAATTATATTAAATATCAGCTATTCCTCATCGTTCTGTCCAATTAAGATTTCCTATCTTATTTTTTTTAGCATTATGCTTTTCTTTGAAGAGTCTTGAAACTTCAGTTTCACACACATCGGTTGTTCATCTTTCTGTTCAATTGAGATTTTCTTATTTTCTTTTAAATTACTGCTTTTCTTTGAAGAGTTATAAATTTTACACACATCGGTGCATATTCCTTTAATTGAATTCAGCCTTGGTCACTTTGTCCAATGCTTCAATAACTGAGGTTAAATTAATATTGATATTTATAAATATTGTTTTCTTGGTGCCGTGTATAGCAGAAGCGAAATTTTGTTTTTGTGTGATTCATTGACTTAATGTTTATTGCTAACATTTTAAAATGTGTTTCTTGAAATGTCTTGAAACGGTGCAACTCCATCAATGAATCTTTTCTATTGTTTACAGTTTAAATTGTGTTTCTGTGGTACTGAAATCGAGTCTGTGCACTGTGTACCAACACTGGGGAATATTATTTTCAAAAAAAGTTGATCACTTCGACTTTATATCTTGTTCAGTGGAATGGATTAGAGAGTGGAGTAATGGTGTTTTACGCCTTAGTCAAGATTCATTCACTTATTTCGAGGCGGTCAGTTCTGGGTTGGTTGAGGAAACCGGAGTGCCTGGAGAAAACCACCGACCTTCGGCAAGCAAACTGACAAACTTTCTCACACTAGGATCTGTCCCGAGTGGGATTTGAACCCAGGCGGTGATAGGCATTGTGATCCGTAAGTGCACGCTTTAGACCACTCCGCTACCAAGGCACCCTTGTTCAGTGGCCTAAGATGCATATCTTTTTTCATCCATAAATCCATAGTCTAGTTGGATTTAATCATTTCACTTATTTTATTATAATTTAACAATTATATAAGTCTTTCAACGAAGAAAGCAAGACTGTTACAGATTCAATTGTTTTGACAAAAATTGTGACGGACTCCAAAAATTAAATTTGCTCCCCAAAGGTAACATTTCCTGAGCAAAGATAGCAACTGTTGCCTTATGATCGGGTGTTACATTGGTTCTCCAGAACCTTTCCTTTGAGAACAGATTTTCAGCATTGACAATTTAACAGCTGCCTTTGCTTAGATACATTTGTTCTGCATTTGTGCCCTTCACCTACCTTACTTTAAAAACAGATTTAAGCTATGACTTCTTCCACAGCTGCTCTTACTTCAATTGATAAATTCTCAATTGGCTTTCTACAACTGCTTTGACCTATGAATGCAAGTGCATTGACACTTCTTTTCTATCTTGCCTTCAGATTTTAGACTTAGGTTGGATCTTCATAATCATTAAATTAATGCTTTGGATTTCACAACTATCTCGGAAAAGGCCACCTCGATTTTCAATCAGAATTTTTACTTGGATGTATAAAGCATCATTAATGGCAGTCAGAAGATACAAATAAATGATGTGGCTGCCGAAAACAGGAAACGGTGTCCATTCTTTATTCAATATCAATGAAATAGTTATAACCTGCACCTTGAAAACACATGTCTACAATAGGCTTTCCAAATTTTCGAACAATGCACTGGCTTATCTCAACTGCTATGCTATAAGAAAACACATCCTTTCTCTACAACTTTCTTGCTTTGTCAACTTGTTAATGGCTCTCCATATGTGTCAAAATTCTTGGGCAAAATTTGACTTGTGTAATTTTTTCCACAAAAATCAATTAAAAAAAAACATATATCAAAAATGAAAATGGAAAAAATTAGATGAATTTCTGTCCTGTACTTATAGCAGATGGTTCTTATCACAGTCTCGGTGCCTATAAACGGAAAGACTCCATGTTAACCTGGAAAAATATATTACTTTAAGAAAAAGTTGATTTAATCATCTATTGGTTTTCTTAAAACATCATTATCATAATGCTCTAATCCACTAATTTGTTTTGATTACTGCAATTTTAATACATGCCAATTGGTGGTGTTTCCTGCTACAGCCAGATTGCAGATTTTGTTTTTTATATATCAAGTTTAAAATGGTTCATAAAATGTCATTTAAAATGTTTTATAACTTATTACACATATCTTGACTTGTACAGTATTCTGTTTAAAAATGTCAGTTTTACCTTCCAAGATTTGTTGCCTAGGAATAGGAAATTTCTTTCTTTTTTTTAAAATTATGTTTGGACATTTTCAAATATTGGCTTGATCAATGTTGAGAGCAAATATTAAGGCTATCTGTCACAAAGTCATTTTTCAGTAAACCTTTATTACTATGCCTTCATCCATTTTTTTAAAAAAATTTAATTCCTTTAGAAATTTCTGCTTACAATATGTCCCTCCCTCCCTTGTTATTTGTCAGTGATAAAAAATTGATAGATAAATACAGATGCTTTTAGAAAAATTCCTTTATAATGCCCGAATACTAAACAAAACAAAACTGTACAGCAATTTTTTAAATAAAAATACTTTAAAGATTGTTTTGCAATATACCTTGTTCTCCACAGAAAAAGTTTAGTACAAATGTGCTTTAAAAATATTTAGCTTTTACCATATTTAATCATACAGGATTTATTATTTATAATTCTTGATTACAGACCAAATAAACATACAATATCAGGAGTTCCCCACTTGTGAGGTCCCCCATTCATAAAACCTGAGAAAGGGTGGCCACATAAAGAGGGGACACTGAAGTTTTTTTGCCATACAGACATTTCTCTGCTCAGTAGAAGTGGATCCTGTTTTAAGGAGGAACTTGTGCTGATCATTTTAATATTCCAGAACCATTATATTTTAATTGTCTGTTTGAGACAATTAATCAAATTCTAACAAACTGCAGTCATAGTTATACCGTACACATCAAACTGGTTACTTCAAAATTGATTTTTAGATTGTGTTTTTGTTAAACACAATTTTTCAAATTTTCTCTTAATTTTGTAATAATTTATAGTAACCAAGTGTTATGGTTGACTTTACACTTAAATATTTCTGGTCTGCTGAAGTCAGAGTTATCACTAATGTTGAGCTTGTTTCAGTTGACCATATAGCGTCTTTTTAATTGTGATATGCTGATACTGGTTTATTCTTGTACACACCTAATTTTGGTCTGCTGGAATGGTACTCAATATAGAAAAATAAAAAAAGAACAAAAATGAAAAAAGAGAAAAGAAAAAATAGAGAAAAAAAGAAAAAGTAAACATTGAACAAAAAAGAGAAATATATATGAAAAAAAATGAATAGAAATGGAAATGAAAAAAAGAATAATTCTAACATTGAGCCTTTTCAGTTGACTATATAGCGTCTTTATTTGTTCTAGGACTGGAGTATTCTTAACTTTTTTGGGGGAGAGGGGGGGTGGGGCAAGTTAATCAAACTTCAGCAAAATGCAAATTGCAATTGCACGGGTTAACCATGTGCTCTAAAAACTAATGAACCAAACTGGGTTCTTCAATTGATATTCCAGATCTGGATGTTGTGATCTAGACTTGGAATATTTCTGTTTTTTGTGAGGCAAGTTTATCAAATTTGAAACATGGTTAACCTTAAGTGTAATCTCTGGTCTGCTGAAAGCATGTTAAAATTTTATTAATGAAGAAAATTTCAGTTTTTTGATGGGGCAGGTTTTAAAAAGGTTAAGGTTTCAGTGGACCATCTTTTATAATATTCCAGACCTGGAACATCATTAACTGTCTCATTTGAGACAAGTTAATTTAATTCAAACAGTTGCAGTCACTAGGTTAATTACGCATCCATTCACACACAAATCACTGGTCTGTAAGAAAAGAACTCATCTGCCGATACATTTAAACACATGCAAACATACATACATACATACATACACATGTCAAAACATGAAAAACACAGATATGCAAACATCAAAACAGACACTATCATTTGTTATATTAAAAATACATGTTAATTTACAAATATTGTGTAATGAAAGTTTGTTAATTTTTTTGAAAGTAGTGGTTTGGATATTGTGACACACACACACACACACACACACTAAGTTTTAAGATAGTATATATATATATATTTTTTTTTCTTTCTGTTATTGGAAACCAGCTTCTGTATTAAATAGTATTTATATTTTGAAATATGACAAGAAATGTTTACTTGGTAACATTTGTGGATTGAAAAGTGCCTTGATTTAGGACAGATAGTCTTAATATACAATTCAAACCAACACAATAACACATTTTGAAGCAGTTGATGTATAGTCAGTGTATGTGTAATTTTGGATTAAAATTCCACAAAAAATTAACACATAATGAATTGCTTAATTTTGTCATTTATAGTTCCAATATAGCTAGAATTCTCATAATAGATATCTAAGTTGACTGTTATTACATACATAAAACACCTTGCATCAAAATGATGTAAAGAGACTGAATTTTGGTCTTGCAGGTATTATTGCAGATTTGATCGGTTCTTTTCTCAGTTTTTTGTGACGAAGTAGCAGAGTACTGAGTGGCCTTTGCTACTTTGGACAAAAGACATGTTTTGAGAACACAAGTCATTTATTACAATTAAGATTTCGCAATGACTGTTGTCCTGTCAACTTGTAAATGGCAGTCTTCCATTGGCTCTACATATAAGTGACATTTCTCAAGTGCACAAGTCAACTTTTGCCTTTCTGTATAGCTGTCTTGCAATGTGGAGAGAATACTCTATAAACTCTCCACAACAGTCCCCCTTTAGAACATTCTTCCCCCAATGACAATTTCTACAATTGCCTTGCCTTAACATTTTTTTTCATTGACCCTTAACTAGCTTGTCTTGAAAACAAGTCTACCTCTGACTTTTTTCCGTAACTGCTACTAGTTCTCCATTTTTACTCTACAACTTCCTCGACATAGGATTGTTAGTCCATTGGCACTCCGTAACTGCTTGGCGTTGCAAATTGAGTCATCCATTGGCCCTCCTAAATCTTCCTTGCGATAGTGATTTGGTTTCCTCCACTATCACAGGAATGCGTACCTTGATTTTTAGTCGAAATCTGGATTTATATGTAAGACACCATTAACTCCACTAATTTGTTTTTGTTACTGCTATTGTAATACATGCAAAATTATGGTGTTTCCTGCTCAATCCAGGATGCAGATTTCATTTTATATTCAAAATCAGTTTAAAATGTTTATCGAATATTATTTAAATGTTTTATAACTTATTACACATATCTTGACTTGTACAGTATTTCTGTTTAAAAATGTCAGCTTTACCTTCCTGAAAAAAATGTTTTCTAGTACCAATATTTATTAAAAGCTAAAATGTAATTACTTCCAGATTGGATATCTTGTTTTTGTTTTATGATTCAGTTTTGACATTTACAGAAATTCTCTTGATCAATGTTGACAGCAAGGATTAAGGCTCTCTGTCATAAAGGCATTTATCAGTAAAATTTAATAACTATGCCTTCATCTAATTTTAAAAATAAATTTTTGCTGTCCTACAAACTGTTTTAGAAATGTTTCCTTATAATATGTCCCTCCCTTGTTATTTGTAATCGATATAAAATTTGTTATATGAATACAGTTGCTTCCAGTACAATATGTTTATAACATCAGAATTTTAACTGAATAAAACAAAACTATTTTTCGTTATTTTTCAGTACAAATAATTTGACAATTGTTTGTTTTGTAATATCTTGTTCTCTATAACAGAAAAAACCATTTCGTACTGATGTGCTTAAAAACATCTAACTTTTACCATATTTAATCATACAGGATTTATTATTATATATATGAAAAAAAAATGAATAGAAATGGAAATGAAAAAAAGAATAATTCTAACATTGAGCTTTTTCAGTTGACTATATAGCGTCTTTATTTGTTCTAGGACTGGAATATTCTTAACTTTTTGGGGGGAGGGGGGGTGGGTGGGGCAAGTTAATCAAACTTCAGCAAAATGCAAATTGCTATTGTGCAGGTTAACCATGAGCTCTAAAAACTGTTGAACCAAACTGGGTTCTTCAATTGATATTCCAGATCTGGATGTTGTGATCTAGACTTGGAATATTTTTTGTGAGGCAAGTTTATCAAATTTGAAACATGGTTAACCTTAAGTGTAATCTCTGGTCTGCTGAAAGCATGTTAAAATTTTATTAGTGAAGAAAAATTCAGTTTTTTGATGGGGCAGGTTTCAAAAAGGTTAAGGTTTCAGTGGACCATCTTTTATAATATTCCAGATTTGGAACATCTTTAACTGTCTCATTTGAGACAAGTTAATCTAATTCAAACATCTGCAGTCACTAAGTTAATTACGCATCCATTCACACACAAATCAATGGTCTGCTAATATATCTAAACACATGCAAACATACGTACATACATACACACAAATACATTCAAAAACATGAAAAACACAAGATATGCAAACATCAAAACAAACACTATAATTTGTTATATTAGAATAATGTTATAATTAAAATACATTATATAATTGATGCATATTTTGTAGTTAAACAGTTAATTTGTTTCAAAGTTGCAAGGACTTGTGGTTTTGAAATTGTCACACACACACACACACACACACACACACACGTTCTGTTATTGGAAACAAACTTCTGTATTAAATAGTATTTTTCTTTTGAACTATGACAATGATATTGTTTATTTGGGAACATTTGTGGATTGATTTATGACAGTCTTAATATTTATTTCAAAACAACAAAATGACACATTTTGACATTTTGAAGCAGTTGATGTATAATCAGTGTATGTGTAATTTAGGTTTAAAGTCTAACAAAAATCTTGGCATAGAATACAATTCCAATCTTCCTTATTGATAGAGCTAGAGTTCTCAAAATATCTAAGCTGGCTGTTTTTAAATTCATAAAACAGCTTGTCACAAAAATGAAGAGAGGCTGGAGTTCTTGCATGCACCTCATAGTCTTCCATTCATTCTCTACATTGACTTTGCATGAAAACATAAGTGAAGCATTCATTTTAAATGTTTCTTTACTTGAGAACATAAGTCCAATATTGATGCTGGAACAACATAAATTTTGTATGTCTTCAAAGCAATAATATTTTATTGGCTTTCTACACATTTGTCTTGCTTTAAGACAATTTTCCCTTTTGGCTCCAAACACAAGTGTCTTGTTGTTTTGAATATATTTCTTTTATTTAAAAAAACAAGAACTTGATTTTTCTTCATAACTATCTTAAACTTGCAGTCTTAAGTACTCCATTGCCTGAGGACAAAAATCCTTCATTGCCTCACGACAGCAATTTTGCCTGAGGACAAAAATCCTCCATTGCCTCACAGCAGCAACTTTGCCTGAGGACAAAAATCCTCCATTGCCTCACAGCAGCAACTTTGCCTGGGGACAAAAATCCTCCATTGCCTCACAGCAGCAACTTTGCCTGGGGACAAAAATCCTCCATTGCCTCACAGCAGCAACTTTGCCTGAGGACAAAAATCCTCCATTGCCTCACAGCAGCAACTTTGCCTGGGGACAAAAATCCTCCATTGCCTCACAGCAGCAACTTTGCCTGAGGACAAAAATCCTCCATTGCCTCACAGCAGCAACTTTGCCTGGGGACAAAAATCCTCCATTGCCTCACGGCAGCAACTTTGCCTGAGGACAAAAATCCTCCATTGCCCCACCATTTACTTTATCTGATATAAATCCTCTATTAAATGTCACACAACATCTGTTTTGACTTAAGGACGTACATATTACATTTGCTCTTATCACAACTGTCATCCCTTAAAGTGAACATTAAGCCTTGGGCATACAACTTTATTTATAGTGTCATAAAAGCTATGTCGAAGCTTTCAACATCTATAATTTCCTTCAGCTGCATGGATACACATTTATGTACTTCTTTAACCCTTAATTAAATTGAAATTTAAGTCACTTTTTGCAAGATGAATAAGTAAATTATTGGTAAATTTTTGTTTTTAAGATTCCTATTTTAAGTTTTGGTTTGCAGTCTAAACGTTTGAGATTTATCATATTTTTGATTATAAATGTAGCTACTGATTAAGGTATTTTTAGAATTTTTATAAATGAATTGATATCTTTTTTTAACAACTAAGTTCTCATTTTTAAGATTTATAATAGTTATTAAAAAAAACTTGTTTTTGACAGAAAATCATCTCCCTTGCCTCATTATTAACATAATTATATTATTTTTTAACAAATTTATTATAATTTATAATTTTAATTATTTTTATGTAATTTTGTTTTACATACCAGGATATATCATTAGTTCCCTGTGTTATACTTAATATCAATTTTGTTGATTCGAATGGAAGATGATGAACAATAATGATCATATTTTTTTAAATTACTAGTTTTTAGACATGATGGCCGAATAATTTTTTAAATCTTTTATCTGAAATACAGTTTAATAGGCTAAAAGTTTCACTTACTGTCTAGATTATGATTGTACTGGGGTAGAGTTTATCAGTTCATGTTTTAGTGTTCTTGGTTTTTTTTTTTTTACTGTCCCCTCACATGACTTTGAATTGACTTAACTTCGGGTAGATCCCAAGCTAATGATAAACATTTGTCAGTTCTTGCTAAAGGATTGCTATTTCATTGGGTACAATGGTGGAAGGAACTGTTAAAGAGTTCAGCATAAGTTAAAAGCCACTAGATCTACTTAATTAAATGGTATATTTACTTTGTGTAGTTTATTTATTTATTATTCTCTTATGTTTTTTTTGTTTATTCTCTTATACCTTTTCAGATTTTTTAATTTATTTTTCTTGTGTTTTTGTTGTATTGTTTTTATATGTGGAAATGTTTTTTCAATTTTTCTTGATCTGAAATATATGGATACTTAGTGGTTTTTTATTATTATTATTTTTTAATATCTATATTATTATTCCATTTACATAAGTTATATTCTATATAATTATATGTGAATGAAAATATTAGACCAATCAAATCTGTTTATTAATGATGAATAATTTTTATACCAATCAAATCGCTCATAATTCTATTCAATAAATATAATTGGATTGGATTAGTACACCAGCGGACACATATCTCTTGAATTACACTGATGCAGAATGTGATTTATGTTCAGGCTTCGGTTTCATAATCATTTATTAACTAAGATTTTCCCTAACTTAATTCCGAAAATTAAAATTTCAATAATTTTGTTTATTGTTAAGATAATTTGGAATTTAAAATATTATTTTAAAACCTTGCATTTCAAGCTCTTAACATCTGTGTTTAGTTTATTTGTAGTTTCAAAAGATTGTCAAATTTTGCTTAAAGTTAAGAGAAATCTTAGTAAAGAAGTGGTTGTGAAACCAGTGAGGCCATTGAAAATCATTTGCATATATATTTTATCAGTATGGATGTTTTAATAAGTGATGTTAATCAGTCAAAAAGATTTTTAATTCTAATATATATTTTTTCAACTGCTTACACTGTGAGCTGACTAATAGCAATACAGAACAATTTTATATTTTCGGATTAACATTTGTAACATTGATTCAAATTTTTTCATTGTCAAGAATGTTTTGGTCCCTTAGATAGCTAAATTTCCGGATTTAATTGTATTTCTGTGAATGATACATATGTTTAATGATTTCATTTTTTGAGTTCCCAAAACAAGCAGCGTATAGACAAACAGCTTTGACTCGTCTGCTTGACCTTTTTATTTAAATCTTTATTACATGTATTTACCATTAAATATATATATGGAATACAACTCCTTTTTTCATTTACATCACAGAAAATCTGTTCATTGTGTATGTAGTAACTTTGAATCCTAACACTTTTCTTTCAAATTTGTTTTATCCTACCCAAGTAGTGACATGACCTAATGAAAGGTCAAGCAGACATGTCTTTTTTTTCTTTGTATTTTGTATAAATTTATCTTTTTTGCTTATTTTATGTTCTTGTTATTGCGTTGGTTTTTGTCAAATACATGTTTTTTTGGTCGAACCTGGCATTGCCATAAGGCGAGACTTAGGTGTTACTTTTCCAGTGTCTTCGTCAAAGGCGGGGCAGGATGTCAAAATGTGAAAGTTTATGTTAAAGTAATGTATTTTCTACTGGATCAAAAACTAACCATTGCGAAATATTTAAATCCGTGGAATTCCTGTTTATGCAATGGTTTACCTTTTTTCATTTATATTATGTATATTATTATTTTTAGATAAACTATTTCATCTTTAGTCACTGTTGAAATGATTTATTATTATTATTATTATTATTATTATTATTATTATTATGTTGTTGTTGTTGTAAAATAAATTGATTTATTTTGTAGTTTGATGTTTGCTTTGTTGTGTTCAATTATGCTTTCATTTGAATATCTTCAAATGTTTACCATTATATTTTATCTTTAAAATACATTCAAAATGTACTTTTGGGAGTGGATTGGAGTAATGATGTTTTACGCCCCATTCAAGATTCTTTCACTTATTTTAAGGCGGTCAGTTCTGGAATGGTGGAGGAAACCACATTAGGATCTTTCTCGAATAGGATTTGATCTCAGGCCGGTGAGAGGCGCTGTGATCCATAAGCATGCGCTTTAAACCACTCGACCACCGATGCCCTGATTCTTTTTGGCGATAAGTTCTGGGATGATTGAGGAAACTGGAGTGCCTGGAAAAGACCACCGACCTTCGGGTCTGAATTAGAGAAAGTATGGCAGTTTTGATATTTACTTTTTGTTACTTCATGCTTAAGCTGATGTAACATGTATTGTGAAATACCTATTATGTTTCACAATCATTTCTATCATAAATTTTGCTCAGAGAAATAATCATTAGCTGTTTGTAAGAATATATTCAAAAAATCATGAAAAATTTATTTTTTAGAAAAACATTTTATCAAAGTGGTTTATTAAGGATCAAATTCAATCAAACCTGCCATACCTCTTATTGAGAACACCACTGCGGTAGCTCAGTTGGTAGAGAGCTTACTTCGTAAGTGGGAGGTGTGGGTTCGAACCCCGACCTGGTCTGACTATTCTTTCGCCAAGCACTCGGCATTACGAAATGAAAGTCATGGGAACTTAAAACATTACTAGGTCCCGTGTCACGGTAGGCATGGTACGATAAAAATCCTGCTGTGTAATGCCATCAGCGCAAAGCACAGGCAAAATTTCTGCACTTTCTCCTATAACATGCGACGTCTCGATATAAGTGAAATATTCTTGACTGGGACGTTAAATACCGTTATTCAAGAGCAAGATCCCTTTTTACTTAGAATTCACCTAAGAAAAAGTTTGTGCATAAGTGAAACGTTTTATGGTATGCCTTGTACTAGCATGCATTCAAGGTGACTTTTTGTATGGGTGCTAGCTCACTGAGTCGTATGCCACAAACATGCATTACACTTCCCCATTCACATTATCATGGCACCAGGTATCTAGTAAATATTTTGTCATATTTATGCCGTTTGGGGAATCAGTATTTCAAATCGTAGTGTCTTGCATTACCTTGTAAAGGCTCTATCCATGACATCCCATTCTCGATGCAGACATTACCAATTAGCCAAGGATGCACTTTAATTGTTTGTGCCTATATCATTTATTTTTTTTAAATTTTACAATTAATACATTATTAAAACGCTAAATCTTGATTATATGCAAAGATGATGATGGGTTGACAGGACAATGAGAGATTCTTCAGCTTTTTCAATAACACAAGATCTAACAAGACTGCAATAAGTTGCAAGATGTTCAGGATAACAAGACCTAACAGAGTCGCAAGCTTCATAATTATATGGTAAAACATGTAAGAGTTATTGCCCCTGGAATGTTAATTTTTCACAAATTAAGTTGTTTCTGACTATTGTCTTGAAAACTAATTTAGATAGAGAATTTCAATAAATTGCAAAAATGTTCAACATGACAAGTTTAGTTTCTTTTGTATCTTTTCTTTTTTAATTCTTTTTCATTTCATTTCTAAATGCCTAGTGCTTGCCGAATGAACAGTTACTACCTATTTTCGAGTCAAGTCTTGGTCAAACCCGGTCGGAGTTCGAACTCTCGACTTCCCACATACAATCTTTTGCCCCTAGTTTATAAACCCTTGAAGACTTCTCTACATGCATATACAATATACACTTAATCAAATTACTGGAATATCTATATAGGGACATTTCTGTATAAAACATATACCCTGTGGAAAAGCAATAAAATTTAAACTTTATTTCAAAATTATATTTCCGCAGAGCCTGTAATGGCATACTAATTAAATTTTCCGTAATTTTGATACGGTTAGAGTTGCATACATATAGAAACTGTGTATTTTGTATTATTACAATTACGACTGATGGTTTTAAGCAATAACCGTTATTAATAAAACACCTGTCCGTAATCAAAATTAAATTTGTTTAATATCATTTAGTACAAAACTGCCTATAGGTCTTAAAATATTATTATTACACCAATGGTTCCGAGCAAAATGTTGAATTGATTGAAAATTTCTGTATTTGATTTATTTGTTTAACGAATCTTAAACATTCATTATTTTGAAAGATACATATCTGGATATATCGAATCCCTCTGAAGAAATGTTTACATTTAAAATACGGATAAAGTGATTACTGATTTTACATTTAGTTTTGGTAATTCATTCGATACAACAAATATCAATGAAAAACGTTTTTACTAAAATACGGAATACGTAAGTAAGATTTTTGTATTTAGTCTTTGTAATTTTTCGATATAACAAATATTTCTGAAAAAAATGTTAACTTTTAAAATACGGAATAAGCGAGTACTGATTTTACATTTAGATTTCGTAATTTATCCTATATGTCATGTGCTGGTTTTGAATTTCTATTAAAATAATGCATTCAAAATCAGCACATGACATATATAAAGAATGTTTACGAAGAAATGCTTAGAACAAAGAGTGTTCAGAACAGCTAATATATGAAATTTTTTTAATTAAAAAAATCAGTTTTTGCAATTGATTCGATATAACGAATATTTATGAAGAAATACTTGAAGTTAAGATAGAAAATTAGTGATTCTGATTTGCATTTAGTCTTTTTAATTTTTCCGATATAATAAATATTTATAAACAAATGTTTACCTTTAAAATACGGCACATGTGAGTACTTATTTTGCATTCAGTTTTTTAAATGTATCCGATATTACGAACGAATACCCCTAGTAGAATGACAAGACTTGCAAAATTTCTGCACTTTCTCCTATAGCATGCGACGTCTCGATATAAGTGAAATATTCTTAACTGGGACGTTAAACACCATTACTCAACTCAACTCCCTAATCGAATGATTACAGCAAATTCAGTCGTAGGGTTTATCCGATATAGTGGAAGCATCTTAGATTACAGTGAAAATAAAAATCAGTATGTATTCTTTAATAAATTTGTCTTTGTAAAAATCTTAAAATCTGTAAATTGTAAAATTTATCTTCATTAAAGAAAAAATTCTTAATTTTATACCATCAGATGAGCATTTCGGTCCTTGCATTATTTAAAGATCAGATAATGATGATGTGATTGACGAAATAATGAATTGAAATATATTTTTTTCAGATTGAAAATGTGTGGAAGGGCGTTTATCATGTTGTTTGCCTTATCTTGGAATAATTGTCATTTTATCAAAGGTACTATAGTTTTTAGATTCGCTTTAATAGTTATGTTAATTTTCGAACTACAATGCTAATGAAATTAAATCGGTTTTTATAATTTTTTTAAAGAAATAATTAAGTACAAACTTTAAGGTCTATAGGAATACCAGGTCCCAGTTTCACAATCATTCCTAAACTTAAATTAGGCATAATTTGGGGATCACTTTTTAAATTACAAATACACATTTGTGATAAAACTAAATACAGATGTTATAAGTTTAAACTGTTCTACAAAATGACACCTTAAATTCCTGAATATCTACACAATTAACCAAATTATTAGGATTTCAAATTTCCAAGATTTAAGTTAAGATAAATCTAGGTTAAGGAATCATTGTGAAACCGGGACCAGTTAATAAAAACTTCTTAAATATATATTATTATTCATTGTACGAGTCGTTTAGATATATACAAATTATCTTGTCTCGTAATGAACTAATAATCAATTATAAAGCATGGTCTCTGTTAACTTAAATGCAAAGTTGGGAACCTGATGAAGCAAAAACTTATTTACGAAAGATGAAACTTTTCAATTGAAAGAGCTGTTCCCGTTATATTAACTTTGCTCCATCGATTTATTATATCTAAAAATTTGTGCCTTGTTCAAAGCAACAACTGACGTTTGGCCATAAGTCAACGCCATATTTTAACCAATGAAAAATTATGACATAAACTACATATCTATGATTAGATTGTTGGTATATAGTGTGGTTAGGCGTACTGTGTATTTTTGAACATTTGTTACGGAATCAGTGAGATGATTAAAGGTTGTCATAATAATAATAATGATGACAATAATAATAATAATAATAATAATAACAATAACAATATTATTATTATTATTATTATTGTTAAAACGGCGACGACGATGATGAATATGATATAACAACAACAACAACAATAATAATAAAAATAAATGTTGTTGTTATTATTATTATTATTATTATTATTATTATTATAGATAAATAAGGAATAAAGAAATAATGATAACTACAAAAATGTATAGTAATTTAAGTCTCAAGGCCCAATCAAATGTACGTATGAAATTACCGACACTGGTTATAAAATACTGAGATGGTTGAAGATTTTCCAAAAGAACAGCTTCCGCACCAACAGTGACCAATAGACAGTTATTCAGGTTCCCATCTATACTCAGGAGTTTTTATAATCAGTGATTAAAAATACGTTTGACTTTTATTGTCCTGTCAAGTATGGCTGTTATATAGTAATTAACTTACATAGTGTTGTTAAACGTTTTTAGCATAATTTTTGTCGAGTCTGGCATCGCCATAAGGCAAGACTTAGGTGTTACTTTTCCAGTGTCGTCGTCGGCGGTGGCGGCGGTGGCGGCTTGTCAAAATATGAAAGTTTATGTTAAAGTAATGTATTTTCTGCTCGATCAAAAACTAACCATGGCGAGACATATAAATCCGTGGAATTCTTGTTTGTTTTCTATTATAACTTACTGTGTTTTAGGTATTGATTACAGCAATGATATGGTGAACGTTAGTTGGATAAATAAAACACTGTTGGAAAACTTTAACAAAGAAAGAAATCATTTACATAATTCAGAGAAGAATAAAGCATTCGAATATATTCTGGAATATTTTAGAAATCTATCACTGGATGTTACAGTAGATAATTTTACAATTAATGATGGTCCTAAGTACCAGGTATTATATTCTCCGTGTCGACTGTTAAGGTTATTGCATACTCATCAGTCAGAAATATTTCCCGTTTCGCGCCGAGTAAAATTTTGCATTCAATCAGAGACCAATTAACTCTCTAATCAAACAATGTATTTGATTATGTGGAAATACTTGTAATCTATTTTGAACTGAATAAGACAAATTTAGTTCAAATTACTTACAAGGTTCCCAGTGCCAATTTCTAAAAGCTATGTATCAGAAACAGTTTAAATCGCAGTTTTATAATACCAAGTACTGATGTTTAAATAGCAAATTGTCATTACATGATTAAAAGGTGCACAATTAATCTTTCTCATAAATAATTTGATATCATTGTTGAATATAAATTTTAATCTGTGAATGTTTTAATATGACACTGGAAAACAATGGTGGCCACACACACACACACACACACACACACACACACACACACACACACACACACCTGGCAAGGTTTAGTTTCATACATTTAATCAGATTCATATTTTTACCCGGCATTTTCAGTTTTTAGGAAAAAACGCTATTGGTATACTTCGCGGAAAAAATTATGATACAGAAAGAGATAAAATACACATTGTTGGAACCTTTTATGATACCGAACCTGAAACGGAAAATTCCGGATCATTTACAGAAACAAAACGTATGTAACAGGTTTTGTACTTTTATTATTTTTAACAAATTATCATTTATTTGGAGAGAGAGAGAGAGAGAGAGAGAGAGAGAGAGAGAGAGAGAGAGAGAGAGAGAGAGAGAGAGAGAGAGAGAAATGCCAATGTAGACCAAACAGTCAAGTTTGAACGCCCCTGTATTCATAGCTAACTTCAATGTTTTTTTCTTCCGAAAAAATATACGAATCCACAGTTCATTCTAGTTCAGATGTATTGATGCATTGTTCTGAAAATAAACATTTGTAACTTACTAATGATAAAATTTCTCTGATGTCAAACATGTGTAAACTTTACACTATAAAACTCAGACAGATTTTCAACTAGAACAATCTTAAACAAAATTAGTAGTGGTATGTTTGTAAATGATTATCATAATATAAAATAATGACAAATGTGTATCACACGGAGACAGTTAACCGTAATCAACCTTAATCGCGCATTGTTACGCATTTGTCAAACATCAATCACGCATTGATACGCATTTTGTCAAACATTGATCACACATTGTTACGCATTTTGTCAAACATTAATCGCACATTGTTACGCATTTTGTCAAACATTGATCACGCATTGTTACGCATTTTGTCAAACATTCTCTGTTTATTTGTATTTTTCTGTGAGTCTTGTTATCCTTATCTTGAATATATTTGAAATTCTATTCTAGTTTATTTAAACATACTGAAATATTTGTTTCAGCATTGCTTTATAACGGCGGAGGAATTGTTGCGCTGTTGGAACTTTCAAGATTGCTTGTCATGACAGGAGAAAGAGAGTTTACCATTATATTTGTCTTATTTGACTTCCATTTTCCATACAGAGACGGAGGTAAAACAATATTGGTGGAACCACATAGCTATTTTAAGACCAATGATATTGACTGAGATAATAAAAATTTACACCTATTGCATAAGCTTAAGCAATCAATAATGATACAAAAGAAATAGGAAAGAAATCAAGATTAGATAGCCAACTATCAAAAACCTTCTTCTGACTTTGGATGAATAACATATAATGACAATGGTGAAATTTAAGTTATTTTATAGGGTCCTAACTTTCATTCGCATTTTACAATTTCTTCCTAATCATCAAAATTTTTGATAAGAGAATATTTAAACAAACTAATTTATTTCAAACAGAAATTGAGAAATAGTTAAATGAAGTAGAAAAATGGTTAAATGGCATCTCATTTATAGATTTCAAACCGAAGCCTTGTTATCTTTTTAACCTGAGATTTAAAAAGTAATTTTATTGTTAGCGTTGATGTTGTTTCTTTATCTACAAAATTAATATACCATTAGAAGAATTGATTAATTTAGCAACTGATTACGTGTATTCACCAGATTAAATCAAAATTCCAAATTTCAACAGAGATATATTAAAAAAACTGTTAAAATTTGCAACCGGAGGAATCTTCACATTTAATAATATCTGTTATCAACAGACAGATGGTGTAATGATGGGAAGCCCTTTAGGACCAACATGAGTAAATTTATTTCTCGGACATCTAGAACAGTATTAGATGAACAAACAGTTTTCCCCTTTCATTTATAGAAGATATGTTGATGATATTTTTTGCATTTTCGAAACCAAAGAAGACGCACTTAAGTTTTTTAAATTCAAAAATTCTCAGCACAAAAATTTGGAATTTTTATATGAAGAAAACATGAACAACTCTTTACCTTTTTAGAAGTGAATATAACAAAATTGGACATGGGTTTTCGACATTTATAGGTCTTCTTTTAAATTTCAATGCAATATGTCCAACACAATAGAAAAGAGGTCTAATCTTAGGTTTTCTACATTGGGCATATCTAGTATGCTCTTCATAGATATCCTTAAATAATGAAATAGAAAAAATAAAAAAATCACTATTATCAAAACATTACCCTGAAGAGTTTATATTCAAAGTTATAAGCAAATTTATTTCGGACAGATTCTCTGACAATTTTAATATTTTTAGGACTAAAACCAAAGGTGATATAAAATACACGTTTTTATTGCCGTATATCGGTAATGCTTCACTGGTTCTTAAGAAAAAACTCAAAAACATTTTTAAATAAAAAAACATCCATGTAAATATAGTATCCTCTTCTTTTAAAGTAAGAAATTACTTCTCGCTTAAAGACAGAAGAAATAGACATCTGTAATATATAAATTTCAATGCTTGGACGATCCAAGTACTACCTATGTAGGTAAGACAAAAAGATACCTTCAGAGACGAATAAATGAACATTTTAAAACAGGAAGTGCCGTATTTAACCACATGGAAACTTGTAAAACGTAAAGAATCAAGTATTACCAATGCATTTAAAACCCTTAATAAAGGTTACACAGACTTTGATTTGGTGATAAAAAACTGGAGGCTTTACATATTAAACTTGAAAGGCCCACTTTAAACAAACAATTAGCAGGAGATGGGACAACTTTCTTAATGAATGTGTTCCAATAACCATTAGGCTGTAAACTTAATTGTTTTTTTTTTATAATTGAAATTTATCTATAATTGCTCTATGAAATTATATTGTTTCATCTGTTAAACAATCGAATGTTTATATATATCTTGTGTTGTAGTTTATCAGTTAGTTTAAAATGCAAGCTTGAAAAGGAATACTGTTTATTCGAAATATATTGCAATATGAAAAACCATGCTTTCGTTAGTCTTTATATTGATAAACATATTAAAGATATAAAAATTATATAAATATGACATTGAAAATGTTCACCTTTTAAAGTCTGATGTTAACCAAGGCTTCGTCATATTTATTTTATACACCGAATGTCTTCAAACCTTGCAGCCGACATTTTAGTTGTCATTGAAAGCTTTTTTCGTAGTATTGACGCCTGATGTATAAACGCCATGATGTTTCAAAAGTTTGATTGATGCAGATTGATAGGCGTTCCGCCTACCAAATTTTTGTTTCATCTGCAAATGGGTCATTAAAATATTATTGCCCGCTAATGTGCACGTGAATAGTTTCTTTTAAATGTGACAATGATTTTGTCAACTGGCTGTCATCCAATAAATTATAGGAATTTTTCGAATTTTAGGAATTAAGGTGTAAAAACATTCATATTCACAATGGAACATTTCTATATTTGAAAATCAGGAAAACATAATCACTATCAGAAAATCAAATATGTTATTTTGAATGATCTAACAATGAAGAAATCATCATTAACATTTAGCAAATTTATTTTATAGGATTGAAAGAAGACTTGACTGAAAATAAAGGTAAGAACTTTCTGTATATTTAATTGAAACATGGTCTTTATTATTTATTTACTTATTTATTTTTGTTATTGTAAATCATATAACATAGTTATCCCCTTTGATTTGAAGCCTGTTCTTAAAGTATGAATGCCGTATTTCATGAGACACTAACTGATCCACATGATACATAATTCACTTACTGAAAAAAATATTCGTGATGGATGTTTTAATTAATTTAAAACAGTTAACTAATAAATCATCGAAGGACGATACGAAAATTAATTAAATTCATGAATGTTTGCTATTGGTATAAAAAGTTTTTAAAAGACATTTTTCAAGAAAAGGCGATTCAAAAAAAATAAGTAAATTGTACAACTGAATTATTGAAAAGTAATAAGGTCATCTTAAAATGTTCGAATGTCATTTTATGAGTATATCGGGTTTTTTTCAGGGGAATGTTGTCATGGTGCTAAACACTTTGTTTCAACTTGGTTGTCAAAATATTTATCAGGATTACCTACGGGATTCAAAATTAGTGAAGTAGTAATAATTGATTCCATCCTTGTATATGTTGGAAGACAGAGCCTTAATGAATTCATATTTGTATGTCATGGTAGTTTCTTTACTTACCAGTACAGTCTTGGCTAAAGTAACATTCAGTTGACCTAAACCTCTGCCTGCCATATAGAAATAAGATGTAGACTCTTTTGAGCACACGTAGGTCAATTGTTAAACTTTTGCCAGGTCTGTAATGTTAATAATCCATGAATATAAAATATCTTATTTATTTATTTATTTATTTATTTATTTATTTATTTATTTATTTATTGTAATTGAAATACATTTTACTTCTTTTTTCTCTTTCACTGTTATATTTAAAATATCAATCGAAATAACCTAAAGGTAATAATAATAATAATAATAATAATAATAGTAATAATAATAATATTCATGCTACATGAAAATGAAAGATTTAATTTGAATTTCAATTGGAAATTGTAGTTTCATTATTTTTTTAGAAATCAAGTTTCTGTTGAATTTAAACCCCCCTCCCCCCCCCCCCCCCCCACACACACTTTTTAAATATCGATAGAAAATAAACTGTGTATGCATGTGGTAAGATGTAATATAAAAAATTCAAAACGCAAAAGCAAACACAGTTCAAAATTGATATTTTACAAGAACTTCCATATTAACCTTTTGGCGAAAATGAATTATAAGCCTTACTAACGCTACTGTTATATACTAGTATGTGTGAATGTATGTACAACTGAACATCTTAAAATTAATTAAAACAGCTGTTATTCAAGGAAGTGAGAGAGCAAGTTGTCAGCGACCAAACACCGAACTTTTTGTTTCTGGTGACGACCAAAAGTCAAGCTGTAAAGCAGTTTACTGAGATTTTTAATGCTATTAGATTGACAAATATTCGTCTCATATCATTAAGTTTACCAGCAGTTTTTGCAGACAACACTTTAGTATCAAAGGCTGAAGAACTCTACGCAATGGATGCATTACCTTTTTATTTGGCGGGATTTGATGGCACAATGATATCCGATACAGGTATGTTTTATTGCATTTCTTTTGTGCCATTGCTTTTTAAACCTAAAAAAATTAAAATGTTTAATATTTAAACATAGTAAAAACAAATCAGTCAACCAATATTACTGGGATTTCAAACCAAGTCATTTCGTATTATAAAGCTTTTATAAAGTTATAACTTATTCTCACAAACAGCTTTTATTGTTTAAAAAGTAATCCATAAATATTTATACAGTGGTCTGTTTTAATATTCCAAATTTAAAAACACATTGATCGTGATGACTTGAAAACTCACAAAAATTGCAATTTGAAATAATTTTTAGAAACAGTGATTATTAAAGATTGGACATCATGAGTAAAGAATGAAAAGCCCTTTTCTAATAATTTTTTTTAATAATTTTGGTTTTAGAGGAGGAACATAAAGAATTTTAGATATTTTAGAATTCTTGTAAATAACAAACGGTCCATTTTTTATAAAATCTTATCAAAAACACTCAGTATTACCGATTCAAATAGTCAGTAAATTGCTTACACTGTAAAAATGAAAGACACTTTGCTAAAATTTAAATGATTTATTTGAATAAATATTATAGGCAAATTCAGAGGTGACTTTAACACAAATAAAAATACACCATGTTGTGAGTTGGTGTTGCAACAAGGATTACCAGTTGTAGCCGACTTTTTATATTCAATTTTCCTGACTTTGGAACTGAAAACTTCATCCGAAAATACTGGTATTATCGAAAGTAAATTGGAGAACTTGAAAAAGATAACCACACCAGCATCAGTATCCTCCATGGTTTATTCAGGTAAATGTTTTAAAAAATTCAGACTACAGTGTTACAATCGACATGATAAATGAGAATGATCTTTTTGGAAGCTTCCTAATCGTAAGCAACCGATATTATGATGTACATGTAGAACGGGGGTGTATTGGTGACAGGGTTCTAAGTCGATGGGGGTGTCCTGGTTATATGGATTTGAGCAACCATGTGACTACGTCAGTAAATTTTCCATCTAAATAATACTATACAAGATGTAGGTATCTACCACTCCACATTTCTCTAGTGAAAAATACCACTGCGGTAGCTCAGTTGGTAGAGTGCTCGCTCCGACAGTGGGAGGTCATGGGTTCGAACCCAGACCGGGATTGACCAAAGACTTGAAAGTGGGTAGTGACTGTTCTTTCGCCAAGTATTCGGCATTAAGAAATAAAAGTCACGGTTCTTTCGGATGGGAACTTAAAATAAATGGTAGGGATGGCACGGTAAAGAACCCTGCTGTATAATGCCATCAGCGCAACGCACAGGCAAAATTTCTGCACTTTCGCCTATATCTGACGACGTCTCGATATAAGTGAAACATTCTTGACTGTTTCACATTACTCAACTCAACTTAACTCTCTAGTGAAAATCTGCAAAAATACGATGGTTTCCTAACTTTTGCAAGTAAGACAGATTTCAATTTAAACTGCCGTCGTCTTTCACCAATAATCCTTCAAATACACCAAACTTGTTCAAATATATTAAAGATATATGTTTTGAAAACAGTCAAAATTATCATTTTATAGAGTTGTTTGTCTTTTGTAGAGTGCAGAAAAGATTTCTATGATTACGATCAAAAGCTGAACCTTTACTTTAAAATATATGAAGGAATTGGAGATTTAATTAACTGGTGGACTGCAAAGAGAAACTGTGAAATCGATGGATCGAGTCTTTTACTATTAGACACGGTAGAAGAACTGCAATATTTCAGTTTCCAGTATTTAATCAGGTATGCAGTTGGCACACATTATGTTTTTCGAAGAAATGATAAAGGTTGATAAATGCTTGATTTATATACTAGTGCTACATAAAATGCAATTCATAAAGCATTTCAGCTTTATTTTAGTAGAGATAATTACCTCAATCCAATAAACTTAATTGAATTAGACTTTCCTCCCTTGAATATATATTTATTTAAAGATCTTTCATTATCTTAACAAAAAAATCTGAAATTCAATTCAGATTTAAAATTTTCTAAAGGTTGAGCTTATTCCCACTACAGGAACTTTATACAACGAAACAATCGGCTTACGAGTAAATTGTTGACTCGGGAATATTGAAATCCTAGGCTTGTTAATAATTTTCATCAAACAGTTTTATAGTGGTCATCACAATATTGTTTATAATTAAGATGCTGTAGCCGACATTATCCTGGATATATTTGACATTTCACAATTTTAGGTTCCTTTTTTTTCTCTAGTGTTCTTTTCACACCTCTGGTTGTTTGAATCATTAACAGGTCTGATCCAAGACTTGAAAGTGGATAGTGACTGTTCTTTCTTCAAGCATTCGGCATTACGAAATGAAATTCACGTTTCTTTTGGATGGAAACTTAAACTATATAAACGGAGTCCCGTGTCACAGTAGGCGTGGCACAATAAAGAACCCTGTTGTATAATGCCATCAGCACAGGCAAAATTTCTGCAATTTCGTCTATAGCTGGGGAAGTCTCGATATAAATGAAATTTTCTTGACTTGGACGTTTTACACCATTACTCAACTTAACTCTTGTGTGTAGCAAGCTATATACAAATCAGTTTATTCCATTTTATATTTTATTTTAGCGAAACGTATCAAACACTTTGGATTGGGATGTCAGATAACAGTCATGAAGGCAACTGGATTTGGATTGATGGAACAAACGTGACGGATGACATAAAACCGTGTGAACTTACCTTTAATGAATTGTATGATTGTGTTTTGTTGAGAAAGGCTGCAACATCGTTAAACATACTAAAAGCAAGTGACTGTCAAAACAGTTTTGGATATATATGTTCTTGTGAAAGACAAAGTAAACCAAACAAAAAAGAAAAAGAAAATGGTAATACATTTTGCTGTACGAGTAACAAAAATGGTAATTTAGCTAGGTTCTTTTTTAATTAGTGCAATGCGTCTCATATGAGTTAAGAAAATAAAATTTGATTGGCCCTTTAAGAATAACATGTTAAAAGCCAACAAGACAAAAAAAAAAATGAAGATGTTTATCTTATAAAACATTTATCAAAACTTTTATTCATTTAGTTATTTATCCATTTATTTATATGTATGTATTTATCATTTATTCATTTATCTAAATAAATTTTATTTATTTATTTGTTTGTTTGTTTGTTTATTCAATTATTTTTAATCTTTTATTATTTATTTATTTATATGTATTTATTATTTATTTATTTATTTACATGTATTTATTATTTATTTATTTATGTATTTATTTATTTATTTCAATATTTGTTTTAAATATCCTTATGATTTTATAGATTGCTATAAAGAAGAAGAAGGCTATACATATATATCAGACATAAAACTTTGGTATAATGTTCATGAAGACGAAGCAATGGACTGGATACTAGCAAATATGACATGTAAAGGAAATATGTTGTTTTTCCCAACATATGGAGAATACGCGCACATTCCTGATATCATTAAAGGTAACGATTTAAGTTATTCTGAAAAAATAAAATATTAAAGCCCCTGTCATATCAATATGACTTTTTAAAGTATTTATAAACGAAACATAACCTGTCAATTTTTTCAAAACTTATCAACTTGATAAAAACGTTTGTCAATCAGTGTATATATTGTATCTTTGAAGTCGAATAAATGGATGTGTATATCCAATATCAGTGGATTTGGAATAAGTATGCATTGCTATTTTTTTAGATATAAGATGTTCGGTCTACTGATATTTTAAACTATATTTATTTCGACCAAGATATCAAATGACCAAAATTGGCAATTAATAAATGACATGTGCAATTTTTGATTTTTTTAAACAAACAATTCAAAAGTAAAAGTATCATATTATTTTATTTAAAAATAAAAGTAATATGTGAAAGAAATAAAACGTCTACATCTGGCCATCCCGGTCACCCTACTTTTTTACAGATGCCTAGATTATTATGATATAAAAACTGCAATTTTTTGTTCAAATCTATTGATTTTTAGATATACCAAAGGCAAAATATTTCCTAGGATTATTCTACGAAGATGGTCTCTATACGACCAGATTAAGTGTATCATCCACATTTCCCTTTCCTATAGACACATCCAAACTGGCAGGTGATTACAGGTGGTGTGGTGTTTTAGTATACGACAGTTTAAGTCCTAGAATAGGATTTGTAAACTGCGAAATGAAGCTGCCATATATATGCGGGGTTTATTGTGAAGAGAAAACAGGAGAAGAAAGATACAAAATGCCTCTTGGTGAGTGCTAAAGATAATTTGTCTATACAACAGAGACCTGTAAAAGTATTTACACTGAGACAACAAAAATGAGTCGAGTCTGTGCTGTTTTGGATAGCCAATGCCCAAAAAGTTATCCGAGCTGTCAATGGCTCACTTTTTACAATAGATGTTCAAAATATAAAGTGTGGTTAAGAGTACTAGTATGTTTATTGTCAAGGTTATGTATTTCAGATCCAGTTCTAGAATGATAAAAGGAAACAGGAATAACCCAAAAACCACCAACCTTTGATAAGTGGTCTTATTATTTTCTTTAAAAAACTTAGGAAACAAAGTTTGATCCGAACCCAAGAAGTTGGATTTGAAAGTCTGTGTTTTTATTACCTGTCCCCAATTAGATATAATTTGTTTTTTGCGGGGCTGTAGTCCATATGTTGGCAGTTTAGATCGTTCTGCCGCCGAGGTTCCGAGTAAGAACTAACGTCAGTTGTAAAATGATACTGCTGGAATATAACGCACAGTTTTAGTAGTAGATTTATTTTACAATGAAGTGTTACGAAACTGTTATAAGCTGGTATTATGTGTTATCAAGAAAGAATGTATTAACTTTAATTTTTACATGTAGCCTTTTATACGTATTTTCATAGAGTTTCCAAGAATTGTAATTGCATTGAGTGACAGACTGCAGGTTGTAGAAACAAGAAGCGATGGGAATTTCAACGTATTATATGAAATAATTACCATGGAAACCATATACAACTTCGATTTTCTCCATGATGAAAACGACATCTTCTGGCACAGCGGACGTTCAACGTATATCGTTCATTCGAAACTGAATGGCAATTACTACGAATCAAAGAATATTTTGAAAACGGATGACCCAGTTACCGAAATTGCGTTAGATTTTGAAGCAATAAAGTTGTATTGGGCTTGCAGAAATATCGAGATCATATGCGTCAGTGAGATAGACGGCACCCGAAGAAAGATTTTGTTCTCCCATGGAATCATCTCTCCACATTCATTACAGGTTGATCCGTATCAAGGGTAAATTTTATACATGTATCTTTTAATGGGAATTTATAAATGTTGATTTTGACATTTTGACGTTATGGTAATTTTCTGTCACCGTACAGAATTCGAAATTTGTTATGTTTGTAATGTCTAATGTAACGGTTTTTTACTCTAACATCAAATTCATAGCTTATAGACGGTCGATTAAAGACATATTTTGATATATATATATATATATATATATATATATATATATATATATATATATATATATATACATATATATATATAAAAAAAAAAAAAAAAAAAAAAAAAAAAAAAAAAAAAAAAAACTTGTTCAGTTCTTTCAATATGAGGTGTAAACATCCTGTCCCGAAAAAATTGCCGCTAACGATAAATTATTTAGTATTTTTGAAACAGAGTTTACAAAATCACTAATCGAAAGTTTATTATTATTATTGTTATTATTATTATCAGTTGTTAAGAAGGTTTTGCTGAGCTGACTGATTATGTTGCAAAGACTCTTCTAAACATCATTTACTGTGGATTACGATAATAGCATTGAACACCATTTTACATTTACATTTGCTAGCTTTATAAAAAGTATTAAAAAGTTTTCAATATGACACTTTCCCATGTAATGACTTTGGAACTGTGCAAGGTAACAGGTACTTAGACAATAAGAAAATTCACCAATAAGTCTGACGTCAGCCTTTTTTACAGACATAACTATGTTCGTCAAATGCAAGCTTAATTTTTCTAGCAGATATCTATAACATACTTTTAAACATCAGATGCATAATTTTTGCTTACTGAATAACATTAGCGCACTTTATACGAGTCCATGTATTTAGCATTAAGAATTGTGAAAAGAAAGTCACAGCATTTACAAACCTAGGCTTAATAAACGCTAACAACTCCATAACAGACGCTTTAGCCGTGTGAAGTCATTATAGTCGTACTGATCGAGCATACTTATAAATGAAGGGAGGTTATTCATGTAGTATAGAAGTTTATAATTTGTATCATTTCATAACTTTTTGCTTTATTGAAGCTTTTTACTTAATTGACCCTCGTACTTTTTTTTGGGAGGGGGGGTTAGGGACAAGACACAGTTGCCGAGTGGTAAAGGCGTTAGGTTTAAATGAATAGCGACTCACTGCTTTGAGTTCTATTCCGGTCGACCATGGGTGAGATTTCTCTAGAATTTTACGGTTGGTTCTGTTGTAGAATAATGGACTGAATGGTCTGCGTTGTTAATTTGTAACATTTTGGGCGAGTGTACTAGCACTCTAAATGGCGCCCCAAGTGAACAGTAGAACAATGCATACGAAATCACTTGCACACTTAATCACTACTTAAAACTGTGTTTAATGAATAATTCTTGAGATTAGTAAAACAAATGGCTCGTTACAAATAGCTGTTATAATGTAAAACAACAATCAACCAACCATTCGTTCTCTTGGTGGTTATTTCTATTTCGCGTTCTTGGAAGACTTTTTGAATTTATAAAAAAAAAAATCAAAAGTGGTACATGTATATGGCAGACGCGTTGGCTGTTAGCAAGAACATGTTTTATATCACAACTTTAGTTTCAATTTTTCGTTTTCATTTTAACAGAAAATTATTCTGGATCAATGGTATTTTTGTAAAATGGGGTGGAATGGATGGTGAGCGTCATCTTGAAAAAATTACAGAACTTTCTATAGAATCGGATTGGTTCAGAATAATTTCTCTTTTTTGGATGACAAGCAAAAATCTAGTTTTAGTAAAAGGAAACATTTTAGCACATTCACAAAGTACAATGGTGGAAGAAGCTTTTGATATGATGCATGTTTGCATTCCTTTTTCCAAACCAATTTTGGAATTTCACCAACTTTTTCAAGACTTGTATTTGATAATAATGGATGGATCAATTATTCTTTATCACTTGGAAGCATACGCCCATACACTTGAATACAGCTTCTCGATTCCAGTTATTGTTTATCATTTTAACCCTGATGAAAATATATTTGCCTTTAAAATCATTCACAGAACCAAAGAAGGTAAAACCAATTTTGAAATAAATATTTGAAGTGCAGACTCAAGATTCACAAACATTCACTCAAATGAGTGTACACTCAACTCAAATATTCCCAATTTCACTCATCAATATTTAACAAAAATTAAGTTTTATGAGACAATGTTTTGTTTGTTCAACAGATCTACGCTGAACAATTTAACTAAAAGAATAGATATTCAAGTTTAAATGTACATTGTTTTACAAATTGACATTGGAATATTCCCTTATTAAAGTTGAGTTTACACTCAGTTGAGTGAATGATTGTGAAACTGGGGCCTGGTTATGAATTAAGAAATTGTATTTATGGTTGCAAATAATCAGAAAAAACAAAACACACCATTACATATCCAAACGTAAAAAATAAGTACCTGTCTTTATGACTTGTGGTGTTGTTGAAATATAATAAGTAAAAATAAAAAAAAATATATATATAACAATACATGATTAAATAAATTTATAACACAAATACCAGTTGAATTTTGATGTGCCAGATGTGCACATTTCGGAAATTCATTCCTCATCAGTGACACTTAGACCGAAAAGTTTGATAATAAAAACATGAGCCAAACAGTTGGAAATTATTGAATCTAAAGTTCCAAAATTATATAAATCCAAATCTGTCTAATGAAATGCTTTGCATGAGGGAACAAACCTTAGTTTTAAACAAATTTTACAATTTAAGGCAGCTGAAAATTTTGCTAAATGGTACATCTTAATAAATCATAATATAAATATCATCAAAAAGCTGCCCATCGCGTTATAAGTCAAGAAATCTTGACTGGTCTTAAAACATCTCCATTTTACTGCATTGTAACAAAAAAGATACCAAAAATCTTATCGACCAGGCCCAAGTTTCAAAATCATTCACTTAATTGAGTGTATACATAGGTAAAATTTAAATGACACTTTTCAAGACATAGTACAGTTACAATTGAATATCTAACGTTATATTTAAATTGTTTAGTGTAGATCTGATAAACAAAAAAAAACATTGTCCTTATAAATGTTAAAATTTTTAAAAAAATATTGATAAGAGAAAAATCGGATATTTAAGTTGATTGTAGCCTTTTTAATTGCTTTTAAGTGTAAGGTAAAATAAATAAATAAAAAAAATAAATAAATACATTTTAAAAAAATGAATAAATAAATGAATAACTCATAATGAATATAAATTGTTTAACTCTTTTAAACAGAATTTTCAAATCCATGTTTAAATGATAATGGAAACTGTGAAAATTTATGTCTGCTTTCGGCTCATCAGAATCATTCATGTGTTTGTCTCTTGGATGACTTGTATCTTGAAGAAAAAAATGGAATCTGCAGTAAGTTTATAATTGTTTCCATATGTTCTCCATGGCACTTTCGTGCTTGGTCATGTTGATTGCTCGCTTTGTAATGTCATTAAATTTTGAATGACGACTGACTAGATGAACATCCGATAAAAATACATTTTAACCCACCCCTTTTTTATTTATCATTCTCGAAAATGCTCACATAAATATCATAAGTATTTAGAATTTAGTAAGCTGGTAAGTAAGTAACCTAATTTCTATGGACTCAATATGATTATTTTGGTCCGCTCTTTTCCATTCTGTAAATGTACATTGCAACTCGAATTATCATATTTAAGTAAAAATATTCATGACTCTATTATTTTGCCACACAGGTAATTACACGGTGTAGAAAAAATATCATATTTATGTTTAATATACTTACATTTATTTATTATAATTAGATCAGTTCAATGGTGACAGGGATTGGTCGAGTGGTCTTCAATAGTTCTTAATACCACTTTCAAACTACACTTCAAAATCCTTTTTAGTTACTATAAGTATCTACCCATCTACTTGTTATTCTAACAATAATCAATAAGACTTGCGTCTTCAGAGCAACCCTTTAGTTAATTTTCTATATGTTCATTCAGTACAAAAACGTGTAAAAAATTAAATGATACTTCACAATATGTTTGTAGATAGGACACTTTGCGAAGTTAACAATGGTGGTTGCAGCCATGATTGCTACAGATCGCTGACATATCCCTACGTCATATGTGGGTGTCCACACGGCTTGGCGTTATTGTTGGATCATAAGACTTGCATTAACAATTCAGGCAAGTTGTGATGAAAGATAATTGTTGGATAATTTTAAGTACTTTATCAAACTCAACAAAATTGATGAAAAACTGTATACAGGGCCAGCGTGAAAGTCAAGAGCACCAATTTCAAAAAAATTGTTATTTAAGCAAAGTCGAAAGTCTTGCTGTGGAAGATATCAGAGAATATTAAGAATTTCCGTTAAATGTTATTAATTAACACTATTTTCCAAACATGTTAATTTAACACGGCATTCACATTGATGTAAGATAAACGTTCTTGCTTTAAGAAAATTTGACATTAACGCATAATTTGGGACCACTGAATATAGACTTATATATGCACTGTTTTTACTTTTATAATAATAATAATAACAATAATAATAATAATAATGCAGTGCAGTGGAGTAATGCTGTTCTTCTTCTAAACTTGATTTTCCAATTTTATCAAGGCGGTCAGTTCAGCAATGTTGGAGAATACGAGTGTCAAAAATCGACCAATCAAGTGAATGAAAAAATCTATCCCGGTTTTTCATTCGAAAGCTAGAAGGCTCTGTAATCAGTAAGCAAGCGTCATGGTACCACAATGGCTCTAGTATAATTAGTGAATGTTGTTCTATAAAATGTCAGAATATATTAATAATTCTTTTTCAGTAGTGCTGATAAAAAAGTAAAAAGATTTCTACAACACGGCATGGTTAACAAAATATTATTAAATTGAGCATTAATTTATTTTTTCATTATAGAAATAGTAAAGACCTTGTTTTTTGCTGTTCGATCTCAACTTTACCAATTGTTATATATTACAAATGGGTATAAATTGATCAAACGGACCAATGAATACGATATAAGCATGGCAGGTGGTATTGAATATGATCCTATTGTTGGTATGATATATTTGATTTCTCGAAAAGATTCAGGCATTCATAAAATGTACAAAAATGGAACAGGTAGGTATGATATAATACGTAGTTTCCTGTTTTATTCTGCTGTAGAGAAGATAAAATTGTTTTTTTAGTAATTGTAGCTTTTTTTCTTTTCTTTTTTTTGTCCGTCCAGGGTCAGAAGTTAAGGACAGTGTGTTTTTTATTTCCGATTTATATGTGCTGGTGTTACGTTTTATTAGTGGACATGACAACTATCAAGTGCAATTCAGTATCGGGGGTGTAGATAGCAATCAATAATAACCGAGGCAGAAAATAAAAGCGCCAAAGACGCTTTATATCTAGGTGGTCCGTGGGCATGCTCCCCTGGGAAAAATTGACGTGAAATGGTGCATTCGGGTCACTGGTACTCGTAGTCAGGTTTTGTGTTGTTTTTAGATTATTCTAGATACAGATATTTGAAAAAAAAATCCTATTTTTGGATTTTTTTAAAAAAAAAATCTGTATCTAGCGCTTTATCACTATTTTTCCTATCAGATGAATTAAAAGATGTATAAGATCATAAAATGACCTAAAAACATGTTTTTTTAAAACTGGATTATAATTCTAAGCATTATAAAACGAGACACAAACACACCCGTCCATATTTAAATCGCAAAAAGCTAAGCAAAAAACTGTAATAGTCATGTTACTGCATTTTTGTGAAATTCAGTCGAACGTCAGCAAAAAACACACAAACTTTCTCACAAAGGATCTGACCCGAATAAGATTCAAGCGGTGTTATCCGTAAGTAAACACAAAAACCTCTCGGACATTGTAGGATAAATGTAACGATAACGTTAAAAACCTTTGACACTTTTTTGTGGTTTTAAATAGTAAATCTATCGTTCTGTTTTATAATCATTCACTGTAGGTGATGTACTTGTGTTTGCTCATGAACAACAACAACAGAATGAGATGGCTTACTTAGCATTAGATTGGATGAACAGGGATTTATTTTTCGTGGTAAACAGATTAAACACAATAGAAAAAGTGAAGCTAGAAACACGGAACCATTCAATAGTTGTTAATTTTCAAGCACGTAGTATTCTATTAAGCATTATCCTTGATATCTTTTCTGGGTAAGATTTAAATTTATTCCAATCCTTTGAACGCTTTCTTTTTTGTCAGAAGTTTATAAAACGTTGGTGGTCATTAACTACTTAGAAGACTATGATTTCATTGTATTTTATACGATTATGTACTTGTAATAAAAGACAAAATTATGCTTTAATTTTGATAAACAATAAAAAACGAGATGATAGAGGATTTTCTCTTCTTTGCTCAATTTTAAGAGCATTTTTCTTTTTATATGATAAAAATAATTGTGTTTAAAACATGCTTGTCTGATTTTAATTATGCAACCATTTAGTTAAAAATTCCAAACAGACATTCGTCCGGTAATAATTGAGATATATATGCAGTGCACCGTTTAAAATCTAAAATATGCATCGGTACAATCCTAAGTCGGTTATTAGACACACCTAGCCTTTCAAGGTAAAGTAATATAAACAAACCAATAAAAGTAATTATGAGTTTTAATATGACCGTAACACATTTAATATGAGAAAATTTCGGAAAGTAAAAATGTAGCCTAGCTTAAGCTGCTTGGTGATGGACTGTTAACATGCATACTTTTTTTGTCAATTTATTACTCCTATAACTATTAGCAAGCTTGCTCTAAAAGAAATCATTTAACGCATCAGAAGTAAGTTGTTTTTTTTTGATTTCGTGAAAATTAAAATCGTTTTCTTAACAAAAATAATATTACACATTCGTATTTTTCCTTACTATATCCCTATCGTGCAGGCGCGAATTTTATTTATTCAATGTTCGTTTATAGCATTGTTCAGTAATTTTCATTTTTATTTCAATACTTGCTCACAGATTTCCATAGTTCTTTCCAATTTAATTATATAAAACCTTATTTTTCATAATACAATTTAAATAACAAACCTTTAGTGAAAAATGACATATTAAAATTAATTTTAGCTCACCTTTGATGAGCTATTGCAATCTATCACCCTCCGTCGTCCGTCGTGCGTCGTCCGTCGTGTGTAAACTTTACATTTAAATCTTCTCCTCCAAAACTACTGCGCCAAATTTGATGAAAGTTGGTGATTATTATGCCTGGATAACAACCTTTCAAAATTGTGTTCCGGGTTTGGCCACGCCCAACAAGATGGCCGCTGTTACTAAAAATAGCAAAAAGACAAAAAATCTTCTTCTCTGAAACCAAAAGGTGCAGGCAAATTTTGATTGGATATTTGGATTCAGCATACCTGGGAACATTAAAATTGTGTTTTTCATGAAAATTGAGCGAAAAATAGGTCACGCTTTTTTGCGTAAAGCTATGTAAGTTTGAAGATGAGACATTTGTATGTTATAACTCAATAACGGCTGAAGATAATTGTATGGAGTTTTCACTGTTGATCTTGTCTTGCTATTTTCTTCCAAAAGATGTCAAGGTCAAAGTCAAGATCTTGTCCCTGCTTTTGACCTTTGATAAAAAATTTTAATTTTTTAAACATTTCAGGTGATAATGGCATGGGATTTTCAGTTAATTGTAGGTAGTGACATGACGATCATTTTGATATATTGATCAAGGTCATGGGTTCAAACGGTCAAGGTCAAAGATGCACAACTATTACCGTTATGGTTGATTACCTGCAAAACTATTAACTTTTTGTAAAGGCATAAATCTTAGAATATTGTAGGTAATGGCACAATGGACATTTTGATATATAAATAAAGGTTATGGGTTCAAAGGTCAAGGTCACAAATGCAGGCAAGTACTGAAATGGTTGATTATCTCAAAAACTATAAACTCCTTGTATAGGCATATATATTGGAATTGTATGTATTGGCCTAATGATCATTTCGATATATGACAGAAGGTGATGAGTTTAAAGGTTTAGGTCACAGATGCAGGCAAGTACTGAAATGGTTGATTATCTCAAAAACTATATTGTATAGGCATATATATTGGAATTGTAGGTATTGGCCTAATGATCATTTCGATATATGACAGAAGGTCATGAGTTCAAAAGTTTAGGTCACAGATGCAATTTAATACTGAATTGGTTACTTATCTTTAAACTGAAAATATTTTGTATAGGCATGTATGTTAGAGTATTGTTGTTATTTGGCCACTGAGAATTTTGATATATGAATAAGGGTTATGGGTTCAAAGGTCAAGGTCACAGGTGAGCGTTCAGGCCCCTGGGCCTCTTGTTATTTTTAGGTATATATATACATTTACTAGTTATGAACGTGTTGACGTCATAACAAGCCTTCAGCAAATTAGAATAGATGGTAGTAACATGAAGGTCTTAGTTGAAGACATGAAGACAAATATCTATATATCTGCATCGCTGAATCCCTTAAAGCAAACGTTATATTTTATAACTGGAATGTATGGAAGGGGACGAGAAATCCATCAAGTCATGACGTCAGGGCGAAATCTTGAAGTTTTAATTCCAGAAAATTACGGGTTTGACTATAAGGCACTTACAACTATAGGTAATTTTGTAGTGGATTTTTGTCTTTCCCGTCAGGGTGTTTTTTAAATTGGCACTTCACAACAAACATTAACACACTACTTTGTACTTATTTGTATATGTTTGATGTAGTTTTCCAAAGAAAATAGTCCAGATGTAACATTGTTTAAGTTAGCAACGCCGCTAATGTCGACAATGTCGACTTTGTATGTTACTTGTGATGGTAATAAAATATGTCAGTAGTTAACTCAGTAAACAGTACTTTGTGCTGTCAGAAAATATAACACTGAGCAAAATATACAGCTGTCTTAATTTTTAAGATTTGTTTAAACTAAGGTTTGTTTCCTAATGCAAAGCATTCCGTAGCTCGATTTGGTTTTTATATAATTTTGGAACTTTAGATTCATAATTTTCAACTGTTTGGCTAATGTTTTTTATTTATCAAACTTTCGCCCCCTTGTTACACTGATGCGGAATGATTTTCCGAAATGTGCACATATGGCACATCAAAATTTAACAGGTATTTGTGTAATGTATTAACCTCTAAGTGTACCAAAACTTGTATGTTAAACAGTATTGTAAGTTAAAAATTAACAATGCTTTATTATACTCTAATACCAAAGAGAAGTGCGAAATAAAGTTGATAAGATAGCTTTTTGTGCATTGACTGCTACAAAATTCATTTTAGTTATAAATCTAATATGGAATGATGATTTGAGAGAGAGAGATAGAGAGAGAGAGAGAGAGAGAGAGAGAGAGAGAGAGAGAGAGAGAGAGAGAGAGAGAGATATGGAATGATGGTTTGAGAGAGAGAGAGAGAGAGAGAGAGAGAGTGTGTGTGTGTGTGTGTGTGTGTGTGATCAATTGACTTGTTAAAATTTTCTTTTAATTTGACAAAAATCGCATTTAATAGTAAAGTGAAATTTTTAATTTAAAATTGTATGCATGGACATCTAATTTTATTAATTATTTTATTTTTTAGAACAGTTATTGTTTATTTTGGCTCGAGATGGATCTATTCTTCATCTACAGCTACAGGACATAAACAAACAATTATTCCTCATATCTAGAATATCACGAGATATAGAAGTTAACGGAAAACTTACAAGCGTATGGTATAAAGAGTTGAATGGTAGGTTTCTGACTGAAAAGGCGGTTGAAAAACCTCAAAACTAATTGTTTTATTGGTAACCTATTGGTATTCTATAATCATCAAAAATATATGAAGTAAAATTATTTAACAGTGACATAATTACAGCAGTCAAAGAAAATCATTTGAAAATCAGTCTTTTGCTGAAATCGCAGTTTATATTCCCAATATTTCTAAAAAACGTAAATTTAAAAAAAAAATATTTAATATTAAAAGTTTGACTCAAAAATTCAATATTTTCGACGCGTCTGTCTCCACGAAACAATCGATTGTACTTTTTTTCTTGTTCCTGCACAAAATATATATTATCTTGTCAGTTTCAATAATAGAAGGAGACGTGATACCAATTGTTACAAGCTTGTTGTCAACGATATGATTGGGTTACCTTTCAGAGTACTTTATTTATGTTTTTAAAAAGCAACAAGAGCTAATTTATCCGACTTTAGTGCCCCTCCAAAAACATGATTTTTATTAAACATTTATTTATCACTTAAATTATTTGTCCTTTTCAAATAATATAGTGTTTTGAATAAACAGAGCTGTATATATTAGAGTTTAATGGACCCTCGAAAAATCTTTTTTATTAAATGCCATTCCATGATAATAAACACTTGTTTCTCTGTTTGTATCGAAGTCTTGAATCGACTATCATTTTATCATTTTGATACAATTATAACACATTACACTGTTCGTAGTGATCATCGATGTCTTGTAATAAATCTAGTATTGTAGAATCATAAATATTCGTAGGGTTTAAAAAGTTTGTGATTTTGTAACTTCATCCCATAAATCCTTCTTGGCAATCTATACAAAAACAATTTTGTTAACATTTAATTTTGCGGTGTTTACTTTCAATATATATATATATATATATATATATATATATATATATATATATATATATATATATATATAAGGAATGATTGTAATTTTTTCGGTCTATGGGGTCATAGACCAAAATTTTTTGGTGCACGTGGCATAAACCGCGAATATATATTTTATACTAAGTAATAAAATAAAATCCCGAGGAGCATTTGTGATTTTACATTACTTTCATGTAAGAAATATGCTATTAAGTAGTTACGTTTGTTTATTTCAATTGTCCAAAGTGTAGATGATGCTTTTCTTATGACTATTTAACTTTCATTTGATATTTTTTGCTATCTGTCATAGTAGTATGTCCTAAATTTATTGCTTCTTTTGTTGGAATGACCTCCTATGGCAACATCACTCAGAGAATTGTCTTCTCGAAATAAAACAAGAATATGTAATAGGTCTAAGTATCTTTTATCATGGAATATATTAGAATATTGAAAATAATTACTTCTCTAGTTACCTGATTTCCACCACAGAAATCTTATAGACATCAAAGTCACATATTGAGAATTAATCATTGAGAGGCATTTTCTGTGAAAAAAGTGGCATCTAGTTTTGGTACTTTTGTGGGTCTGTAATATTTTAATATTTTTTCACTATTTTGTAGATCCCATGTACAACTGTACAGATGTATCAAATTGTCTAAGTTATGATGGACATTGGATTTGTCTCTCACAGGGACAAGTTTGCGATGACGTTTATGATTGTTATGATCTTCATGACGAAATGTATTGCAAAGTGTGCATGGGGGAATGCATCTTGTCGTCTTTGCAACTCTTTTGCCAAAAAGGCGTCAACGCTTTATTTACTGACAATCTTGAAGCAACTAAACAATTCATAAAATGGAATGAAAGCGTTTTGTCTTATCTAATTTTATTTGAGAAACTGCTTCCTGCTTGCGAATTAAAATTTATACTGAGGAAAGTCCAAGATAAAAAAGAATTGGAATTGACTATCCATACATTGACTGATTTGTACAGATTACGACAAGCACTGATGCAGGACAATATGATGAATTGGCAAGGAACAGAAGAACTTATATTAAGCGGATCGTCGATTTTGGAACATTGGAATGATGCTACATTTACTAAGTTTTTTACGCTAAAAAGACTTGTTTTATTTGATATTGATACATTGCGTTTGACAAAGAATTGTTTTCAAAACTTAACTATGTTGAAGGAGCTCCACCTACATTTACCGTATCTTGAAGAAGCAGATTCTGGATGCTTTTCGGGAATGTCTGAATTACAAATTCTGTATATTACTCATACTAAACTAAAACTGCTACATTCATCCATCTTTAAACCACTTTTAAGATTGCAGATTCTTAATTTAACTTCAAATATGTTAACAACATTATCTGGGGAACTACTAAATCCACTAAATGAACTGAAGTCGATAGATTGTCGTAGGAATCCAATAATACTGAAAGAGCTAATCTTCAGAAAGAATAAAAAGTTAGCTTATATCTACAGTGATACATATTCTTTATGTTGCGTAAAACCTGACTCTGTCACGACAGAAAACTGTTTCGCACCTCAATTTGATGTTTCTAGTTGTGAAGATCTGATTGAAAATCTAGGATTATCAATTTGTTTATGGGTTTTTGGCATCCTTGCATTGTTTGGAAATTCATCTGTTTTAATATATCGGGCCTTTGTCAAAGGAGAGTTGACAAAGGACTCTTATACGATATCCGTAACTTGTCTAAGTATTTCTGACCTTCTAATGGGTATATACATGGTAGGAATTGCTTTTGCTGACGCAAATTTTCGCGGTGAATATGTCTGGAGAGAATATGAATGGCGTAAAAGTGTAATTTGTCATATTCTGGGGATGTTATCACTTATATCTTCAGAGGTATCAGTTTGTTTCATTGCGGTGATCACAATTGACAGATACTTGCTAGTAAAGTATCCTTTTAGAGAAATAAAAATTTCAAGAAAACAAGCATTATGTCTCTCTTTGGTAATTTGGGCATTTTGTTTCGCCCTTTCATTTTTTCCACTTTATGCCTTTGACGATTTTTATTCCTCATTCTGGTGTTTGCACTGCGCTACCACTGAGATCAGACCTTACATCTGGTTGGATGTTTTCTTTTTGTGTTTTTGTTTGTTTTAATTTCTTTACTTTTGTATTTATTGCATTTGCACAATGGCCTATATACCTTAAAGTTAAAGAAACTGTGAACACAGTCCGGAGCACAGCAGGAAATGTTGAAAATGAGGTTGCTAAGAAATTAACGATGGTTGTCATAACGGACTGCCTCTGTTGGCTACCTATAGGTATAATGGGTAAGAACAACACATATTATAAAGTTTAAATACCATACTGATAAATCTCTAGAATGGAGGATTCTTAAATGTTTCAATCAAGGAGTGTTATATACTAATTTTGGCAACGAATTGATTTACTATTGGCAATTTGTTTTTCAAAACATTGTCCAAATGACGCTGTGCTTAATTCTTTAATTATTTTGACATCGCAGTGTTCGCTTTTATTTTTTTGTAGGACTATTGGCGGTTAGTGGTATATTTTTATCAAGAAGGATTTATGCTCTGATTGTCATCTTTGTTATGCCTATCAATGCAGCAATTAATCCTGTAATATACACTTTCCCAGACTTTGTCAATTTACAGGTAAACTGTATTCTTTATATACAATATTTCAACTTAAGCTATTATAATACAATGACATATATTCCAAAAAGAACATGCCTAGATTTAACATAGTAATACATGATGCATGCCGAATGTTGGATTTTGGCGAGCCAAATTAAAGAAAGTTTATGTAAACATTTTTTGTCAGTCGGTTATAGTAGTACCACTTAGACCATTACAAATTAAATGCATGAATATCAACACAATACCTAACACAGCTGTTCTAATGATTTACGCTAAACGCCTTTAGATTGATAGAGTGGTGTTGAAAATATCTACAGATTGATCAGCAAAAATGCAAGTGTATATGGTATATTTCCAATGATAGAATAACACATATCAACGCGATCGCTACACCACCATTTTGTACATTTATGCTTTTCTGTATTTTTTCTTGGTCTTGATAAATGCCAACCCAGTCCGAAAGCTCGTCCAGCAAAACAATACCTACAATAAAAATCTTACAATATCTGAAGATATTGTTCTCCGTTTTATTTATTACTAGTAAAATAATAATTATTATTATTTTAGCCGGTTTTCAGTTCATTTACTGGTTTCCTGCATGAATTTGTAGAACGGATAAAGTATATTTGGGATCAAGGTAACAACTGTTTTATTGTAAATATTTGCTTTTGATATCCTAGAAAAGAAAAGCTTTGTAATAAAATGTCAAATTAATAATAATTATAATAAATGTTTTATTTATTTATTTGTTTTTTTTTCTTATTTTTTACTGCAAAACTCTTCATTTGTATAAGCACTGACATGCTGCACAAAGTAATGTACTCAATAATGTTGATTCAAGAACCTGTCTGCTTTTATAAAAAAAAATCTTGAATATTTTTCACGTTATAAATCTTACTTAAACAAAAATAAATATGTTATATCGTCATTTGTCCTGTTTACACAATTAAAATAAAAAATGTTCTTACTTTAATATCCATAACTCAGTAGGCAGTACTTTGTGCTGTCAGAAAATGTACCATTTAGCAAAATTTTCAGCCGTCTAAAATTTGAAATTTATTTAAAACTAAGGTTTGTTCCCTCATGCAAAGCATTCCTTAGCTGGATTATGATTTATATAATTTTGGAACTTTTCAACTGTTTGGCTTATGTTTTCTATCTATCAAACTTTTCGGTCTTAGTGTCACTGATGAGTAATGAATTTCCGAAATGTTCACATCTGGCACATCAAAATTATCTGTGTTATATGTTATATATATTCTTGTATTTGGAGTTTGTAAAAGGCTTTTGAACTATCGTAATCCTGCTGTTCAGTGTCAGTAATGTTATTGTTATTATTATTATTATTATTATTATTATTATGTATTAATTTTTTATTTTTTATTTGCTTTTTTTTATTTATTTATTTATTTATTTATTTATTTATTTTTTTGATAACTTATGATTTTAATTAAGTTTGTTACCTAAGATGTTTTAAACTGATTTAATATATTTTTCAGATTATTGTAAAAAAGTTAAATTTTTAGCATGTTGTTGGATGTTTATATATACTATCTTCTGTATGGTGTCGCTGATTATGTACAACTCAATCCGTTCAACAGGTAAGAAAACAAAAAGCGAAATAAATTTAAAAAAAAACTCTTATGCTTTTTAAAGAATGTCAATCTAATTAAAACTTAATCTTTAAAGAATAAGGCAATAAGTACTACAATCCTTCATTTTTAAATATGTTTTCTTTTTAATTGTTTTAAAAAATATTTTAACAATATAGTTGTAGTATTGGCCCAAACACATTAGTAGATCTGAGAAGGATTTAAATAAGACCTCTATCATTATTCATATAAGGTATTTAAGTGTCCGTGCTTTGTGATTTTAATTAACACTTTTTTTGTTCTTTTACCTTTTTAGATATAGTTAACGTGTTCATGATGAAAGCAAGCGAAAAACAAGGTATTATTATTATTATAATGTTTAATCGCACATTGTTTTTTAGACGACGAAGTCGATGGATGTTTTTTGCACATAAGTCAGTGATTGCTAAATAATCAAATGTGGTTTTTCGCAATACAATTACTTAGTTGTTTAAGATAAATTGCTCCTGTCTGATACTCGCATTACTATCAAAATGTGATAGTTATTGGGTGTGTGTGTGTGTGTGTGTGTGTGTGTGTGTGTGTGTGTGTGTGCTAAAACGTAAATGCGATCAGTTGCACGACACAATCATTAAACAAACGACATTTACACACTAGGTTCACGATAATAAATTCTTGACTAATACAAAACCTTAAAAATTCATTTAAGAACACTGATAGGGAAGAAAAATTTTCGCTGGTCTATAAAACCCATATTTGTTTTAATTTGTGATCATTTTCACGCACAATATCAAATGTTGATATTTTTGAGGTTGTAACTTTTAAGATCTCTTAACATCAGTGTCTCCAGAGGTCAACAATCAAATCGATTTTAATAATTTTTAAACAAAAAATACCACTGTGATATAAGATTCATCACCCGACTTGGAACGAGAATTTTCATGTTATCTTGTTAATTTTTTATATTGTGTTGTTCTAGTGTTTTATTTAGTTTTTTCTAGGCATGTATGCCTTAGCTAAAATATGTTCAATTCATTTATTATTTATTTGATTCATACGACCTTAAATCTAATCAACAGATTTTAAAGAATTGTTACACTTTATTAATATAAAAATGTTATAAACTTTTTTCTTTAGAATTGGTCATTAAACAACAGCATATCATAAACGATGTCAGTGTAATTGAAAAAATAAATACAATTCCAGTTACTAGAGGTAATATCTTCATATCTTATCTTAACTCTTTAAATTAAAATTGAATAGAATACAAATTATTTAAAGTATCTAGGAAGTTAAGGTGTATATCTTTACAGAACATTTATTTATTTATTTGTTTATTTAACAATTTGGTCAAAGTGCTAGCACTCTAAAAGTGTTATATGTAGGAGGCAGATCAGATCCAACTTGCAACCCACATAAACTTGTGTTTACATTGACCACAGAGATAGATCAATCGTATTTTGTCATTATTATTACATTTCATACTAAAACATTTCAACAGAAGAACATAAAATGCAGCTTGTTTTTATTGGTTTTTTATTAGATTGCGGTCCATTACCGAGTATAAAAGGCGTTATATTTACTCCAGTATCCCTTACGAAATTACAATACGAATGCACCAATGGCTCTGTTCCTACCAAACCATGGCAAAGAAATTTTATTGGTACGATCAATTGCATAGGAAACAAATGGGAAAACATCGATACAATACACTGTAAAGGTAAACTAATGTACTGGAGCATCACATATATTACAAATATACCTGTTGAATTTTGATGTGCCGTATATGCACATTTCGGAAATTCATTCCTTATTTCATTATATATATTTGGAAAAGAAGAGAGATTACCAAGCCACGTTCTATTAAGTCCACAGGTTTGGGAACATTTTGTCACAATTTAAATGCCCATTCATAGGTACTTTTTAAGCATTTTTATCACAAACGTGTTAAAACAAGTTTGTAAAGAACAAAATGGAAAGTGTCATCAAGAACAGGTTGAAAACTTTTGAATAAACAAAAAATTATAATGTAATGACATAATACAAAAAATTGATAATCAATGTGCTTTGCAGTTGCAATCTTTCGAAAAAATGAAGAACAATTGTAAAACAAAAGGTAAGATGACAATAACAAAGAACGTTTCGAACATACTTTGTCTACAAATAACTAAAAAATTACAAAACTTTTATGAAAAAAATTAATTCAAATATTTGCCAAAAAAAAGTTCGGTTGGTGTTTTTTCCCAATTTTACCAGATATTGGACAAAGGGCTCAGATGAGCTATTGCGATCTATATTCGTCCTTGAAAACACACACACACACACACACACACACACACACACACACACACTTTGACTGCTAGCGGGGTCTTTTCTGACTAATGTCAGATTTCTAGTTACAAAACTTGTATCGATATGATGACTTTTTTTGCGTTTCATTAAGCAATAAGATACTAAATACATTTTGCTTTATATTTCAGGTTGTTATCGAGATTCTGATCTTGATAGCTGGTATGTGTTTGTTTATGGTTTATGTTTTCAATGGGCTTTATCTAATGCGAACTATTTCGAGGCTCATGTACACTGTTCACTAGACGGAACTGGTCTTCTGGTGTCTGATACAAAACATAAACTGGAGAAAATAAATAGTAAGTGAATTCAGATATCAGTTACACATCACATCTGGCACATCAAAATTTAACTGGTATTTGTGTTATATATTTACTACCCCGAGGGTATCCATAACTGTAGGCAGTAGTTTGTTCCCTCATGCAACGCACGCACTCCTTTGCTGGATTTGGATTAATATAATTTTTGAACTTTATATTCATTAATTTTCAAATGTTTGGCTTATGTTTTTATCTATCAAATTTTTCGGTCTTAGTTTCACTGATGAAGAATGAATTTCCGAAATGTGCACATCTGGCACATCAAAATTTAACTGGTATATTTTTATATTTACAATAATAAGTGCAAAGTCATTATCTCGAAAAACAAGACAAATGATTAGACCGAGTAGCCCTAGTTTATCACAAAATTTTATGCAATGATGGTCGAAAAATGTTTTTCATGTGTCTGGTAATTTTGTTATTATTGTTTATTTTTGATGTAATTTTACGTTTTTGCTCTAAGAATTAGTAAATATGAGCGTTTTAGCTACATATTATTTTTATAAACTCTATTGCATCTTTTTCTTTACGTAGGTACTTTGTGGCCGCCTTCAACAAGATACAAACAATTTAGAACGGAAGCGGTATGGACAGATGCTAGATTTAAAACAATAACCGGGAAAACAGGATGGTTTTACAACAATGGGACACTGATGAAATACACAGAATTTTTCGGCGATATGGAAAAGATAAATGGAAAGGAAGATGATTCTTGCATTTTAGTATTTCCTTCAAATGCCACATGGAAAGTTGTATCATGCTACCAGAAACACTCTGTGATATGTGAACATTCTTTATGAATATAGCAATGCTTTGTCTTTCAAGCTAATCAATAAACTTGAAAATCATTACTGGTATATCAAGATCTGATGGCAATGTTCAAAACGAGTTTTTTTTTCTAATAAAACGTTATTAACAACTAAACGTGACAAAGCATAATTTTACAAAATACAAACATGCAATTGATTGATAATAATTCTTCATCACACAATTCGTAAATATGCTCTACAAAAATTAGATAATTGGTGAATCCCTATCTTTTTTTACAGGAAGCAGTCTCATTCTTAAGGGAAGGTTTTAAAGCAATTAGAGGATGATGCGGCCTTTTGGCCGAAAGTTAGAAAAAAAAGAAAAAAAAAAAAAAAAAAAAAAAAAAAGACTGGAAAATATTGGAAAAAGAGTTTATGTGTAAAGGGTCATGAAAGTCTGGACAAGAAAAACCTGAATCAGTAAATATAAATTCAAAAAGCTGAAAGGCAAATCTTACAAAAAGAATTAAATTGGAGGACGTGACAAACTAAGTAATGTCTCATGAGACATAGAGATGTAATACATTCCATACTCTCAGCCAAATAAGCATTAAATAGTATAAATAGTTTAGAATTTGTAGTGGTTTATGAATTAATTTAGACGAAGCAGCACTGTTTTACCCTATAGCTTTTTGTCTTCAAGAAACTTGGGTAAACAGTCGGATCAAAATATCTTGTTTCCATACTGCAACAATTCTTTCTCTCCAACTGCCGAGAGAGCTATGGTGGTGTAAAATGTTTGCTCATAACGGGATTAATTATAGTTTCGTTGCTTAACAAACTAATTTTCAGGCTAATGAAGTACGTTTCATGATATCAATTACCATCAAATAATGCTAGACTTATGAAGAAATATCTTCTATATTAAAGCTTGCAGGCATGTAAAACTCACTCGAATTCATTTTATATATTGATTTAAATTGCGCAATTTTAGTTTCGGGAGTCGTCGATTTGATAATAATAGACAAAATCGTATAAACATTTTTACCAAACGACGATCTTTTTATATGGAATGATAGGGCTTAATCATAAATCGGGTAGCTATAGATGTGACTATTCTTAAATCATGATTAAATATTCTTACAGAAATCTCGTGGACAAAACGTGATTATTACTGTAGTAGAGATAATGTTTCAATTACGTAATATACATCTAGATAAAATTAAACTTATACGCCTCGTCGAAATTATACAAAAAGGTAATTTGAATTGGTTTTCGCAATCACAGGGCAGAAAGGATTTTATTCAGGATTTCGGAATGGTATTGAAAAAATTATGAGTTTCACTAACGATCTTTTTGTTATTGCTATTAAGTGGTGTCATAAAACATCTGTAAATCCTCGTTTGAATAATGAAATATCAAGAAATACAAACAAGCTAGAAAAAAATTATAATAACATGCTATGATTCATATGGATACACATTATCTGCAAAATAGAGAATTTCAAGAATCAAATTTCCTTAATGTATTTAAGTTAAGATATCTCTCCCGCAAGGCAGTATCTTGTCTGTTAATTGTATAACTTTTAAAATAAAGTAATTTACTTTTTAAAAATATGGTTAGGTTTTTCTTTGTTAATGATTTTGATAACCATCTACTCTACAGGAACAGATAAACAAGTAACATCAAAACCTACTACTACTACTACTACTACTACTACTAATAATAATAATAACAACAACAACAACAACAACAATAATAATAATAATAATAATAATAATAATAATAATAATAACTGTAATAATAATAATAATAATAATAATAATAACTGTATTAATAATAATGATAATAATTAAAATAATGATAATGATAAATGATAATAATAATAATCATAATAATAATAATGAAAATAAATGTAATAATTATAAAAATAAAAATAATAAAAATAAAAATAATAATGATAATAATAATAATAATAATAATAATAATAATAATAAGCAAATCAATCAAATAGAGTATTAGATTGTGTTTTTTCATCCTATTTATAAATATATTGTTCATAAAAAGGTCAAAGTTTTTTGGTTCATTCCCACTTAGCCAACATTTTGAAATTTTGTACCTATAGGTAAGGTTTTAAATGTTGGCTAAGTGGGAATTGATGTCAGTTGTAGGATTAAGCAAAACAATAGGCTTTAATTACAGGTGAGGGTATAGTCTGTTTCTGGAAAATAAATATGAAAATATTGATGTTTTATATTCTTCAGTGATACATGTATCACGTTAAAATTTCATGTTAAACATCAGGATTAAATTCACCTTAAAATGAAAATTTAACTTTGTGCACATCAAGATGATATTTACAAAAAAGAAATAGTTTACAATGCAATCTCAGAATTGACCCTCTTAATATAAATAAAAGAATCTTGACTGTGTTATAAAAACACAATTACTCCACTCTATAATGCAATCATTTTCTTAAAATATAACTTATTTATTTATTTATTTATATTTATTATTTATTTATTTTATTATTATTTTAATCTATTTTCGAAGACAAAATGAATGAATGAAATAAATAATAATATTAAAAAGAAAAAAAGGAATTACATTGTCTTTAAATATAAAATGATATTGGCATTATGGTACAGTGTAGTACTATTATGTCATTTTGAATTTCATGTTTTATCAAGGAAGTTTGTATGTTAAAATTTCTCTAAACTCTAAATTTTTAACACTGGTTAAAGTTAATTGGCCATTTGGATTTATCTACGGATTAAACAGATGAGCTATTTGAGTTGATTTTCTACTGCTTTACAAATTTATAAAGACTTGGCATGTTAAAAAGTTAAAATGTGGTCGTAAAACTTACTGTTTACAAAATCAAATGGTATGGATATTCAAAACTTCTGGTGGTAATGGTCATTTACTGGATTTGAAAATAAATACTAATATTTATTTAATTGTCTGGTTATCTTTTGTTTGATTTGGAGGAAAACATTTCCGCAACGAATATAAATGCAAGGAACGGACTCAAAATATTGCTATTACCTTTCTCAAAATTAGGAGATTTGTTCAGTTGTGTGTTCTCGTATCATACCTGTGATATTTGTTACTTCTTAAAAATTCAGTTTTGAAATTATTATTCATATAGAGATTACAAAAGATTTGATTTAGGTGCAAAATGGATGATTTTTTTCTAAATGACAAATAGCATTGTATATGGAGTTAAATTTTACAATACAGTTTCTAAATCTAAATAAAAACAAGAATGCTTAGTCTTATTTTGCCTATTTCACCCTGAAGAATAAATATTAATTAGAATAAAATTTATAATTAATATTACATTCTTAAAAAAAATCACCATATTATTAAAGAAATATCCTGAAAAAGACTATAGCAAAAAACTTTCCACGAAGATCTTATTTGTTTATTTAAGAATATTGGCTAAGTGGGAATGAGAAATTTTAAAATGTTGGCTAAGTGGGAAGACACCAGTTTTTTGTTTTGTTTAGGTATACGTTTGAAGCCATATTTGGATGAATGTTGTTTAAATCTCGATCTTATTAAAAACCTATCAAATGATTTACCTTGGGTTCTCCATAAGTTTATCTCATACAGAAAATAAAAGCCGGACACAAGCAGGATATTAATCAGTATGATTTTGTTATCATTAAAGATAATTTGCATCGTCTTATTACCAATATCACAAAATAATCTTCGTCAATGGCTTTCAATTTACACTGGTTAATTAAAAAATTATAAAAGGATAACTCTCTTTAGCACTGTTGGAGACGAATTACTGGGAGTTTTTCTCGTAATGAGAATTCCATATTAACATCAGGAGCTTACAATATATTTCAAAAGTAGCTTATTAAAATTTATTACATTTCCGAGCTTTTATCTGTCTTTAAGGAAATAAAGAAGGAAAAGACAGATCATCCATTATACTTGAAATACTGGAATTGCAATTGCAAAAAAAATTTGCTTGTTGCCTAGGTATGTTAAAATAAAGTTGATTCCACACACAGATTTGAAAGCAAAGATATACAATTATATCGATGATCAAACATCCAATCACTGGGACCACTACGGTAGCTTAATTGGTAGAGTGCTCGCTTCGTAAGTGGGGGGTTGCGGGGTTCGAACCCGGGCCGGTTCTGACCAAGACTTGAAAATTAGTAGTGACTGTTCTTTCGCCAAGCACTCGGCATATAGAAATGAAAAACACGAAGTCCTTCGGATCAGACCTTAAAAACCTATCCTCGAGTCACGACAAGCGTGGCAGGTTAAAGAACTCTCCCTGCTACATTTTCTAAGCGCTTGGCAAAGGTAAAATTTCTGTCACTTCACCTATAGATGGTGACGTCTCGATATTAGTGAAATTTTCTTGACGTAAAATCCAATTATATCAAACAATCCAATCACTAAAAAGGTCAGTAGCATTATAATATATTCAAATATTAGATTTATCCCATTACAGAAAGACTGATGGTATTATTCATTATTGCTGTCGATTCGACCATAGCTTTGGCTCATTTTTTTTTATTTCAAAAAGAGAAAAACTTACTTAATGGGTCCGCTTTAAAAGGTCAGGAAATTATGCATTTCGATAGAATTCATTGACTTTGCGCCTTTAAAGGATACTTTTTCACAGCTTAGTGAAAAAAAATTGACTGGGGTTTTGATTTCATTTAAATTTGACAAACAATAGAGTATGAAGTCAAATGACAGGACGAATGGTGATAAACAACTTCATGACTTGATATTTACTCTTTATTTAGTATGAAGTCAAATGACAGGACGAATGGTGATAAACAACTTCATGACTTGATATTTACTCTTTATTTAGTATGAAGTCAAATTACAGGACGAATGGTGATAAACAACTTCATGACTTGATATTTACTCTTTATTTAGTATGAAGTCAAATTACAGGACGAATGGTGATAAACAACTCCATAATTTGATATTTACTCTTTATTTAGTTTTTTATTAGATTTATCCAACTATTCCACCTTGTGTTTGTAAGGCCACAGCATATAATAGTGTAAAAATCTGAAAATACACAGATGGTATCAAAATAAACAGAAACAACAAGTCGAACAAAATTTTAATTACATTAGTTAAATCATTACGTAATAATTTTTTTTTCATTCGGGCCACCGAGAAATCATCTGAATTGATACTGTGTGCACTGTGTAATTATTAAACTTCGATATCTTATAATCAAACACAAACATACCAAATTGCAATCCCAAAAAGGAGAAAATTTTAAAAACTTGCTTTGAACCTAAAGAGCAATTTTTTCAAATTAAATCAATAATTTCAAATATATGTATAAAAAAAGGAAATGATCAAAGATATTTTTTTCTCCGTATTTAACAGCAAACATGTCTGCATTGAAACTGATGATGTCATAATAAAAAAAATCCATCTGGCAAGTTAATTCGTTGAGGTTTATTGTTATTCAGAAATAAACCGAATAGTTTAACTAATAAAATCTTTATTTCCTCTTTTTTTTCCTTTTTTTTTTTTTTTTTTTTTTTTTTTTTCTTTTTTTTTTTGAAATAAGTTATTTTTCAATATTTGATTATTTTTAAAATTGGCATACGGAATGTAACTCTTAAATTCTATACTCAGTAGTGAGTTAATAGTTAATAATTTTTGTAATAGAAACGTAACTAGCAATCGATGGATTAATTAAATTTGAGAAAATAGTAAAACATTTATACAGTTGTTTTTATTTATATAAAAAAAACTTTCAACTCTAAACATCAAATGATTGGTGCAAAAATACCTATTGTCGTTGCCATGCATAAAGTGACCGAGATTGAAATAATTAATATATATACGAGATTAATAAGTTTCCAAAAGAAAATCGTATATTATATTACAAGTCTACAAACTGACTTACGAGAAATGTTACCGAAGAATTAAATTACTAAACATATACTTATTGTTAATTCGTAAAATATAAATATCTCGGACATTTAAAACCATTCGCTGAACAAGGTATTGGTTTGACTGTTGATGGCGCATGTACATAAAAAAATGTGTAATAATTATTTCTTCTTGACTGTTTGGTTACCAAGAAGATTAACGTACTGGCCTTACGATGCAACAAAAAGAGCGTCTCACCCACTTGGTTCAACTATCGCCCAGTAAGATCATTTGTCAGCTAACTTGCCGAAAGACGATGTATATTTCGAAAACTCCGGCTTTTTTTTTCAATCAAGTAATGACTATCTCAATTTAAATAAAACACTCTTAACTAAAGCATTGAACATTTAACTATTACCCTCCCACTCGTCCACCTTCACACACCAGGCCCAAACTATCTCTCTCTCTCTCTCTCTCTCTCTCTCTCTCTCTCTCTCTCTCTCTCTCATCAGTTACTTGAGTAACTTACCCTCGTAAAGTATGAGGTAAATTCCTGTTCTGATACATGCCCGTCATCTAAAAACAAAATTTACATGTACAATAAAACAAATTATGCGAAACAAAAGAGTGGAGTGGAGTAATGATGTTTTACGCCCCAGTCAAGAATCTTTCACTTATTTCGAGGCGGTCAGTTCGAAACAAAGAAAATTAAATTAAATAAAAAAGAAAAAGAAAAAACAATAAAACTTTTCACAGATAAGGTACTAGTATTTGTAATATTCTCGATTTTTAAAAATCTCTAAATGTCGAATTAGAAAAAAATGATTCCAGTGGTGATGGTTATATCCTCGATAATCCGGTTAGGGCGAATGCAGTTAGTGCAATATAGTAGTATACGATGTATGACACTGCATAATGGTTTGAACGATATAAGTTTCTTAAATGTTTTTTAAAATTTCTTATGTAAATTTATAGCATTGTATAGTATTTTTCAATAGTACTCTCCCTTAAAATCATCAACAAGAACACAAGTACAAGCGCACTTATCGCTGAAATTGTTTCAAATAATTACAGTGAAATTACTACAGATTTACAAGTCGCAATAAGCCACCATTTTACAATTATTTTCCAGAACTGGTAAAAATTTACTTTTAAGGATTGATCGAAACATTGATAATTATGACGTAACACGAATTAAAAATACGCCAAAATCGTACCGTTCTGATCGATCATCTGAAAATACAGTTCAAGATCGTGTCGTCGTATGACGTCATCGTGGTTCATATCTAACTCACGGAACAGTTCACCTTCAACTAACTGTAATGAGGGAACGTTAGCTGAAAATCTTGTTTTAAACTCGGCCATTGTTATTCCACCATCATCTGAAAATAATAAAAGCTATTTTTGTTGGGTTTTTACATACTTTCTTCAAATAAAAAGTGCTTAAAACGGCACAATTAATATGTCTGAAGTATTTATAATAAATAATAATCTGTAATATATACACCAGTAAATCTTGTACTTTGCAATGATTACTTTTTGTGATGTTGTTCAAACGTCTTTTCTGTGAAAATCTTGACCTATAATTCTTAAGTCAACGAAAAAAATCATAAATCAGATATTTATTACTTCCGAACCATAGAAATTGGACACCACGAAAATAAATGATTGCAGTGTTGTGATATATTAGATAGTCTGACATGTATAACAAAATTTTTACACCAATAGTTACAAAAATGATATTTTAATATATTAAGTTCTGAAATTATAAAGTTAAACGAGGCAAACATCGTAAAATGGTCATCTAAGCTTGAGATTTTAGTTTGATACAAGAAAAATCTTCTTATTCTGACTCTTTTCTCTAAAGTTTTCGGTGTTAGTACCTGATCGAAAAACACTGTCGAAATTAATGTCAAACATCAATTCATTATTTTTTGTCATTTCCATAAAATAGAAAATAAAGAGTTTTGTTTGTATCTTGTCGATAAAAAACGTATACCTTTAACATTTAATATGGTTATATCAAGAGATATAATCACAAGCTTTGAATTTCGTAAATTGAGAAATTGACAACTATCGACAGACACAGTCAAATTTCAAACAAACCATTAATAGTTTTTATTTTACTTCAATTAACTGCATAAATAATCTAATGTAGTTATGAGTTTTAACTTCCCCATTAACAGCAAAAGGATGTGTAACTTCTAAGTCAACAGCAACAGTTACCAAGGCTGTCTGTTCAAGAAGGAGATTCAAGTACATATATTCGATCACAAAATACTGAAGAAAACTAACAATTCTGAGCAGGATTCGAACCGTGAGAGTGACACGCATTATCACCAGCATTTTAGACAACTCGGTAACTGAGGGCCCAAAACGACAAATTGAGAAATAAACAGATTATATAAATGCTTACTATTTGTATCATAATCAGCAAATATGGTCTTCATATCTGCCATATTAAATTGAGTGTCATTGTTGAAGTCAACAAGCGTCCATAAGATTTTTACTTCTTTGTCAACTATTCCTTTAAACTTAGCGAGCAGTGGTGATTCTGTTGTTGGAACCACGGTTGTAGATACTTTTTCTAGTTGAATTCGAAGAAGAATTACTAAAAGCTTGATAATAAAAACAAAATTCAAATATGTGAAAATATAAATATTTAATTTACAATACTTTTGTTAAATGAAACGAAGTTTGACAATTATTAAATCACCTTTCTTCCTTTATGTGCCTGTATTTGAAAGATGTTGTTTAAATCTCAGTCAAGAGTTCTTAACTTATATCAATGCGGTCAGTGTTTGTATGATGAAGAAAATCAGAGTTTCCGTAAGAAAACAACCAAACTTCGGCAAACTTACAAACTTTTTTACGTTAGGGTCTCTCCAAGTTTTGTGAAAAAAAAACATCAATTGTAATTGATATTCCAATAATATAATAAATATCCAAGATAAATTGTAAAATGTGATCGGTATCTCATGGCGTCGAAAGTTTGTTTGTTAAATGTTGCTTTACGTCGCCTCATGATACGATTTCCCCCTAATACTGCGAAGATTACTACAAACACTAAATCACGTGGTACGTACTTTTTGTGCAAGCGTTCATGACCTGTTTTGTACTAGTGTGTCCAAGTGACTTTATGAGTTGTAAAGTACACGCCCGAGATGTCGCAGATAAAAATTAACGCCATCCCAGTTTTGTATGCTGGCATCGAGACAAACAGTAGATGCACGACACACAGATGATCCTTTCCAACTTACTGTCGACCGGGGTTGGACCCGGTGTAACGAAGAATTATGACCCAGGGTTGAAAATTGACCCGAGGGTTCATTTTTCAACGTTGAATAATGAGACCGAAGATGTTGAATTTAGACCCTAGTCCGTTGAAAATTGAACCGCGTCGTTGAATTTTGATCGGAAAACCGGTTCAAAATTCAACAACATAAAAGTAAATATCAATGAACTTAGATCATAAACCATGATTTTTTCAATAAAAAAAATTCAGTCAATTCTTCTATTTTTCTTTATAATCCTAAAATTCAATGATTTAATATTCAGGAAATGTTAGATGCGATTGATATATATTGATATTGATTGATATATAAGTCATGTTTTATTAAAGGGTGTGGGGGTGGCGGTGTTGGATCGTTTAATGTGCTTTGTTTTGGTCATTTTGTTCTATTGGGTGGGGGACATTTTTGTGATTTTGTTTGTTTGGAGGTTAAGTTGGTTATTCTTTTTTCTTTGGGGAGGTGGGGGGGGGGGTATGAAAAAGAAATCTAACACAAACAGATAACCATGCTTTTAATCGGACAAAATAATTTTAGAATATTATATTGCTATGTGGCAAGTCCATTTAACTTTTTTAAGGTCGAATGAATTGAATGTCATGATGTTGTCTAGTCGGATATTTATGACCCCTGTCATAATAAATGCTGTCAGATATATATTTTCGAGAATGTCTACTATTTTACCAGTTAAAATACATGGATGTTGGACTCGTATATCGACTTGTTATTTATACTGACAAGTTGATTTTAATTAGGGGACAATCATTTGACTCAGAGGAAGGGAGGGGTATTCGAAGCGGCTTTCTGCTTATATTAAAGAAACAAAAATCAGTTACAAAGAGCCATGAATTCATTCGATGAGCAAAAATTACGCTGCAAATCCTAACAGACGTGCCATGTGTGGGTCCAAAATTCCCATAAATTTTATTTTATTTGATAAAGAATCATTATTAAAACGCAAAAATCAAAACCAATAAATGCCGTAAAATAAAAAACAATGTCGTTGTTATTGACACCATGTGGCCTCAAACATGAAAATAAGTTAACCGTGTATTGCTGGACATTGGGTGATCTTAGACGAAATTTTGCTCATTATTCCGTGACAATTATCTTTTAAATTTAATATTTGATAAGTAGTGTCGTAACATTTTATTTGTATTTACAAACATCCAGTAAATTCAAAATTTGCAACATGACAGTAGATATAGATCAGTCTCATAAAGCAAATTTCAATGAAAGAGATATAATGCACAGCATTCCTTAGCTGGATTTGGATTTATATAATTTTGGAACTTTAGATTCATTATTTCTAACTGTTTGGCTTATATCTTTTATGTATTAAACTTTTCGGTCTTAGTGTCACTGATGAGGAATGAATTTCCGAAATGTGCACATCTGGCACATCAAAATTTAACTGGTATTTGTATTATATATAAACAGAAATAATTTGTAGTTTGGGTCAATTTTCAACAGGGTCAATTTTCCACGTGTTGAGGTCTTTAGCAATTAAAAAAAACATCAAACCGTTGAAAAATGACCCCGGGAATTAATTTCACGACTTTTGGTCTCAGTTTTCAACGTTGAAAAAAGCACCCGCGGGTCAATATTCAACGTTGAAAAATGAACCCCGGGTCAATATTCTTCGTTACACCGGCTCTGAGAAGTCGTATTATAAAGGCGTCGGTGTCAAAAATAAGATACAAGACCTTTGACAATAGTTTCAAATCTACTTTTGAAATGAAGTCGGGTGTTAAAAAATAATTCCCTAAGGGCTTAATGGATAAAAAATTAATTTTCATTAGCCGTATTCGACTGGTCGTTTTCCGTTTAGCAAGAGGCTCTTCCATGAAACGATATTTTCCCACCTTTTTTTTTGACCAGTCAGATCACAGAATATAGTTTTGTATTTGACATTCGACTGGTAAGTTGTTCTCAACTCGACCTTCGTGAACAACAGTGTTTTTAGAAGTGAAAAGTGTGTTGAGCACTTTACCAGTCGAATGACAAATACAAAACTATATTCTGTGATCTGATTGGTCAAAAATAAAGGTGGGAAAATATCGTTTAATGGAAGAGCCTCTTGCTAAACGGAAAACGACCAGTCGAATACGGCTAATATTAATTTAGATTATAGAGTTCAATACTGTATCTATTAAGAAAATTTTAAGTTCGGTAACAACTATTTAACTGACCAAAAATTACCTTTGTAAAATAAGCTTCGAACTCCTGCTTTTCTACTTGTCCGTCATCTATAAATAGATACAAATGTTTGATATATGAGATTAAGTTTTTTTTTTATACCGTTGGAATTCAAAGACAATGTAACTCCGTTTTCGGTATTCGGTACTTGATACGTGGTTAACTTTTCAGTACAAAGCGTTTTGCCAGTACGTGGTAAAACTGTTATAGCAAGATATTAAAGCAATGAAATTCACGTTGAATTCATTTGGGGTTCTATAGGGCGTTATGTCGCCTTTTTTCAAAAACATATATATATATAAAGTCATGGTCTTAACAAGCTTATATTATTTTTATTATTATTATTATTATTGAAATTATTATTATTATTGAAATTATCATTAAAAGTATTGAAATTATTATTTTTATTATTATTATTAGATCAGTTTTTTACAATCAAAAACTATTGTTTATCTTTTCTCCTTCATGTTTTTCATTTGTTATGACATGTTTCAAGATTTGGACTTACTGTTTGCATCCATTCTGACATAGTAGAGGTTCAGGTCACCTTCACTCACAGAACCGTCATGGTTCATATCAAGTTCTCTAAACAGTTCGTCAGCTATTGGAGATAGACCAGACCCACTCTGTGCAAAATGTGTGTCGAATTCCTGTTTGGTTACCAAAGAATCGTCTAGAAGTATCAAAATAAAAATTAAAGTGCAGGAAAAGAAATCAAAAATGTAAAGAATACCCTCGAACTACAAACCTAAGCAAACCGTTTGAGCAAGTGTAGAATATAAAATAACTTTAACGTCAATAATCTTATCAGTTTGTAACGGTAAATAAATCAAATTTACATTTGAGCTGCAACTTAACTATATTTACAAAAAAAAAAAAAAAAAAAAAAAAAAAAAAATTAAAATCATTAAAGAAGCATTAAATCGTTGTTTTATATACATCACACGTATTAAGCTTTTTATAATTTGGGATTGTGATTTGAATATAGACCTATATGTTTGTGTTTGGCTAATAATAGACATAGCCGTACAATAATCACAAGATGGAAACACGGAGACTCTTCGAAAGAGATAGCAGGCTAACAATGGCTTATTTGGATTAAAAAATCAATATTATACTTTAGAGTAGTCATAAAATAAATAATTTGTTATCAGTTAAATACATTTTGTACTTATGTACATACTATTTGAATCATATCCCGTTAAGATGTTCAGCATGTCTTGTACAGTAAATATAGAGTCATTGTTATAATCCACGTCTGCCCATAGCTTTGCCACACTTTGGTTAAGTGTATGTCTGAAGGCAGCTATTGCTTGATCAGTAGCTGCATCATCTCTATGGAAACATAATAAAAATCATTTATGTTGAGGCTAGCATTGTTAAGGTGTTTGATTTGTTTGATCTAAAACTTATTTTTGACAGTGATTTTTTGTAGTATCATTAAGCCGTGTTGCATTAAGGTCAAGTTCAAAGGTAATGAAAACGGATGACATTAATATTGGTAGACGTTAACATTGAAATCCCTCTTCATTTACTCAGTTGGTAAAGTGCTCGCTCCGTTAGTGGAAGGTCGTGGGTTCGAACCCCGGCCGGGTCTGACCTAAGACTTGAAAGTGGGTAGTGACTATTCTTTCGCCAAGCACTCGGCATTACGAAATGAAAATCATGGTTCTTTCGGATGGGAACTTAAAATAAACGAGGTCCCGTGTCATGGTAGGCATGGCACGATAAAGAACCCTGCTGTATAATGCCATCAGCGCAACACACAGGCACAATTTCTGCACTTTCGCCTATAGCTGGCGACGTCTCGATATAAGTGAAATATTCTTGACTGGGACGTTAAACACCATTACTCAACTCAACTCCTCTTAATTTAAAAAAAAACAATTACGCTGAATCACTCGTGTTAATTCTTCTTCATTTATATAAACAATTAACGCTGAATTGCTCGTGTTAATCTCACTTCATTTAAATAAACAAATAACTCTGAATTACTAGTGTTAATGCAGCTAGATCGACAAGACTACATAGGAATAATTTGTTCGACTGTATGAATGTATGGTTTTGCAATGAACCATAGAGAACTATACATGACAATGTTACAAGAAGCAGGCATACCAAATAGCTGATTTTATATAATCACTAATAATATTTTTTAATTTTAGATATCAATTATTTTAGAGTTTCGTCCTTATATGAAGAATTAACTTTACAAAAGGTTTCTGAAAATAACACTTACAACTGCGGCTGTGGAAGCGCTTGACATCCAGCAAGAAGCAAGAACCCAAGAATATACAGTAGAGCCATCTTAAACTTGTTTTATCCGTAATAGATAAATGTACACACCCTGTAATTGTTAAAATCAATTTCATCATGTGCTATTTTTTTCAAAAATATATATATAGTTTTCAAAAAGTGTCACTTACTTTTGTACATTTCGGAAAAAAACAATGAATACAACTGTTGACTATACTTCAAAATTTATTTTTTTTATTTTTTTAAAGTAAAACAAATATAAAGAATAGAATAATTAAAACTGATGGATACCAATCAGTGCTTCCGTGTTTAATGAGACCTTCCTTTTGGTGCTCACCAACAATTCCATATGGGTTAAACATCTGTTTCAGACACCAAAAGCACGTGGTAGTGCCATAAGCAGCTTGGTAAATTCAACATTTATTTTTTTAATTTTTTTAAAGTAAAACAAATATAAAGAATAGAATAAAACTGATGGATACCAATCAGTGCTTCCGTGTTTAATGAGACCTTCCTTTTGGTGCTCACCAACAATTCCATATGGGTTAAACATCTGTTTCAGACACCAAAAGCACGTGGTAGTGCCATTAGCAGCTTGGTAAATTCAATAAGTTACAGTGGGTATATGATCGTTTGTTGTAAAAATATTTGTTATAGAAAGGGCAAGTAACGTAGTTGAATCACAAAACTTGATATTTATTGCCCATCTGGATGAAAATCCCTAGACTTTTATTTCAACGTTTATTATTTGCTTATTTCCTAGAAGATCCTATTTGGCGAATGTAATAAAGTTGTGGCTTATTCAGCACAGTGCCTCTTGTCTCCTAAAATCGACTACATAATGTACATAATCTTTTCGGTTCGTTTGTAAAAATAATCTTTAGTTTTCTATGATTTCTTCATTACTGACCGTAAGTGAAAGTAAGTTGAAGAATCTTACCGTTTCATACATTTCATTTAATTTATTATTTATCTATTTATTTTTTTATTTATTTATTTATTGCATCTACTTCTCAATTTGTTGACACTCTTTTTTTAATATGAAAATGCAATAAAACATTCTTTAATTTTAAACTTAATTCATCGATTTTGGTTAAGACCTAACAGACATTTTATCTACTACAGATTATAGCAAAGCCTACATAACTCAGATAGTAAATGTCGGTCGTTTATCGGGACATTAATCATGAAAAACTTTATCTAACCATTTACGTGTCTAGATTTGTTATAAAATAATCTTTAAAATTCAATACTAGTTCTCCAATGCCATGTCTCACTTCGTGTTAGGGACAGTCAATTTATAGAGTAAGTATCCTTAGAAGAGGGTTTGAAATCAACAATATACAGTAAAGCTAAACAAAGGGATGAATCCATTAATAAATTCTACTGTGTCTGGTCAAATATTCATAAATTTCGAACACTTTTAAAAGCGGATTCCGAATCGCTGACAAGGAAACTGTGTATGTATCTATCCAAAGCCTGGTTACTCAGATCACAACTACCCAACTCTGATTGTTCTCTGTAAATTATTTGTCATGTTGTTACATAATTCATTCTTCATTATTATTATTATTTTTTTGTTATTATTTTTTTGCAATACATTATTATTATTATGATTTTTTATAGTTTTTAAATATTTTTTTTTTCATTTTAAAAAAGCTAAAGCTAAGCTAAACCGTTACAATCTGTTCTCTCAATTTTCTCAGTAAATTGTCTGTCGTAAAATCAGAACGTATTAAAGTCAAAGTTTTACTTGAATCATGATAGCGATATGTAGCTGTCTGAAATAAAATATTAATCTCGAAATATCGAAACGAAACCAACATACATATATACCAACCGCAAAGGAAATATATGAGTTTTTTATTTTAATTATTTTTCTTAATACTTAATCATTGGGAATAATAGTCTACAAATAGTGCAATATACAAATGTACTACTTAAGTGATGTATGTGATCCACCAATTTGGGTTTTTTTTTTTCCAATTATTTTGTGTGTGTAATTGTATTTATACATTTTTAAGTACAAAGTCGATCTTTTACTGAAAGTCATCTTAAAGCAACCTAAAATAACGCAATATAATAGAACGATAAAATAGAATAGTAGAATCCGGTCATTTATTTATCGTATTAATTTTATATTTTATACAACACTTCCTACCTGTTCTACCGTCTGGAGATGAAGTACTTTGACGAGTTAGAACATTTTATCATGATAACCTTTTGTATTTCAAAACTGATAATGGAATATTTTTGCATGCTGTCAAGACAGGACTTTTGAGTTCAAGTTCAAACGGAGAGTGCATGTATTACTAAGTCCATGATTATTTCAAATTTAACTCTCTCTCTCTCTCTCTCTCTCTCTCTCTCTCTCTCTCTCTCTCTCTCTCTCTCTCTCTCTCTCACTGGGGCCTTGGTGGCCGAGTGGTCTAGAGCTCGGGCTTGCGGATCACAGTGCCTCTCACCGCCTGGGTTCGAATCCCACTCGGGACAAATCCTAATGTGAGAAAGTTTGTTAGTTCACTTGCTGAAGGTCGGTGGTTTTTCCGGGCCCTTGGGTTTCCTCCACCATCCTAGAACTGACCACAAAAAAAGAATCTTGACTGGGCGTAAAGCACCATTACTCCACTCTCTCTCTCTCTCTCTCTCTCTCTCTCTCTCTCTCTCTCTCTCTCTCTCTCTCTCCAATATTTCATGCTTTGTAAGGTTGGTCTTGATCCAACTTGATGTTTTAGATATAATTATAATAATAATGATAATAATAATACATTGAAAATAATAAGACTATAATGATTAATTATAACAATGTATTATTATTATCATCATTTATTTATCTATTTATTTATTTATTACAGTGATTTGATTGGATAAATATACTCTTGGGTTATTATCTAAGTCTATAAATAGATTTTGGGGTTCAATATTGAATTATCAGTTTATCATTTAAATGTCACACTTATAACGGTTTGGAAGTTGTCTTTGTACTGTTGACACGTGAATGTCACGATTAGCAGCCATGGATCCCCTCCAAAGGTATTTAAACAGTAACAGAGCGGTGTTTACTGTCGAATCATCTCACTTAATGTTTATGTTGCAAACAGAAGTATTTTACAAAATGTGAAATACGTGTATATAATTTTTTGCAACCCAAAATATGCACTATGTTTAATTCTGTTCAACAAAGTTTATATAAAAGCTTCCAGGTGGCATAGCATGATAAAATTTAAGTGTAGAGTTCAAACATAGAATCATTTTGTTAATACAAGGTATCGTGTTGTCAGAAGCAGTTTGTATGTTCAAAGATAGCCAAAGAAATGGCTAAATACAGACGTCAAATTAACAAAATCAGGATTAGTTTATACCTTCTGTAACATAAAAAATTATTTATGTGGTTTATTGTCAATAAAAAAAGGTTTTTCCAAAAATATGTCTGAACAGTCAATTGGAAATCATTACATTTAATTAGGATCAAAAGGTCTAGTTGACAATAGTGTTTTTTAAGCTTTTCGACAACATAAGCCATAAGTAACCATGCTCTGAACAGAAAGTTCAAGGGCATTTCCTTGAAATGTCAGTTTAAGGCCATTGTCGAGAAATTAAGAATCGATTCTTCCCTTCTTTATAGGAGGTTTCGTCTCTCATTCTTATAGCGTGATGCTAAAATCAAAGGTAAAAATTGTCTATATCTTAAATGTTCTAGCGATGAAATATTTGGAACCTAAAATAATTTTGCGTAACAGTGCTAGGTAGTTAGTAAAAAAAAAGAAGACCATAAACAAATAAAAAATAAACTGAGACCAGTGAGATTAACGTTCCTGAAAGTGAACTTAGCTGTATGTGGAAAATAGACCAAAACCTTCAATTAACGAAGGTTTAAGTGGAGATGATAATCATCTTGTTGTCAGGTATGACAAAGAGAACAAAATACCCCCCCCCCCCCCCAAAAAAAAAAAAAAATAATAATAATAACTGAGATCAATGATAAGTCTGAATCAGTTACCAGATATGATAACTAAAATGGTATATTATACCTGTTGAAGCATCCTTACAATATGATTTAGTTAAACGTCGGCTCATTATAAATTCTGATTATCTATTCAATGTATAATTTCTATTTGACGTCCATGTACAAAGCCAGCAAACCAATGCTATATTAAACACATCCGAGAAATATTTGTCAATTTTTTTTTCAATTTGTAAACGTTTCCAGAACATCTGAAAACCGTGACAAAAATTCAGAGGTCTGGTATGTGGGGAGAGTGTATCATCGGCATCTTTATGAAAGAGATAGTCAAGTTTTGTGATAAACTTTCCTTGAGCAAATAGTGTAAAATGACAATGAATATATATTTTCAAATATGACATTGTATCTTTTTTCCTGGTATTAATTATTCACAGCGGACAGTTGTGTTCTATGTTACGTGTATTTATGATACTTTTATTTATGTTTATCTTATCTATTTTATACTTTTTGTCAAGATGTGCTCCTGACTTAAAACAATCATTGCCAAGTTAACAAGTAAATGTTTAATTTAACTAATTCAATTTACAAGAATAAAACAAAGTGAATATAAATCATTTTAATGATATAGTCAACATATAGATAACCTGATGTAGTAGATCTAGCCGAGAGTTGGGTCCTGATGAAGTGACAGAACATACAACAGTGTCAAAAGCTGAAATTCCAAAGTAAAACATCCATTTTATAACACAAAACATTATTAGATAATTAACATTTACATGTATTAATAAAAACATGACAGAAATCATTGTTTGTTTCTTTTACATTGCAAACGGATGTCATGTGCAAAATTTTTAATTTTTACAAAAAGAAATATTCAAAATTTTGCACAAGGCACGGTGATTTATTTTCTTAAAAGCATTAAATAAATTAAATTAAATTAAATTAATTAAAACTTTTATCTTTTCTCTTTATTCCGAGTTAAAACTTTTCGGTATACAAATCACACCAAGCTCCTGAAATAGTTATATTCTTCCGTTATCAATCCAAGTCATTTTATTTCTACATATTTCAGAACATACTAACAGTGTATTTTGTTGAAAGACGGATTTCTCTCTCTCTCTCTCTCTCTCTCTCTCTCTCACTCTCTCTCTCTGTTTTAAAGAATATTAAAATAGGAATAAACAGATATTTATAGAAATATGACAAACATGGAAAAAGTATCTACAGGTAATGACATCATAAAGACATTTTTAATTGTTAGCCTATTGACAGTACAAAATAATAGATATATATTCTTTCGAGACCGTATAGAATAACTGACATTGTATAGAATAACTGACATTATATATATGACAGTACAATGGAAGGGGCACATTTTATCGAAAGCGTTTTGACAGTGCGAAAGAATTGGCACTTGCATAAAACATTATTAGTTAAATGTAATATTAGATGGGTTCAAAATAGACATTGTCACGATGTGTCGCAGTTTAAGTCTAAATCATTAGCAAATGCATTATTACGAGCTCCACATATGCACAATATGCGTACTATTCGTGTAAATATTCGTTAATACAAAAGAGAATAAACACCGATAGAGACAACAACCCCCCTCTCCCCCCCCCTCTCTCTCTCTCTCTCTCTCTCTCTCTCTCACTCTCTCTCTCTCTCTCTCTCTCTCTCTCTCTCTCACTCTCTTGTGGAGAGTCCGCTTCCCAGTCAAGCACTGAAGTTCGAGGGTTCGAACACTGGTATACATCTGTTGTATATAAAATACGTATAATCCTTTGATTGCTAGAAACAGACCTGGTTAAAATAGGCTTCAAACTCCGTCTTGTTTACAGTACCGTTCTCTGAAAAAACATAAACATCACGTAAGTGAAAATCGAAATATTGTACATCCTTCTTCAAAGTTGTTATCTTGTTGAGGCCTGAAAAAAATTTACGTCCTAATTAAGTTTAGGCTTGATAAGATAATACGTCCTAATCACGGTGAGGTCTGAAAAGCATTTTACGTCCTAATCAGGTTGAGGTCTCATTAGATCATAAGGTCTCATTTTTTTACTTTCCGTGGGAGATGGAATAAACACAAAAATTTTGTTAGATTCAATGAAACAGATAAAATAGATCATTCATTAACTTACACGTGTCATGTAGTTGCAAACAATTATGTTTTTGGCTCCATCCATACTTAATATATTATTATTTGCGAATAATGTAATTCCCTTGGGTGAAACAAAAATCCTAACACGCGCAAGTTCACGTCATTTACACATCAGTGGTGTTTTTATCAAGGGATATTTAGAATAAAATTTATTAAAACACATCCAGGTGAAAAAAACCTGATTAGTTTTCACAAATTCCATTTACCTTATGGTGTTATATCACATTCTGCTCGACTAATTAAAATTGGGTCTATTGTTATGCGGTTACCGTTGTTAAACATTTCAACTCATAACATATATTTGCATTTCTCTTTGTTAATTTGAAGTATTTGTAACAAAGACCATAAGTGCATTCTATTATTTATTTATTTATTATTTGTTTGTTACTTTGCATGATAGTGGATTTTTTTGTATGAAAAACTCTGAAAAAGATGTAAAAAACAAGGTAAAAATATATTTATTTATTTATTATTTGTTTGTTTGTATGTCTATTTATTTATTTATTTATTTATTTATTTATTTATTTATTATTTTATTACTTAGCTTGACGATGGAATTCTACGAAAACTCAGAAAAACGTGAAAATATAAATAAATAACCTTTTTATCATTGATTTTTCCCTTTTTGCCATTTACTGAAATAAGAAGCAAATTTTTTAAAACATTACCCTTACCAAACTTTGCAGTGTTTAACAAATACTTACGATCAGTGTCAATTCTGTTGTGAAATTCGTCTATGTCCTTATCATCAATCACCTGGTCGTGATTTGCGTCCATCTCCATCAATAAACCCTCGCCGACCATGCTCAATCCTGGATCATCTTGATTCCAATGGGCAAGAAATTCCAATCGGCTCACATGTCCATTGCCTAGAAGAAAAAAAAACAAACGCTTACCAGAAAAAAATCATTTTCACTAAAGTTGACCGAGACATAACCGCTGTATTCAACATAAACAAGAAAACATCATGATTAGTCTGCCCTTCGAAACAGATTAAGTTTAACCCACTATGAGTTCTGAAATAAACACATTAAAAACATTACAGTTTAATCAATATAATTATATTGCTCTTAAAGAACCATTTCTTTTGTATAATAGGATCATAAAAATACAAGATTTTTAGGAATAAAATTAGGATTACCGTCTGTATCATAACTGTGGACAAAATGTTCAAGATCGTCACGCCCAAAAGTTCCATCCTTATTATAATCCATAGATGTCCACATATGTTCAACTTCAACGGCAATGTGATGGGTGATCAAATCCACCGGGTCAACAGGTGCCTCTGTGGCTCCATGATGATGTGACCTTCAAACACAGGAAAAACAGCAAGATTCATTAAACTTTAATGAAGCCGTCTAAATGCAATGTTCTCATTTCTGACGAATTTAAGGTACAGTGTGATGATGATGATGATGAATTTTATTAATGTTATACATGTGTATCCTTTTTATTATTATTATAATTATCATCATCAGTATTATTATTATTATTATTATTATTATTATTATTATTATTATTATTATTATTATTATTATTATTATTATTATTATATGAAGGAAGAACACAGACAAAAATTTAAACTTCCCACATAAATCCTTAATTATTATGAAGAAGATATAAAGTGGTATTGGTGAGTGAGTGAGCTATAGTTTTAAGCCGCATCAGCAATTTTGCAGCCATTCGCGGCTATATAAAGTTGTATGGGTGAGTGAGTGAGCTATTCTTTCAAGCCGCATCAGCAATTTTGCAGCCATTCGCGGCTATAAAAAGTCCTATGGGTGAGTGAGTGAGTAAGCCATTGTTTTAAGCCGCATCAGCAATTTTGCAGCCATTCGCGGCTATATAAAGTCCTATGGGTGAGTGAGTGAGCCATTGTTTAAGCCGCATCAGCAACTTTGCAGCCATTCGCGGCTATAAAAAGTCCTATGGGTGAGTGAGTGAGTAAGCCATTGTTTTAAGCCGCATCAGCAATTTTGCAGCCATTCGCGGCTATATAAAGTCCTATGGGTGAGTGAGTGAGCCATTGTTTAAGCCGCATCAGCAACTTTGCAGCCATTCGCGGCTATATTAAGTCCTATGGGTGAGTGAGTGAGCCATTGTTTTAAGCCGCATCAGTAATTTTGCAGCTATTTGCGGCTACATAAAGTCGTATGGGTGAGTGAGTGAGCCATTGTTTTAAGCCGCATCAGCAATTTTGCAGCCATTCGCGGCTATTTAAAGTCGTATGGGTGAGTGAGTGAGCTATTCTTTCAAGCCGCATCAGCAATTTTGCAGCCATTCGTGGCTATATAAAGTCCTATGGGTGAGTGAGTGAGCCATTGTTTTAAGCCGCAACAGCAATTTTGCCAGCCATTCGCAGCTATATAAAGTCCTATGGGTGAGTGAGTGAGCCATTGTTTTAAGCCGCATCAGCAATTTTGCAGCCATTCGCGGCTATATAAAGTCGTATTGGTGAGTGAGGGAGCTATTGTTTTAAGCCGCATCAGCAATTTTGCAGAGTAAGTTGCTATATAAAGTCGTATGGGTGAGTGAGTGGGCCATTGTTTTAAGCCGCATCAGCAATTTTGCAGAGTGAGTGAGCCATTGTTTTAAGCCGCATTAGCAATTTTGCAGCCATTCGGCAGCTATATAAAGTCCTATGGGTGAGTGAGGGAGCTATTGTTTCAAGCCACATCAGCAATTTTTCAGGTATTCTCGGCTATATAAAGTCGTATGGGTGTGTGAGTGAGTGAGCTATTGTTTTAAGCCGCATCAGCAATTTTGCAGCCATTCGCGGCTATATAAAGTCCTATGGGTGAGTGAGTGAGTTATTGTTTTAAGCCGCATCAGCAATTTTTCAGCTATTCGCGGCTATATAAAGTCGTATGGGTGAGTGAGTGAGTTAATGTTTTAAGCCGCATCAGCAATTTTGCTGCTATTCGCGGCTACATAAAGTCCTATGGGTGAGTTAGTGAGTAATTGTTTTAAGCCGCATCAACAATTTAGCTGCTATTCGCGGCTATATAAAGTCGTATGGGTGAGTGAGTAAGTTATTCTTTTAAGCCGCATCAGCAGTTTTGCAGCTATTCGAGGTTATACAAAGTCGTATGGGACAACAGGCTTAAAACTTTCATCTAAATCGCCATTCTTTTCACGCCTTTCATGCACAATACATTTGTCAGTTTAGCGGTATATCACAATTTTTTTTATACTTGGGCATAATGATTTTATCAATACTTACCCACAAACAAAAGGGAGTAAAATTGCTACCACAAGAAAATTCATGTTTCTTGCTTTTGGCAACGATAAAGGTTGAATTCAGGTAATAGACTAGAAGTATTGAAGTCAGATAAGATCGTCACGATCGTACGTAATCTGATTCTAACTTGATAACATATAATTTGGTCACTGCTGTTGTGTAGTCTTGCTGCTTCGATCCTATAAAGTACTAACCACCACTTATTACTAATTGTCATTAAATAAGATTATATTTCAATTTTTTTCATAAGTAGCTCATCTCAATAAGGTGTTCGTCTTCGAGATTGTTACTTGGAGGAGATGATGTAAAACGAATTTTTAAGCATATTGCAAATTGTTAATTTTTTTTATTGTATAAAAAAAATCTTTGCAAGCCTCGTTCAAGACCAGATATATTAAAACTCTGGTTGAGATTTCCCTATCTGTCACCACAAGTACTGATAGATTCTTTTAGAAATAAATTGTGATGAAACAAGTACAGTAAGTGCTTCTAAAAAGTCTTAATCATTTGAAATGGTCAACATTGTATTTGAAAGAGAAAAACCTTGTATTAAACGTCCAATTAACGTTTTATAATACATGTACTGTCGTATGCACTTTTTTAAATTTTATAATTAAATACATTCAAAATATGATATATTGTCTACTATCATATCATTTTTAATGTATATTCAACGACAAAATTTAAAAAAAAAAGTATATGACAATATAATAAATAAACAATCATCAACATAATTGAGTCTTTATAGTCGTATTGTTCAGCAAAATGAAGAGTTTTCTAGAAAAAACAAACTCATTTACAGCTCACTCGGTTGATTAAATCAACATAGTTTGATCAGCATGAATCGGAAAAACGTGTTTATCAGAAAAAAAATTCAAGAAAAAACTGAAGTCACCGACTGATTGTTATTATTAGATACGAAAGCACTTGTCAAAGTCAGGACTATATATATATATAATATATATATATATATATATATATATATATATATATATATATATATATATATATATATATATATATATATATATATATATATATATATGTTATTCCACAGATTAACTGAGAAAACGAAGCTTACATGATGCAAATGCTTATTCTGTTCATGTTATGCAGAAGAAAGAAACCAATCAAAACTGAATTTGTGGAGATAGTGGAGTTTTGCAGTACTCAGTGGTAAACTTTTGCACAATTTTCTATACTGAGACGCTAGTTAGATCATCGTCATGGTATGTTTTTACTGAATATGAAAATACAAGTGTTGGTTAATAATGATGCTTTAAATAGATTCCATAAAATTATGACCTTATTTTTTTTTTTGCTCGAAATTGAGAGGTTATGACTTATAAAGCTTCACAAAAAGTTGAGAGTTGAACATTTCTAAGATACTGCTATAATCGCAATGGAAATAATCAATTTCTTTAATCAGTGATAAACTTATAAAGGGTTATAAATTAACTAAAATTAATTTAATTGTAATTATTAATTAGTTTTTTTCTAAAGTTTTGTAGTAGGCCTTACATACTGAACTTTTCGATAATTCACATGACAGATATGTTCATTTTATTTTTTTTTATTTTCAGAACACGACGACAACAGTTCTTATGCATGGCCCATTTGCATATGTTCTTTTGACCTTGGGAACTTTTGTTTTTATTGTGAATTTTTGTGTATTCATTATCCTTCTGTTAAAGAAATCACTAAGGACGGGAAAACATACATTTTTGTTTCTCTTCCTAAGTTCCAGTGACGCGACTCTCGGATTTTCACTCATTTTTTTTTCACTTGATGCAAAATTTTTGATAACCAATCTTAAGTGGTGTACAGTGTGGTTATATTTTGCCTCAGTGGCAGGATCTGCCTCCCTTAGTCAAGCACTTGTTATTTGTGTTGACAGATACTGCAAATTTCATCAAGATCACAAATATCATAATATGTTTGCTGGAAGCAAAAAATACGTCGTTTCATTAACTGCACTGATATTCAATTTTGTCTATTTCTTTTTCTTATATTTCTTTATGGGAAAGGAGACACAACCAAATCGGTGTAACATTGAAGATATATTTGTAGATAATTTTAGACTTTTCAAGATTTTACAGGCTTTCTTCATGTGTCCATTGTACCTTCTCACTCTAATATTTTATTTTAAAATATTGTTACTGTTGCGACAGAGGCTGCGTACTGTGAATACAAATACTAATGCGTTACAGAATGTCCTTGACGGCCGTATTAAGTCATCCGTTGTTACTGTAAGTATCGTAGTTGTCTCCCTTCTGATCTTGTCTGGACCACACATTATAGAAATAACTGTTCAGAGTTTAAAACCAATAAAAAACATCCGTTATTTGAACCTTGTCAGGGTATCCATGGTAGTAAACTCTTTGTTAAATCCAGTCGTATATATGTATCGATTACGTGAATTCAGAAGAACAGTTTCTTGTGGAAAATGGCAGTGAATAGGCTTTCTAACATGATTTTATTTAAAGTTCGGTAGATGACAGGCAGATTGAATAATAGAAATAACAGAATCGTAAAAAATGAAAACGATATGAATATTGAAGGTTTGCATCGTTAAAAGTGTTTTTTTATTTTATTTATTTATTTATTTTTTTATTATTATTATTATTATTTTTTTTGTAAAAAAGGAGCATTTTTGGAAAATATGTGGAACATACACAGAAAAGTATAATATTGTGAAAAGCATATATGGATATATGGATATTGAAAGAAAGTAATTTGTAGAAGGCGAGATTTTTTGAAGATGAGCGGACAGTTAGAAAGTGACAAAAAATGACATTGAAAGTTGGTATTATCAAAATTAACAATGGATAGATATTGGAAGGTATCCTTGTGAAAAATGACAAAAATGGATTTACATGTATCGTTGAGGAAAATGCAAACGGGTTTCTTGATCAGTTGAAGCTTATGAGAGTGACAATGAATAGAAATTTCTCCCCAAAACAAAGTTATTCTAAGTAAATGTAGATGTAGTAGTCATAAATTACCAATTGAGACAGGTCGTTCGAAAAATTTTCCAAGACAAAATAGAAAATACTTGTTATAATTTTTTTGGTGATGAGTACCACTATATAATATCTTGTCCTTTATTTATTTAAGAAAGAAATACGTATTTCCCTTCTTATTACAGAAATAATCACAACTCTTTCAAATATTTTTAATTGTTTTCATGTAAGAAATCTTCAGTACTCAATAATCTATGTAAATTTATCAGATGTGTTAACAAGAGAATCAGTCCTCCGGGCTAATCTTATATTTAATCTTATATTTATACTTATACAATACTGCTCACTGTTATGTTGTTTTATGTATATATTGAATTTATATGTTCTAAACGTTGTATTGTTTACAATAAGAAAATACAGGTAAAAAAAACCAAAAAAAAAAGCATTATGAATACTTTTCTTAGATTACAAAGTAGAATTTAGGAACTTATTAATGGTTAAATAATATGAAATTGGTTACATTTAAAAAAAAAACAAATCAATGGACAGAAACTAAAAAAGTTGTAATACAGGCAGTTGACGTTCGTCTGAGATTTACCTTCAAACGTCCTGCAAATAACCGAAAATAAATGTTTATGGAATCTTGCTTTTATATAAAAAAAGAGATCGACAAAATTTGCTGAATTTAGTTAAGAGAAAGTTTAGTTAAGGAATGATTGTTTACATTAAAAAGTAAGTACAGACATATATGTTTAAACGGCGATTTTAACAGTAGAGTGTCTGATATTAATAAATATACTGTAAATCAGGAAATTAATGCGAGCAAGAAATTAATGCGAAAAATGCGAGGCTCGTTTATTCGCATTAATTTCTTGTCGCATTTATTTTCCGATATTCATATTGTGTATATTTATTGTAAATTGAGTTACCTCCCTTAACCGGAAGTTGTTATCGTAACTGATTAATTAGAGCACATTCATTTGTTGCTGTTTCTTTCCTACTGAGAATTTTGCTACGAGTGGAATCGTGACTGATACATCATTTTGAACCTTGACTGGGACCTCAAATTGAAAGTACTGTGATTATCAGTAATCTAATATTCTAAACTCGTGAGTTGAAGACGAAGATCAGTTGTACACACGCCGACATGGACGTCCTAATTTTGAATGCTTTATTTTAATAAAAACTCCAAGCGTTATATTTGAGTATGTTTGTTTTTTTAAACCATGCGTTTCTTTGTTCTGATAATCCTTTACCACCCTGGTTAATTTAAAACAATGGGTCATCGGCGCATAAAAATTTACCCTCGGCACACCTCTGTTTATTTTAATAATGTCTACGGGAAGTTTGTTTATAACGTGTTTATAAATGAATGAAGACATAATATAATAATTTCTGAGTCCATAATTTAATGTTTATAATTATAAGATAAAAGATAGGCAAAAAATTTAAAAATTGAAATTTAAAAATTCGCATTAATTTCAATACGCATTTTACTTCAAAATCGGCAATTCGCATTAATTTCATGACGCATTAATTTCCTGATTTACAGTATATGTGAAATAGACATATCAGAGTTTGAATTAGGTGTAGGTGATAATGAAATTGATATTATTTCTGATGTTTATAAACTAGAATTCTTAAACTTGTCTAAGAAAAGGGTGAATATGGACAAAAAGAAAAACCATTATGGTAATTTAATTTTAAAGTTCTGTCAAGCTAATGATATGTATATAATGAACGGTCGTGTTGGTAATGATGCGAAGTGTGGGAAATATACCACAGATAAAAATACTGTAATAGATTATTTCATTGCAAATGCAGATTTTTTTAAAATTTGTGAATACTTTTGATGTTTTATCTTCTTGTAAGTTATATTCAGATACACATTGTCCTTTTATGTGTGAAATATCAATTATTAACTCTGTTTTAGAACCGGGAAGTGTAACTAATACTGAGAACGATAAAGTCCGTTCATGGGATCCAGGGAAAACTGAGTTATTTTGTAATAATATAAGTAATTCAAATGTATAAAATCTTATAAATGAAATAAGATTTTTTGACATTGATTATGTAAGTCAAAATAATATTGATTTTTTATTTTGTAAAACAGCTGATATATTGTTGAATTCGGCAAAGAAAACATTTGGTGTATATAAAGCTAGTAGAAGCAATGTTAGAAAACAGAAATTAGATTAATTCAATAACGATTGTATTATAAGCAGAAAACGGTATAGAAAATCAAAAAGGCTGTATAAAAATATGGTACTCCAATTTTTGAATCAGAATTACGAAGTGCTGAAAAGCAATATAAACGGTATTTAAACAAAGTATTGAAAAACATAGATAAGATTTACAAAAGAAATTTAAAGCTATGCGTTACTCAAAATCCAAAACTATGTTGGAAATTGTTGAATGAAGGTGGTCAGTGCAATAAAAATGTAATGTGTTTATTTTTGAATTTTTTGAATATTACAAAGTGTTAAATAGTGATGTTAATGATAACGAAGGTTGTTATTTGGAAGAATATTTTAATGTAAATAATAATTTTATCAATTGGGTAGTTACTGAACTTGAAATATAAACTGCTGTAAATATATAACAAATACCAAATCCAGCTAAGGAATGCTTTGCATGAGGGAACAAACCTTAGTTTGAAATAAACTTCAAATTTTGGATGGCTGAAAATTTTGCTAAATGGTACATTTTCTGACAGCACAGAATACTGCCTACTGAGTTATGGATACCCTCGGGGAGTTTTACTCCACCAGCAGAGGTACCCGCTCAGGAGTAGTAAATATATAACAAATACCAGTTAAATTTTGATGTGCCAGATGTGCACATTTCGGAAATTTATTCCTCATCAGTGACACTAAGACCGAAAAGTTTGATAGATAAAAAACATAGGCCAAACAGTTTAAAATAATGAATCTAAAGTTCCAAAATTATATAAATCTAAATCAAGCTAAGGAATGCTTTGCATGAGGGAACAACAAATCAGCTGGTGTAGATAATATTGTCAACGAATATATTGTTTCCATTATTGAAATTATGCTTCCAGTGTATTTTAACTTAATTTTTGACTCTATATTAATACCAAAATATTGGTTATCTGGCAGTATTTCCCAATATATAAAAATAAAGGTAATTACAATGACCCTGAAAATTGTAGACCAATCACATTATTGAGCTGTACGGGTAAACTTTTTACGTCTATTATATGTAATAGATTAACTAAGTATATTGATACATATAACATTCTTTGTGAAAACCAAGCTGGGTCATACAGGAATATTCCACAATTGATAATATGTTTGTTCTATATAGTCTCATTGAGTTGCTTGGATTTAAGAAAAAGAAATTATATTGCGCATTTAAAGAATTCAAGGCTGCATTTGACAAGGTATGGCGTATTTGTCTATGGCGGAAATTACTAAACAATAATATATCTTGTAAATGTTTAAAATTATTTATAATATGTATGACAATTGTAAATCAGGGGTGTTTATAAATGGCGAATTTTCAGACTTTTTTATGTAAAAACAGAGTAAGACAAGGTGAAAACTTACCCCTAATTTTATTTTCGTTATATCTAATTATAAAGGATCTGGAGTCTTTTTTAATTAGTAAAAATGTACATGGGTTAGATACTGTAACAGATCAAATTAAAAGTGACTTATATATGTATTTAAAGCTTTTATTTTTATTATATGCAGATGTTTCTGTGTTATTATCAGAATCTAGTGAAGATTTACAGCTACAACTCAACACTTTTTCAGAATATTGTAAACTATGGAAGTTAACTGTGAATGTTAACAAAACTAAAATTTTAATTCTTTCAAAAGGTAGAAAAGGTTATGTACCTCATTTTATTTTTGATGACACATACTTAAAAACTGTTGATTAATATAAATATCTTGGAATTATTTCTACTAGACGTGGTATTTTTTGTGCTACAAAACAGTATTCGGCAAATAGAGCAACAAAAGCTATGTATTCTGTGTTTCAAAAAGCTAGGCATTTTACTTTATCAATTGAATGTCAAATGGAACTTTTTGATAAAATTGTTATACCTATCTTACCGTATGGATGTGAACTATGGGGCTTTGAAAATCTAAACATTATTGAAAGTGTTCATTTAAAATTTTGCAAGCTTGTATAAAGATTAAAAAATCTACACCAAATTTAATTGTTTACGGTGAACTTGGAAGAAAACCACTTCATACTATTATTAATTTCTGGTGTAAATTGATTGTTGGCAAACAAGAAAATTTTAATCAGTATTGTACAAACTTTTATATTTACAACACCAACATGGATTGAATTGTAAATGGTTAAATTTTGTCGAGTCTATTTTTGAAACTTGTGGTCTCAATAATATATGGATTTTTAAAACTTTTTCTAATAGCAACTGGCTTATTAATTGTATTAAACAAAGACTTAGTGATCAATTTGTTCAGTTATGGGATGAAAACTGTAACAATTCTTCTAGAGGTATATCATATAGACTATTTTTAAACTCTTCTTTTCATATACAACACTACTTAACTCTTGATTTAGAACTTAATTTTTTGTTACCACTTATTAAGTTTAGAACATGTTATCACAGACTCCCAATTGAAACTGGCAGATGGAATAATACCTTAAGAGAAAATCTTATGTGTTTTTATGTAATAAAGAATTGGGAGATAAATTTCATTATATTATGGTACGTGAAAAGTTTATAATCGATAGAAAGAAATATTGGCATCAAATGTTTACTTATAGGCCTAATATTGTTAAATTTCAAACATTATTTTCTTCTAAAAACAAATTAACAATTATGAACCTATGTTAGTCCATTAATATTATTAATAAGAGAATCTTCTCTCCTAGTTAACACTGCTACAGTACATATTGTATTTGATTGTTTATATATTGTATTTTCTCTGTATTGTATATGCAATGTGAAAATATAGAATTTTGAAATTTGAAATTTTGAATTTTGAAATTTGAAATAATGAAATTTTGAAATTTGAAACCGCGACAAGCTATCTAAGAATTCTTTAGTATTAATATTCTGTGATAAAAGCATTTCCCTCTTTTTTCTTGTAATACAATATCAAGAATATTAGCTCTTATGGACTTAAAACTCTTTTACAAAATAAATAAATAAATTTTAAAAAGGGCATTTGATTTATTCCATTTAAGAGTTAAATGTTTAATAGTGGTACTCGCGTTAATAACATTGGTGAGTTCTTGAGAGAGAAATGTCGTACCTTGCACAGATTTAAAGTTCATTTTTTGCATTATCATGTATTGCCTACCATATCAGTCTTAACCGATAAATCTAGATTTCAGTTTGTTACAAACACTACGATGTCCAAATACTAACTTCATTTAGAGTTTTTTACCTTGCTAAAGGTAAAAAAGGAAATCACTGTTTAAGAAATCTTTTGTTTGAACAATCTTACCTGAAGAATTAATTAACCTTTTTCGTTGATATCATGCCCTGTATCTCTTTTTCTTTAGTCTTGTAACATCTTTTTTGCCATCTCTCTCTCTCTCTCTCTCTCTCTCTCTCTCTTTTGCTAACTTTCTGATAGGAGAACACTTTGTTGACCCGACCCTGTGGATCTTGAAAACCGGATGAATTTTTATATAAAGCCGTTTGGTAGAGTATTGTAGAATGTAAATATTAATTTATTGATTAATTTATGTCACTTAAAAACCCCAGTCAAGAACATTTTACTTACATCAAAGACTTGTTACATGCTACAAGTAAAGGAACTAATCAATCGTTTTGAGTTGGTGGAGCCTTTATCTTGCTTACGGTACCTTCGTTTTTAAAAGGCCTCGTGTTGAATACCCGTGAATTTTACATCTTAATGCTGGTAAATCACGAAAAAGTCTATTACCCCTGTTTGTATAGAGATGAATTCGACGGAATGTACAACTCGATGCTTCAAAATAGAGCGCTATCGTTGGTAGCAATAAGGTACAAAAAGTGTTATATTCTTCGGTAAAAGAAAGACGCTTACAAATTGTCGTAAAGGGACAATTTTAAAGTTACTACATGAGGCTTAAAAGTAATACACTAACACAGATTACCAAATACGAAGGTTAAATGTGTAACACGATGTTCTGATGGGACGATGTTTGCTAGCACTGGTTGTAAAGGTAAAACGAAATGAACAAGGAAATGGTATCAAGTAACACTGAATGAATAGGGCAAGTAAATGTACAATCTTCTGATACTTTTAGAAAAAAGTACATCAAAAGTAGCTATACGAAATAATTTAAATAAACAAATGGGTACCTCAAAAAGAATTTAGTATTTTGTAATTATATTTATAAAAAGGAACACGTAAAATGCACTGTCTGATGCCATGTGAATCGTTGTACACTAACAATGCTTTTCTATCACCAAGCTAAAAACACAACCTCATAATTACTTATTATTCTGAACTTATATCTAATTAGCAACATTGGCGAAAATTGAAAGTGTTTGTAAAGCCAGTCACATTATTTATTTTCTTAAACTCCATCAAAATTTTAAAAAGGACAAATTTAGGCTAAAACTATGGATTCAAGCCTTTTTAGAATTACTTACTTAAGAAAAATTTTATTTAAAGAATGATTATTAAACCAGGGCCTGGTACTTAAATAACATGAGTTTTAAATACTTATTCAAGAATTCTTAAACACAGAAAAATCCTAGTTCGGCCACTTTACACACTTTAAATTCTACCTAAGGAGTACTATGCAAGTTTTTCTAAGTTTTTCTGCTAATTTTCGAAATAGGATTATGACAACATTTCAACAGAACTATTATTTCGTATTTAGAGTGAAGCACTATTTAAATAGGTACTTAAGATTCTAAATACTACCGAAAAACTTATGTAAATGGATACTTTGATTTTTCTTAATTTTCCTTCTGTAAAGTATCTGGATTATCACACACACACACACACACACACACACACACACACACACACACACACACACACACACACACAGATATATACCAGTATATAGGTGCTTTCTAAATATTGAATACTACTTAAGTAACAAATATTAACCTCAGGTTGCGAAATAATCTTCATTGATGGTGACGCAAGAAATGACACCCATATCTTCAAGACACAAGCGACATTGGCATAACGTTTGACGACGACATATTCATATTTAAAGTTCTTAGCAGGATAAAAATGATTCTTGCCCAAAAAGGTAAAGGTATTTAAGAGCCATCTTAAGGAGATAATTGCATATCATATCATATGGATTGTGTTCGCGAATTTGCATACTCGCGAAATGATGTTTAGGGTCTGCACGCGAAATGTGATACCCGCGAATTTAAAGTAATCTACATTTTTGGCTTTCGATCATTATAAATGATTCAATCGACCAAATCGGTTTTAAAAACAACGATATTCTGTTTATGACACACTTTGTTGTTTTAAAACCATGTGTTTTTATCCACGTGTAGACACCCCTCAGTTAATACATTGCAGTAATCAGTATTTGATAATCCGAAGATTGTTTATTTTTAGTAAAATACAGTTGCGTGCCAATTACTTTTTTATCACCCAAAACATTCAAACTTTTTGTAAAATGTGTTAATTGAAACAATCACATCGAAAATCTGAAGTAAAGCCATAACAATCATCATTAAAGATCAAATTTTTAATGAAAGATATCATTGTTCATGTTCCAAGAAAGGGGGACAAAATTAATGTTGTTTTTGCCGTCTTTTGAATCGTTTATTTATCTAGCTAGCTAGACAGGAGGTGCTTACCCTTCCGGAGCACCCGGCCTCACTTCCTTGATGGAAGTTTATGTGTTTAACTAAATTTGCCATTTTTCAAAGTTTATAATTTTGTGTGTGTAAGTATGTGTGTGTGTGTGGGGGGGGGGGGGGGTTGGGCATTGACTGGTATGTTTGTGTTAATTATCACAATAGTATATGTTTTAAAAGGATTTTTACGAAAAATATATGGAAATGACTATAGAAAAAATGTCATGCATGTCAAAATTGACATTTAACCGTGTTCACCATGATGGCAGATTTTTCAGTGAATAAAATATAGGTATTTGAAACAACATAAAATTTAGTCTACAGATAAGTTTTAAATTTGCAAAAATGTTAAAATTAAACGCTTAGATACTAACATTTGCATGTATAATAGTGTATACGGAATCTTAATTTGCCTCGATAGTCTGCATACATGTAGAATCCTTAAACAACATACAATATTTATGACTAACAATTGAGAACTGTGCACTTTTATTTTAATTTCGGGTTCGAATCTCCAACATTTTGCATTTGATATTTTAAGGTTTATATATACTTACCAATCTTAGATGGTAAAACGAGTTAAAAAATGAAATAAAAAATAATCGTATTGATAAATTTAAAAATATAAAAAAGTTGGTTCAAAGAGCTATGCATCTTGTCATCGCCATCGATTATTTACCATAATGAAACGGTTTTTAATAAATAAATAAATAATAATAATAATAATTATGCAAAATTTACATGAACTATGGATATATATTAAACGAATGACGCCTAAAAAACTGTGCTATCTATTAGTAAACTGTCTACATATTTTAGAATATTTAACATCCGTTAAAAAATTGTTTTGTATATACTATAGAGTATTGACCTCTTTATCTATTATTAAATTCATAAATATGACTTAATTTTAAATTTTTAAAAAAGTTTTAAAAGTTTTCAAATCAGTTTATAACCTTTATTCTATTGGTCAGATATAGTCTTCTCGTATCCATAATAGATAATGTATACTAAGTGTTAATAATAACTATAGGATTTTATAAAAAAAATTGTTCAATTGTAAAAATAAACACATCCATATCTATATGATCACAGCAAAACAAAACACTTCATAGTTATTGGTTAAAATTGAATCACTATAAAAAGGATTAATTTTTTACCGAAAAGCAAACGTCTTGGTTCTGTGAATTGGTTGAAAAATCCTAAACGAATTCCGTGATCTAGTAGCACCGTCATAGACTTGAGGTTTAGAGCTGGTCCTACACTCATTATGACCAATCCTCGGTAAGTTTAAACAAGTTTTTGATCTCTCAACTTCATTTCGTTTTAAACCTTGTTGAAATTTTTGCGATATGAGTTTTTTGTCTTTGAATTTCTTAAAATCCACACCCCAATTATTCACAAAATAGGATTGGATTTTATTTTCCACTTGCTCAGAATCCAGAATAAATCCAGTTTTCTTACCAATATTCAACAAATTATCTGCAATTTCTTTTCGATTATTTTGCGGGTTCTTTTTTAAATGTAAATATTCTTCCATATCGCAGTAAACTGTTTCAATCGGTAAACCCCTGTATTCTCCAAACATGCCACTGTTACCATATGTTTTGGATTCTCTCCGTCGTCTTTCCATACATTCCTGGAAAGCTTTCATTCTGATAACGGCCCTTCTCATTGCAAGAGAATCTCTTTCCATTCGGATTCTAGCACTCTGAACCTCCTTATTAAATATATCGTCTGCAATTTGCTGACGGTGAGAAATTGCGTCACTGCACGCGACGGTAAACCGTCGTCTGTTATCTCTCTGTTTCTGGAGGATTCCAAGCTTTCCAGATAACATTTTTATAATGTAAATTCCTAATTAAAACATACTTTGATTTAATAACTATAAGTATGCATATTTTTACAATGTCTTTTCATACTCCTTATCTTTATGGAATTCGAAGATACTGATTTCCCAGAGAACATTTCCGTTACAAGAACAATAATTGGTAAATATTCCATACGAAACATCAAATTGTTTTATTTATTACAGTTTCAGTCTGCTTATTTTTTTTATCTAATGTTTCTTGTTTTTTTTTGTTTTTTTTGGATTTGACTTCGGAGATCATAAGGTGTATTTGATTTAATTCCATTGAAGTTAATGTTTTAAAAGAAAGGTTTGATGACCCGGAACCATTTAATCAATAAAAAAAATACTATCTACATTACAAACAGAATTATAATCTGACATTATGGAAATTTAATATTATTTGAAATTTCTTTGTTTCAAATTTAAATTGAAATATTATCTCTATACAATATCGTTCTGTCACTGATAAGCAGTAATCATGTGTACTCGTTATTTAATTCAATAGAAATACCATGCTATAGATATTACAAATTTTTTTATTTAATAAAATGGCTGTGACCCGACATTGCTTATTAAATTCTAGATTATACATATAAATAAATGTGTTGTCAATTTTAATCAAAATCTGTTTTAAATGAACTCAATAATAATAATAATAATAATAATAATAATAATAATAATAACAACAACAATAATAATAATAATAGCATCATCATCAACAACAGCGGCAACAACAACAACAACAACAACAACAACAACAACAACAACAACATAATAATAATAATAATAATAATAATAATAATAATAATAATAATAATAATAATAATAATAATAATAATAATAACTTTATTTCGTAATTCATAGATCCACCATTGGTAAAATGGACCAGGCAGTTTGTATGATTGTTTCTATAGGTATATATAGTAAACATTGATAACGAAATAAACATTTACATTACATGTTTCCTGCTTGTTGCATTTGGAGGGGGGGGGGGTATTTGTGGTTGTCCAGTATATCTGAACATTTGGAGTTGGCGGGGGAATTTGTGATTGTACAGTATATCTGAACATTTGGAGTTGGCAGGGTATTTGTGGTTGTCCAGTATATCTGAACATTTGGAGTGGGCAGGGTATTTGTGGTTGTCCAGTTTATCTGAACATTTGGAGTGGGCAGGGTATTTGTGGTTGTCAAATATATCTGAACATTGAGAGTGGGCGGGGTATTTGTGGTTGTCCAGTATATCTGAACATTTTGAGTGGGCGGGGGTTTTTGTGGTTGTCCAGTATATCTGAACATTTGGAGTCGGCGGGGGTATTTGTGGTTGTCCAGTATATCTGAACATTTGGAGTCGGCAGGAGTATTTGTGGTTGTCCAGTATATCTGAACATTTGGAGTCGGCGGGGGTATTTGTGGTTGTCCAGTATATCTGAACATTTTGAGTCGGCGGGAGTATTTGTGGTTGTCCAGTATATCTGAACATTTGGAGTCGGCGGGGGTATTTGTGGTTGTCCAGTATATCTGAACATTTTGAGTGGGCGGGGGTATTTGTTGTTGTCCAGTATATCTGAACATTTGGAGTCGGCGGGGGTATTTGTGGTTGTCCAGTATATCTGAACATTTGAAGTCGGCGGGAGTATTTGTGGTTGTCCAGTATAGCTGAACATTTGGAGTGGGCAGGGTATTTGTGGTTGTCCAGTATATCTGAACATTTGGAGTGGACAGGGTATTTGTGGTTGTCCAGTATATCTGAACATTTAGAGTGGGCAGGGTATTTGTGGTTGTCCAGTATTTCTGAACATTTTGAGTGGGCAGGGTATTTGTGGTTGTCTAGTATATCTGAACATTGGGAGTGGGCGGGGTATTTGTGGTTGTCCAGTATATCTGTACATTTTGAGTGGGCGGGGATATTTGTGGTTGTCCAGTTTATCTGAACATTTTGAGTGGGCGATGATATTTGTGGTTTTCCAGTATATCTGAACATTTTGAGTGGGCGGGGGTATTTGTGGTTGTCCAGTATATCTGAACATTTGGAGTCGGCGGAGGCATTTGTGGTTGTCCAGTATATCTGAACATTTAGAGTCGGCGGGGGTATTTGTAATTGTCCAGTATATCTGAACATTGAGAGTGGGCGGGGTATTTGTGGTTGTCCAGTATATCTGAACATTTGGAGTGGGCGGGGGTACTTGTGGTTGTCCAGTATATCTGAACATTTGGAGTCGGCGGGGGTATTTGTGGTTGTCCAGTATATCTGAACATTTTGAGTCGGCGGGAGTATTTGTGGTTGTCCAGTATATCTGAACATTTGGAATCGGCGGGGGTATTTGTGGTTGTCCAGTATATCTGAACATTTGGAGTCGGCGGGGGTATTTGTGGTTGTCCAGTATATCTGAACATTTGGAGTCGGCGGGGGTATTTGTGGTTGTCCAGTATATCTGAACATTTGGAGTCGGCGGGGGTATTTGTGGTTGTCCTGTATATCTGAACATTTGGAGTCGGCGGGGGTATTTGTGGTTGTCCAGTATATCTGAACATTTTGAGTCGGCGGGAGTATTTGTGGTTGTCCAGTATATCTGAACATTTGGAGTCGGCGGGGGTATTTGTGGTTGTCCAGTATATCTGAACATTTGGAGTCGGCGGGGGTATTTGTGGTTGTCCAGTATATCTGAACATTTGGAGTCGGCGGGGGTATTTGTGGTTGTCCAGTATATCTGAACATTTGAAGTCGGCGGGAGTATTTGTGGTTGTCCAGTATAGCTGAACATTTGGAGTGGGCAGGGTATTTGTGGTTGTCCAGTATATCTGAACATTTGGAGTCGGCGGGGGTATTTGTGGTTGTCCAGTATATCTGAACATTTGGAGTCGGCGGGAGTATTTGTGGTTGTCCAGTATATCTGAACATTTGGAGTCGGCGGAGGTATTTGTGGTTGTCCAGTATATCTGAACATTTAGAGTCGGCGGGGGTATTTGTAATTGTCCAGTATATCTGAACATTGAGAGTGGGCGGGGTATTTGTGGTTGTCCAGTATATCTGAACATTTGGAGTGGGCGGGGGTACTTGTGGTTGTCCAGTATATCTGAACATTTGGAGTCGGCGGGGGTATTTGTGGTTGTCCAGTATATCTGAACATTTTGAGTCGGCGGGAGTATTTGTGGTTGTCCAGTATATCTGAACATTTGGAATCGGCGGGGGTATTTGTGGTTGTCCAGTATATCTGAACATTTGGAGTCGGCGGGGGTATTTGTGGTTGTCCAGTATATCTGAACATTTGGAGTCGGCGGGGGTATTTGTGGTTGTCCAGTATATCTGAACATTTGGAGTCGGCGGGGGTATTTGTGGTTGTCCAGTATATCTGAACATTTGGAGTCGGCGGGGGTATTTGTGGTTGTCCAGTATATCTGAACATTTGGAGTCGGCGGGGGTATTTGTGGTTGTCCAGTATAGCTGAACATTTGGAGTGGGCAGGGTATTTGTGGTTGTCCAGTATAGCTGAACATTTGGAGTGGGCAGGGTATTTGTGGTTGTCCAGTATATCTGAACATTTGGAGTCGGCGGGGGTATTTGTGGTTGTCCAGTATATCTGAACATTTGGAGTCGGCGGGAGTATTTGTGGTTGTCCAGTATATCTGAACATTTGGAGTCGGCGGGGGTATTTGTGGTTGTCCAGTATATCTGAACATTTGGAGTTGGCGGTGGTATTTGTGGTTGTCCAGTATATTTGAACATTTGGAGTCGGCTGAGGGATTTGTGGTTGTCCAGTATATCTGAACATTTGGAGTCGGCGGGGGTATTTGTGGTTGTCCAGTATATCTGAACATTTGGAGTCGGTGGGGGTATTTGTGGTTGTCCAGTATATTTGAACATTTGGAGTGGGCAGGGTATTTGTGGTTTTCCAGTATATCTGAACATTTGGAGTGGGCAGTGTATTTGTGGTTGTCCAGTATATCTGAACATTTGGAGTGGACAGGGTATTTGTGGTTGTCCAGTATATCTGAACATTTGGAGTGGGCAGGGTATTTGTGGTTGTCCAGTATTTTTGAACATTTTGAGTGGGCAGGGTATTTGTGGTTGTCTAGTATATCTGAACATTGGGAGTGGGCGGGGTATTTGTGGTTGTCCAGTATATCTGAACATTTTGAGTGGGCGGGGGTATTTGTGGTTGTCCAGTTTATCTGAACATTTTGAGTGGGCGATGATATTTGTGGCTTTCCAGTATATCTGAACATTTTGAGTGGGCGGGGGTATTTGTGGTTGTCCAGTATATCTGAACATTTGGAGTCGGCGGGGGTATTTGTGGTTGTCCAGTATATCTGAACATTTGGAGTCGGCGGGAGTATTTGTGGTTGTCCAGTAAATCTGAACATTTGGAGTGGGCAGGGTATTTGTGGTTGTCCAGTATATCTGAACATTTGGAGTGGACAGGGTATTTGTGGTTGTCCAGTATATCTGAACATTTGGAGTGGGCAGGGTATTTGTGGTTGTCCAGTATTTCTGAACATTTTGAGTGGGCAGGGTATTTGTGGTTGTCCAGTATGTCTGAACATTGGGAGTGGGCGGGGTATTTGTGGTTGTCCAGTATATCTGTACATTTTGAGTGGGACAGGGTATATGTGGTTGTCCAGTTTATCTGAACATTTTGAGTGGGCGATGATATTTGTGGTTTTCCAGTATATTTGAACATTTTGAGTTGGCGGGGGTATTTGTGGTTGTCCAGTATATCTGAACATTTGGAGTTGGCGTGGGTATTTGTGGTTGTCCAGTATAACTGAACATTTGGAGTCGGTGGGAGTATTTGTTGTTGTCCAGTATATCTGAACATTTAGAGTCGGCGGGGGTATTTGTGGTTGTCCAGTATATCTGAACATTTGGAGTCGGCGGGGGTATTTGTGGTTGTCCAGTATATCTGAACATTTGGAGTCGGCGGGGGTATTTGTGGTTGTCCAGTATATCTGAACATTTGGAGTGGGCAGGGTATTTGTGGTTGTCCAGTATATCTGAATATTTGGAGTGGGCAGGGTATTTGTGGTTGTCCAGTATATCTGAAGTTTTGGAGTGGACAAGGTATTTGTTGTTGTCCAGTATATCTGAACATTTGGAGTGGGCAGGGTATTTGTGGTTGTCCAGTATATCTGAACAATTGGAGTCGGCGGGAGTATTTGTGGTTGTCCAGTATATCTGAACATTGGGAGTGGGCGGGGTATTTGTGGTTGTCCAGTATATCTGAACATTTTGAGTGGGCGGGGGTATTTGTGGTTGTCCAGTATATCTGAACATTTGGAGTGGGCGAGGATATTTGTGGTTGTCCAGTATATCTGAACATTTGGAGTCGGCGGGGGTATTTGTGGTTGTCCAGTATATCTGAACATTTGGAGTCGGCGGGGGTATTTGTGGTTGTCCAGTATATCTGAACATTTGGAGTGGGCGAGGATATTTGTGGTTGTCCAGTATATCTGAACATTTGGAGTCGGCGGGGGTATTTGTGGTTGTCCAGTATATCTGAACATTTGGAGTCGGCGGGGGTATTTGTGGTTTTCCAGTATATCTGAACATTTGTAGTCGGCGGGAGTATTTGTGGTTGTCCAGTATATCTGAACATTTGGAGTCGGCGAGGGTATTTGTGGTTTCCAGTATATCTAAACATTTGGAGTCGGCGGGGGTATTTGTTGTTTCCAGTATATCTGAACTTTTACAGTCGGCGGGGGTATTTGTGGTTGTCCAGTATATCTGAACATTTGGAGTGGGCGGGGGTATTTGTGGTTGTCCAGTATATCTGAAGATTTGGAGTCGGCGGGGGTATTTGTGGTTGTCCAGTATATCTGAACATTTGCAGTGGGCGAGGATATTTGTGGTTTTCCAGTATATCTGAACATTTTGATTGGGCGGGCGTATTTGTGGTTGTCCAGTATATCTGAACATTTGGAGTCGGCGGGGGTATTTCTGGTTGTCCAGTATATCTGAACATTTGGAGTCGGCGGGAGTATTTGTGGTTGTCCAGTATATCTGAACATTTGGAGTCGGCGGGGGTATTTGTGGTTGTCCAGTATATCTGAACATTTGGAGTCGGTGGGGGTATTTGTAGTTGTCCAGTATATCTGAACATTTGGAGTCGGCGGGGGTATTTGTTGTTGTCCAGTATATCTGAACATTTGGAGTCGGCGGGAGTATTTGTGGTTGTCCAGTATATCTGAACATTTGGAGTCGGCGGGGGTATTTGTGGTTGTCCAGTATATCTGAACATTTGGAGTGGGCAGGGTATTTGTGGTTGTCCAGTATATCTGAATATTTGGAGTGGGCAGGGTATTTGTGGTTGTCCAGTATATCTGAAGTTTTGGAGTGGACAAGGTATTTGTTGTTGTCCAGTATATCTGAACATTTGGAGTGGGCAGGGTATTTGTGGTTGTCCAGTATATCTGAACAATTGGAGTCGGCGGGAGTATTTGTGGTTGTCCAGTATATCTGAACATTGGGAGTGGGCGGGGTATTTGTGGTTGTCCAGTATATCTGAACATTTTGAGTGGGCGGGGGTATTTGTGGTTGTCCAGTATATCTGAACATTTGGAGTGGGCGAGGATATTTGTGGTTGTCCAGTATATCTGAACATTTGGAGTCGGCGGGGGTATTTGTGGTTGTCCAGTATATCTGAACATTTGGAGTCGGCGGGGGTATTTGTGGTTGTCCAGTATATCTGAACATTTGGAGTGGGCGAGGATATTTGTGGTTGTCCAGTATATCTGAACATTTGGAGTCGGCGGGGGTATTTGTGGTTGTCCAGTATATCTGAACATTTGGAGTCGGCGGGGGTATTTGTGGTTTTCCAGTATATCTGAACATTTGTAGTCGGCGGGAGTATTTGTGGTTGTCCAGTATATCTGAACATTTGGAGTCGGCGAGGGTATTTGTGGTTTCCAGTATATCTAAACATTTGGAGTCGGCGGGGGTATTTGTTGTTTCCAGTATATCTGAACTTTTACAGTCGGCGGGGGTATTTGTGGTTGTCCAGTATATCTGAACATTTGGAGTGGGCGGGGGTATTTGTGGTTGTCCAGTATATCTGAAGATTTGGAGTCGGCGGGGGTATTTGTGGTTGTCCAGTATATCTGAACATTTGCAGTGGGCGAGGATATTTGTGGTTTTCCAGTATATCTGAACATTTTGATTGGGCGGGCGTATTTGTGGTTGTCCAGTATATCTGAACATTTGGAGTCGGCGGGGGTATTTCTGGTTGTCCAGTATATCTGAACATTTGGAGTCGGCGGGAGTATTTGTGGTTGTCCAGTATATCTGAACATTTGGAGTCGGCGGGGGTATTTGTGGTTGTCCAGTATATCTGAACATTTGGAGTCGGTGGGGGTATTTGTAGTTGTCCAGTATATCTGAACATTTGGAGTCGGCGGGGGTATTTGTTGTTGTCCAGTATATCTGAACTTTTAGTTGGCTTTGTGTTCTGGTGACTATTTATATAATGATATTATTAGGATGTTTTACAAGACTTTGATAGTCACGTAACACAATCTATATAGTTGAAATATAAGATCATAAGATAAGAAATAAAAGGTTTAGATATGTGGTATAGATGTCCGTGATTAGTTGATATATAATTTTTGTATTAGAATTATATGTAATATAATTCTCGTATACGTTATAACGGTTTTAATTGTTGCCGAAAACAAATTTTGGCCATGTTGGTAGATATTTATTGATATACTTGTACTATAGATTACAAAACTTTTTTACTGTTATGATTTTAACATTTAAGTTCATTAAAGTGACTTTAAATACAGTTATTTTGTGATTATGTCTTTCATTTAAAGTTACTCTAAACCTCTTTCAAATAAATGACTTTTTTAACCTTAATCTGAAGTCAATAATAGCCTCGTTTATTGTAAGTAATCGTAAGTCCTAAATTTTTAGGCGTACAAGATATACAATCTTGCCATACTCAGAAATGAATCCCTATGGGTAATGGCGTATACGCGGTGTTATCGTCTGTAATGCTTCACCTGTGCGGTCACCTATACAATGGATTATAACGGCAAATTTGAAGATGCGTTGATTAAATCTATGATATTATTTTTATAATGCATCGAAGAAAAATTTAACACCTACAGCAATAAAGTTCAAGTCTTCAGAAAAATTCAGTTATAAATTAATTTATATTTGATAAAAAAAAATCGTTTCAATTTAATGTTTGAAAATGAGGTGACAAATCGAGAAAGTTCCCTATGAAATTAGTAATATATGTAAAGAAAAAGCGTAAACGATGTATTTTTAAATCAAAATATTAAATATTTTTTAAAATGCTATTAAAATTTAACACCTACCAGTAGTTAGTATACATTCTCACAAACATTCAGTTATAAAAATTATAAAAATATCTTTTAAAAAACCATTTCAAAACTTTAGTTAAAATCTCGTTAAATCAGCAAAAATACGCATAAACTATACAAGCGAGACGGTGATTCTTATACATAAATGTGATTTTTCATGAATATGTGTTCTTTTTATAAATAAATAAATAAATAAATAAATAAATAAATGTAGTATGAAAATATATTATATATTGTAATTATTGAAAAAGGAATCGAATGTATGAATGAAAATTTAAAAAGAATGATAAAGAAATGAAAAAAATTAATGACTCAAAACTTTAAATAATATTTCATTTTATTCTACCAAAAAAAAAAATCCATTCACATATAAAATTAAAATAAATAGTAATAATGAAATATAGTGATATGTCCACAGACGCTCATAACTGCATAATTGATCACACTAATAAATATTGTCAACTGTTACATCAAAACATCTGCTTTGGTAAAATAACTGATAAAACTAAGAATGTATACAGAAAACATGGGGTTTTGAGCTAATTTTTTTTTTACTATCGGGACAGTTTTCTATATATTTTAGGGAACTAACATCACTCTATGGATTTATATTGTAAACGTATTCTCCTTTTTTTTGAAAGTTTAGTTAATTTAAACGTTTCAAATTGCCCAATCAGTATGTACACTAACAAAATCTTAGATTTGTTATAAATTTGCCACATTTTCTTTAAATAACAAGAACTAAAATGAACTGACTATGAAATCTGTATCTGTATAAATTTACATATTTGCAATATTTTACTCAATCAGTGGGCTATGTTATCATCCGACTTCTTACAAATTAACTTAAATTTTAGTTTTAAGGTATCTGTGACATATTATCATTATTATTTTCTTCTATTTGAATGATATTGACTTACATCCTCAACACTTAAATTCTAAGATGATATTTTTACTTCCAAAGGTATTATGAATATGAAAATTTTAATTTGAAACAGACTGTAGTTTACCTTCACTAATTTCTAACGTTCTCTCAGTGGTCCACAAAGATCTACAAGTCTCACCTAGCATACAAAAAAAATACTTACCTGTAGATAAAAAATTTCAAATGTCCAAAACAAATTAACATTATCGTTTTTTATTTTTTCTAAATTATTAAATCCATTTCAAATTCCCTTCATCTAAAAAAAAACCACTTTATCTGGTGTTTTTCTTAGATTTTGCTATTATGTTTTAGATATTTAAATTTATATTATGTAAAGTTATTTTGATATATCGATCCGGAAAATCGTAACTCCCACAGATCTGTCAATAGTCAGAATATACAAACCTATAAATACCAATAATTCAGACAGATACTCACTAATTGCAAGGCCAGTGCAATTTGCAACCCACTTACCAGATTCAGATAAAATTGAATGTTACAATTACAGGTAAGATTCTAACCTCATTGCCCTTGCGGTGTTTTTAGTAAGTAAATAAAATTAGTGTCTATGTGATTGAAAAGGGGGTTGACGAAATTAAAATCTTTAAATCTTTTCATTGATAACCTTCACTATTTATTTATTTATTTATTTATTTATTTATTTATTTATTTATTTATTTATTTATTTATTTTAAAAAAGGGTAATTAGAATGACATATTTAATATATTTTTTTTTAATTTCCATTTTTTTAAATTTATAACCTTCACTATTTATTTATTTACATGTTTTCATTTGACATGTAAAATAGTTAAATTGCAATTTGAGGAAACCGGTTTACATAAGCGTATACTCTTCTTCTGGGATTCTCTGTATATGTGTTTTTTTTTTCTTTCATTAATTATATAAATGTTAATAATTTTTGTAGTTTCAGAAAAGCAATATTGACTTGAATTTGTTTAAACTAGTAAACTAGACAACTAACCCCCTCCTCCTTTTGATTGATAAGTAAATGGGGTTTGACGCCCAAGTCAAGGATATTTGGTCAAGGCACGGAGAAAATAAATGATCAGGTGAAAACTATACACCACAAAAAAAAAAAAAACAATAGACAAGATGCTACTGTTGATGCACTTTAAACTAAGAAAAGACTTGAACAATTGCAAAACGAAAATTGTGAAAGGGCCAAAAGAAAATATTCTAAAACATCTGAAGATTATTGGAGTCATGACATTCTAAAATTAAGATCGACCAAGAAATCAAAAATTTTAAAAGAAATAGCTTGTTTAAAGAAACTGAAAGTATAAAGCCACCAAATTATGAGAATCTTTCGGCTAAAGAGTTAAACTATGATAAATACTCGAAAGTAAATTTGGCGTTAAATGTAGTTTGCGGAAAAGGGAAAACCTTCCAGAGTTACTTGGATAATATGAAAAAGAATAAATTGATCAATTTTTATCTAATTTTCGAATGTCGTCCAAAGTTGGGCCACACTCATAAGTTTGGTAACCCGAAATATCGGTGTGACGAGATTCATAATTTCAATAATCATCGACAGGACATCTATCAGGTCAAAAGTTTATTAATTCATGGACTTCTTGATCAGGTATATAAGACTCGTTTTTGGATGTCGTCCAAAATTGGGCGGCACACTTTAAAGTGTGATATTCCGAACTATCGGCAAATAACATTACTCTGCGAGGTTACAAATGTCCGTCTATCGGATGTACATGTATACTAGTATTATTTGCTAATATTTTTATCTTGTTGAGAATAAAATTTTATAATTATATATATATATATATAAAATGAACTTAATTTATTCTTTGTAAAACATTTACCGTGGACACAACTTTTAGTTTTTTTTATATACATGTATATATAAAATTACCCCACTCAGAGGATTAACTTTATCGACACATTTATTCTTCATTAATGTGTACATTAATTCAATAAACAAGACTGACCATATAAAAATACTGTATGTCATGTGCTACTCAGAGTAAAGTTATATATTCATCTGCTAAATCCAATTACAACTTGGTGCTTTGATTACTTGTAGTTCTAGGAAGGTAGTGCTGTAAAATATGGTTTTTTGGTGTTTTTTTTTTTTTTTTTTTTTTTTTTTTTTTTTTTTTTTTTGTTATTACTTGTATTTCCTATATTTTATGAAATACTAATATAAAATAATCTTGTTATTACATTTTCATTTCACTACTTTATTACTAGCTTCACAGTCATTTATTAGCTAAGAAATTCCTTTACAAATTAACATAACAATTTAGCAATTATACATCTTTAAGGTAAGGAAAATCAGTAAAACCAGGCTCATCTCACTACAGTAGTACATACTAGTATACATCGATAGCAAGCAGACGATATTAACCCAGCACAGGTAAATGTATAAAGGGAGGTAATCAGACTCGAGTGATTTTATATGCAACAGATTCATGGACATGGGACCCCTTATTTTCAAATGTTTAGTAATGCTATATGTTAATGTATAGATAGCTTTTGAATTCGTGTCTCCGAGAAGTCTTTAAAAGACTAGACCACGGTTTCACAATCATTCCTTAACAAAGATTTTCCTTAACTTAACATTGGAAAAATTTTAGTAATTTCCATGTGAGTTACAAATACTCATTTGTGATAAAGTTACAAGCTTGAAGTGTTCTTCAAAATAACACTTTCTGAAATTACTAATTATCTCATCAATTAACAAAACAACATGTACTAAGATTTCAAATTTGCCAGATTTAAGTTAAGGTCAATCTTAGTTATGGGATGCTTGTGAAACCAGGGGCCTGATCATGGTTATAATTATGATTTTATGTAATATTATTAAGTGTCAACTGTGTTTTATAACACGTGACACGTATTTTAACTGAACTAAGCGTATAAAAAACAAAAACAGTACAAAAATGGCACATTTAAACACGCACCTGAATTGTTCTATATGCAAGTAATCCAAATCTTCACAAATAATACTTGAGATATTTGAGATATATATTTGAGATATCTAAAACGCGTTCCGGTCCAAAAATTTATCCGGATCCAACTCCGTTATTTAGAATATATATTTCAATGTTGCAGGGACGCACATGGATATTTAACCCTTACTGTCAAGCGTAGTACTGAACATAAACACATGTGCGGGAGAAAGAGAAAGTGAAAGTGCGTACGTGTTTAGATTTAGTCTAGGAGTTTTTCTTATATTTAAGAATTTACAACTTTAAGTAAACCATGTCAAGAATATCAAATGCAAGCTTAGACGATAGTTATAATGCTTAAAAATTTAGACCTATGTTGGGTCGAGGGTTCGAGACCTGTCACTTGTTTCCAGTTACAGACGTCACTGAAACCCGTCTTCCTGTGACATAGAATAGATACAATGGATTTGATTAATGGTGTTAATCAAGATTCTTTCACTTATATCGAGACGGCATTGCTGGGATGGTGGAGTAAACCCAAGTGCCCGGAGAAACCACCATTGACAAGCGAAGTGGCAAACATTCTCGAACTAGGATCTATCAAGGCAGAGATTGCTCTGCCGTCGAATAAGTTTTAATATTTGGATATTGTCAATTGAAACTAGATTTGAACCCAAGTGATGTATGCCACTGTAATCAGCAAATGCATGCCTTAGACCACTTTGCCACCCAGGGTTAGCTCTGGCTCTTAAGAGATTTGAGCCAAGTCTTTAGCCGATTTAAAATTTAGGAGCCAATTTATATGTTAAGGAGCCAGAAAAACCAAGAAAAGTGACAAAAATTTAGTTCTAATCTGCTGTATAAATTGTTATTGATTATCAGCAATTACTTTTTCATACTTAAAAAATAAAAATAATGAGTCAGTGTTTTTCATCTGCCTCATATGGAAATTTAATAAAAACTTTCGAGCAAAAATATTAGCCAAAAGCTATTTTTTGGAGCCAGAATTCATAAAAATTAGCAATTGGCTAAATTGGTAAATGGCAGAGCTAACCCTGGCCACCAACACCCTCCTCCTTCGACATGGCATTTAATTATCCCAAAATAAAGCGGAGTGGTAAGGGCATTTTATTTAGATTTTTTCAGCCAAAACAAGTGTCAGCCAGTCTCTGTAACCACAGTCTTTTTAAATAAGCACCTAAAAAGATTATCATTGTTCAGGATTAAGGAAATTTTCATGTTTAACCTTGAATAAGATAGAATTATTTCAGTCATCAATGGACCCTTTTTTATCCCCACAAATACTGGATTGTAGAGGATCTACCTGTCATTGCCAAATTGACAACCTTGAATAAGATAGAATTATTTCAGTCATCAATGGACCCTTTTTTATCCCCACAAATACTGGATTGTAGAAGATCTACCTGTCATTGCCAAATCGACACAGTGACATGTTATTAGTAAAATTGGTAATACATGTATCTAAACTGTGTATGATAGACATAGTGTATAAACTTATAATTATTCTATATTAAAAATCATATATATCATTTCCCCTGATTACAAACATGGTTATCAGTTTAAGACTACAGATACAAATATTTGTTTAAAAAATATTTATTTATTCATTTATTTACAATTTAATTTAATTTTGAGGCAGTTTATGTATAACTATAAAATTTTTGTGTAATTATCTTGGATACAACATGGGACCTAACCAAATTTGTTTTAAAAACATTGTAATAGGTTAGACACCATATACCATAAACATACTTGGTAATTGATACACAGTCAAAATTTTCTTTAAGTTTGTAAGGAAACCCTACCTAATTCTTTATATACATTTTGTATGCAAGCAAAATGTCTTCTTAAAACCATGATGATGTTCATTTCACCCTGCATTTAAAAACCATTAAAATATCTCCTTTGATGCATATGTTCTTCATAAATAGGTTTCTCTGTGTACAGGTGGTGCTGTTTGATTTTTTGACTGATTTAACATGTATTGTTTAGATTTGACATTCTTTTTTTTTTTTTTTTGTGTGTGTTTTTCAGCTACTATCCCCATATTATTTTTATAACAAATGAAGAAACAAGACAATTTAGAAGATGTCCAAGATAGAATCTCTTGGACTTGACTTTGATTTGGTAGAGGTTGGATGTGAAGGCAGGGTAGAAGTTGTCCCAAGACGACAGACAGGAGATAATGATCTACCATTGCCAAGAAAAACTGTAGGTAACAAAACGATTTTAATAGTTAAGGAAAATGATTATACATAATATTTTATGGACCAGATTCATTCGCTAAAGTAATATGAAACAAATGTGTGGCTTGATTGGAGATGTTCATCAAGCTTTATTGTGAAATCTTAAGTATACCTTTGTGCATTCAAAAGTCAGCAACTAGTGTCCATAGTTTAAGTTCAGCAATATGTAATTGTCTTAAAGCTTTCCTGAATGCCTCAGTATAGTATCCTGCTTACAAAACAGAAACATTTAAAGAAGGTTTAATAAGTTAACATGTTTTATAATCTAATTAAAGTAGAATTTTACAAACACTTTTTGTTTATTAGTAAAAGTACATTCCAAAATTTAAAAGAATTACACAATTGTCATTGCCAAGTTATTTACATGTACATGTAATTGCTTTTGAATAAGACTGATGTGAAAAGTCACAAAACCCAGTAGAGCCTTGTCAGGAACTGTGAAAATTGTTCCAAGCAATTTAACTTCAGAAAACTTTATCATTGGTTATGTCAAATGATCAACATTTCTGTTACATCATCTGACAAGGTTTCTAATAATTGTGCTTGTTTTTGTATCCAGTATGGTACTGTTTACATGGCCTAACTAACAAACTCTGTAACTAAAGGTAAAACTAGTATTAATCAAATACATGTATACAGAAAACTTCAAAATGATGCATCAAACTTGAATTTTAACATCAAGTTTGCTGGGTTTTCAAAAAATAATAATGAATTATAAGAAAAAATACTTTGTCCCAAAATAATTACTGTTACCCATGGTATTTGAAAAAAATTGTATGTTGTTACATTTTCTTGTAAATCTACAAATACGAAATGATATTAAGTAGGACTTTAAGATGATGGACAATGAAACAACATATTGTCATGAAGTTACTCAGAAAAAAAACCCTTCCATACATATATAAACAAATGATAAATACTTTCAGAAAAAAAAACATTCTCTAGTTTAAACTCTGTATGACATAAATACAAATATAAACAACATTGTACATATAGAAATGATTGAACCATCTTGCAGATGAAGAGGACAGTCCACCTACTGTCTATAGCTGTCTAAATATGTAGCCTAAAATTCTTTCACTTCTGAACCCAAAAGATTCTAGGTCAAGATTTCAATTCAGAAATAAGTCTTAACATTTTGAAAAGGAATAATTGTTTCAGAAAAAATTATATTAATATTTATATCATAAAAACTATATGCACATGTATTTTACATTGATGAGTTTCAATATTTTGCAAATGGCTACCACTGAGTTGTTTCTTGTCAGAACTGATTAGTTTGCTGAAAATAGCCTTTTACTTTACATGTACCGGTAACTTATTTTGGAATTGGTTGATAGAAACCCTGATAAGATATGTTGTAAACTTACAATTAACTTGGTTTCTAGATTAATACATACATGATTACTAATATATTACAGCTGCCTGTTGGGTTACCACCAATATTACCCAGTCGTCAGGAGGAGTTAGAAAAGTACCTAACACAACCAGAAAACTTACCAATACATGACTTCAGAAAATCACAAAGGTAATAGGGTCATTTTGGTAAAATGTGACATTATTAGATTTTTTAAATTATCTCACCTAATTACAGTAGAACTTTGATAACTCAAAATACATGGTAGTTATTGGGGTGTTCAAGTTATCAAAGTTGAAAGATGACGTCATCTTCTAATATGTTTTCCACTTCTGGTATCTTTGGTGTTGAAAACAGTTACGGTTACTTGAATGTAATGCTATAGATACTTGCGAAATAAAAAAAAGTCTATTCAAGAATTGATATCTACAGCAAAAGCATGTAAAACGTGTTATTTTATTTTAAAATCACGATGTATACAAAAAAGAGAATAGGAAAATATGCCTTAAATTGCTAATTATCTTGAAAACTATTAACTTTTTGTATAGGCATGTTTTTTAGAATATTGTAGGTATTGCAACAAGGATCATTTTGATATATGGTTCAAGGTCATATGTTGAAAGGTCAAGGTCACAGCTGCAAAAGAAGACTTAAATTGCTAATTATCTTAAAAACTATTAACATTTTGTATAGGCATGTATGTTAAAATATTGTAGGTATTGACATGACGATCATTTTGATATATGGTTCAAGGTCATATGTTGAAAGGTCAAGGTCACAGCTGCAAAAGAAGACTTAAACTGCTAATTATCTTAAAAACTATTAACTTTTTGTATAGACATGTATATTAGAATATTGTAGGTATTGACATGGCGATCATTTTGATATATGGTTTAAGGTCATATGTTGAAAGGTCAATGTCACAGCTGCAAAAGAAGCCTTAAATTGCTAATTATCTTTGAAAACTACTAACTTTTTGTATAGGCATGTATGTTAAAATATTGTAGGTATTGACATGACGTACATTTTGATATATGGTACAAGGTCATATGTTGAAAGGTCAAGGTCACGGCTGCAAAAGAAGCCTTAAATTGCTAATTATCTTTGAAAACTACTAACTTTTTGTATAGGCATGTATATTAGAGTATTGTAGGTATTGGGACAATGATCATTTTGACATATAATACAAGGTCATATGTTGAAAGGTCAAGGTCACAGCTGCAAAAGAAGACTTAAATTGCTTATTATCTTTGAAAACTACTAATTTTTTGTATAGGCTTGTATATTAGAATATGGTAGGTATTGACATGAGGATCATGTATGTTCAAAGGTCAAGGACATAGTTGCATATGTATACTGAAATTGGTTAATGATTTGGAAATTATTCATTGCACTACAGTTACTTCATGCATATTATATAAGCTACCTATAAATGAAATGTTACTGGATATATTTCTGATTGAGTTTTGTGGCAGTTCTTAACTTGAGAAAACTTGTAAAGTTTCTGTACTGAATATATTGTCTATTGCACTTTGCAAACAATTTTGGGCATATCCTCAGGTGAGCGTTAAGGCCCATGGGCCTCTTGTTAAATTACAGACCAAATTTTTACTTCGAGTTATCAGGGGTATTTGAATTATAGAAGTTTGAGTTATCAAAGATTTCTAACATAGTTTATGAAGAAAACAGGTTGGGACAAAATAAAATCCTCGAGTTATCCGTGGTATTCGAGATATCAAAATTTGAGTTATCGAAGTTCTACTGTATTAGGTTTTTTTTAAATTAGCTAACCTAAGGACTTCACTTATTTTTAGAATGTTTGGACAAATTGTACATGTATATGTGTATATAATTTTTTTTTTTTAATTGTCGCTGCAAAATTGACTTTTTTCTATGCAACTAGACTCCAGTTACAATTGTTCCAACATTTTAAAATTTTGTATTTATGGTTAATTTTGGTCAATTATCAAAAGTGAAAGTTAAAGCATTTTGGGATTTTGGAATAAATACAATGTTGACTTGATTGAGATTGAACAGGATTAAATGTAAAGTGAAAATGGTTTACAGCAAATACAAAGATATTTTATTTGTATTGAGTCATCACCAGCTGTAGAAGGATTGGATTAATGCATTACGCACCAGTCAAGATTTGGTTACTTATATCAGTGCAGTCAGTTTTGAAATAGTTGGGGAAACGAGTGCCCAAAGAAAATCACCAGCCTCCGACAAACGAATCGACAAACTTCTTTACACTATGATATGCCCTTGTAGGATTCTATCCTAGGCCATAAAAGGCACTATGTTCAGGCCTAAAATAAAATCAACTTTGTTTGCCCCTACCCAAAATTTTTAGTTGCCATCAATTCCAACTTTTATTTTTTTTTAACTTTCTTACAATGTAAGAAACAGTATTAAAGGGCAATAACCCTGGCAAGCCAGTCAACCTGTGAGCAGGTTTATACAGTAGTAAGGAAATTCCGCTGTGTTTCTCTATAGGAGAAAACATGAACAAAGAATAATTCAGGTAGCAAAAAATATATTGTATATTGTGTTTTAAAAGAGACCATATAAAACCAATTTAAACTTTTTCAAAAGTGTAATAGATTAAGTTTTCAAAAAATAAAATGAAATGTTCTCCTACCTACCTACTTAACCACATGTGGATAGCATGGGTCAGAAAACAGCAAACAAAGAATTTTTTAAGTCAGACCTCAGGTGCATTCTTTTGACCACTCAGCCACTGAGGTCCCATCAGCTGAAGGTAAAGTTACACAAGCTTTCTACCTACCTACCTATCCTCTTCGCTCCCGGTGGAGCATAAAGTAAATTTGTATTGATTTCTGTAATAAGCGTTGTTTTTATGAGATGAGGTTATTAGCCTCATGCTCAACCCCCTACCAGGAGGACCAGGGGCTTTTTCTTCTAGGTACCCATCCAATAGATCAGCTGCCTTCACGGGCTAACGAGTCAAGATCTACCCGGTTTTTATATCAGAGTTTTTCTTCTCCTAGCTGAGTTTCCGTCCAAGGCTAACATTTCTCAACTGAACAGCTATTCACCCATAGTTGGGGCAAGGTTGATGAGTTTAAAGGCATGTCCATATGCCAATGGGCCTACACACTGCATCTCTGAGGTCCTTGCTACTCCGAGATCCCTTACTGTCTAGCCTTAGGTTTCAGAACCCCAGTTACCGTGCGTTGCCACGAGGAGGCAAAGTAAGAGTCTTGGTGATGTAGATGCTTTGCACTGGCAGGAAAGACTTATGCACTTGGCTTTCTTTTTTTGCTATCAATAGGCATTTCTCCACCCTATGACCTGGAAGAGATCATCAACACACCGATCATCAACATGCACACACACAAGCTTTTAGCTTCATATTTATATGCTCTTCTAGCAGTAAGCAGTTATTGTTCTATCATGCCACAGCTGTATTGGCAGGAAAATTCACAACTAAAAGATACATGTACTATGATTTCATTTCTTAATGTTTAAAGTTAACCTCAAAAACAATTGCTTCCAATTATCTCTTTTTTCAATCAAGTAGCATAATAGTATCTTACTAACTTCTCTAATGTCATTTTTCAGGTTTTGGCCTAGGGAAAAATGTCCAGAAAATTTGTTTTCACTGGATACTTGTCCAGTACAGACAACCATACAAGTTGAAAGAAATCCTACAACTGGGGAACTTTTAGGCTACAAAGAGGTAAGTAATAAAGCACAGTAAAATGTGTATTAAGACCAGTAATTGAAATAAATTTAAACTAGACACTTTAAATCATTATTTTTTTTAAAACCATGTTAAATTAAGCATACAGAAAAAAGTTTATGCTAAATGTAAGTTTAGAACATAAAACTTTGATGTACAATAAAATAACTTCTTTAATGCTAATACATAATTTTTTGTTGGTGTTTCCTGCAATTGCCAAGGACAAGATAGCCAAGATAGTGTAAATTCCTGACTACGGTAGTTTGGCCTTGACCTTACCATGTGAATTCTTTCCTTTCATCATTATACTTGGCATCAAGACATAACAATAAAATTCAGTTTTATTCCTGTCTTTATTGCCTGTTTCAGGAATATATACCAGATACTAATGCTGCATTAAACAACTCATTGTCTCTTAGGAGACCACCAGGTCCTGCATCACAGAATGTGAAAGGTAGCAGTACTAATTATCCATTTTGGCCAGGTGAGTAATGTCCCTTGTTACTACGGTAACCATTTAAAACATTGAGGATGGATGGTCTATTATAATGTTTTATATAGAGTTTAAACTTAATATGAAGTTAACTCAAGTTTGTATTAGAGCTATAGGCAGTGACACCTGACATGCTAATTCTACTTTTTAATGTTAAGACGGGTCAAGACAACCCAATTTGATTGGATTTCAGTCTATGTTAGGGAACCTCTAGCATTTTCAGTGGTATTGATGTGTATATTTGTTTGACTGCCACCCAGTGACAATACAAAATACAATATTATGATCACAACTGTAACTTTAGTAGATAGAGAACATGATACATAAGAAGGAGATTTTGGAATTTATTACTGGCCAAGTTGGATCCTTGACTTCAAATATGGGGTTTTGAAACTGTATAACAACATCACTTATAACTGGTGATGTCCAGATATAATTGGGAAAAAATTGACTAGAATGTAAAATCAAGCCAGAACATACTATGATAACATGATATGACTCAGGCTCTTAACCCTTGACTCATTTTTGTATGCCAGGATTCGCTGAACTATAAAGCGTTTTTTCAGCTATTTCACTTTTGTTCATTATGAAAACATATGATCATTTTTGACAGTTTTAATGTACATGTTTCATATATAATTACTGTCAAACTAATTTATCAAATCTTTCTGTCTTGCAGAGATGAGTGATTCTCTTTAATATAACATAATAGGTTTAACATATTACCTGACATACATTCTATGATGTGTATGTATCTTTTGTATGTTTAAGGTGGACTTGATCAGGTGGAGTTAGATAGCTTATCAAATGTTAAGGCTGATGATAAATTGGATTTTGAGAAAGGTAGTGTATATACAGGTAAACCTTTTAAAAAGACCACACACAGAACCAAAGAAATGTGTACTTTATTGACAAATTAATTTCGGTTATATCATATTGCAATGGAACTAACATAAACTCACATGATTGTTTTTCACATTATACTCGAATAAACTACACAATCATATCAACGCTACACGTGAATGGCATGAGGTATGACTCTCTCCATTTCAATGGTTGAAACGGATTGTTGATAATAGTTCCAACGTGGAAGAAATTTTATTTCAATTATAGAAAATAAAGAAAGGTGAAACAAAACATTGTTTTATGTTTTAGTTTAATTATTTACAATTAAATTATAATGAATAACTTGTGTTTTGAACAAGTTTATTGAGTTGTAACATGAAAAACGATAAGCACACTATGTACTACTCGCATTATGACGTGTGTGCACTGTTTTTCATGTCATGACTCAATATGTTTTAATAAGTAAAAGTTGGAATTGTTAAAAAATGTTACCTTTATCTGATAATTTACATAATAACTATTGTTTATAAAATTTTGGATTTATATCTATATATATATCTGATATAAATATAAGTAGTTCTTTATTATATTTTTAGACCTTTTGACAGTTGCACCAGGTTTGATGTCAGGTATGGTATTTGAAGATAAGCTATCAACATCTGCAGTAAAGAAAGAAGTGGAAAAGTTGACTGTTCCTGAAATATTCACACTAGCTGACATTTTAGCACAGGATCTAGATGACCTTGACCTTGGAGAGGTAGAAGAGGAAACCAAGACAAGTGATGTAAACAATGTAGGTTATTGTTAATATTTATTTTATACATTAAATTGTAAATTTCTTTTTTTTTTAGCTCACCAGAGCACAAAGTGCTCATGTGAGCTATTAGTATTAATAGAGGCAGACCCTCCGTCCGTCTGTCCATCAACAATTGCTTCAAACAACTTCTTCTCAGAAACTTCTGGTCACATTTTGTTCAAACTTGGTCAAAAGCATCTATAGAACATTGCCTTTCAGATTTGTGTTTTTGGTTGCCATAGCTGCCAAATGTAGGTCACATTGACCTACATAGTTGAAAACCTAAAAAAATCTTCTTCTCCAAAAACCACTTCACTGAGATAAAATCTGATGTGACATTTGGCATCTAAAGCATCTTATATACCAAGTTTATGAATTTCAATAATTTTTGTGAAAAATTAGGTTACGCATTTTTGCGTTTATTTTTTATACATTGTAAATGGTACTTTTTTACAAAAATTACAATAATGAATAAATTTAGGTGTATTCTTTTTCCAAACATCATTTTCTTATGTGAAGAAACATGTGTTTGACAATTTTCATGAAATTCTGTAAAATACAAGTCGCTTTTTTCGATCTTTTTCATTTCCAGTTCTAGCAACCCAAGGGTTGAGGGTTCAAATCCCAGTGGGGCCACCTTTTTTTTTTGATATATAGATATAGCTAAAATCTTGAAATATTTTTTTATTTTTGTTTTACAAAATCACTGTTATGTGACATAATTTAAACTAATTGAACTTTTTACAATTACTGTGAAATCATTAATTTGCGTGGTGTTCCAATTTTCATTGTTTTTGTGGACATCATGACCCACGAATTTACATATCAACGAACAATTTGCAAATACATGTATCTGAATCAGGGCTCCACAAACACCTGTAAGGTCAATCGGCGGTAAACAAAGGGTACATCCCACCACGGAACATTTTATTGTTTTTGTTTATAATAAACACACATCAGATAGGTAAAGAAATAAACATTAAATTTTTTATTTGAAAATATGGTGTAAACATACTGCTTTTATCTTTCCATAACTGTCCAGTCGTTGGCAATGCAACAAAACGTCAAAAACTGTTAAGCTGAATTTTGTTTGGTACATCAGGATATCTGTCGTTTAAATTATAAATTATTAGTTGATGTGTGACAATGTCAATTTAGATAAATGTTTATAAATACTGCTTATTAATATCTTATATAAATCCCATCACTGATCGACATATAACAGATACAAAAACCACGTGTAATGTCGTAATCATGTTGATGTTGGTAACCAAAAAAACGGTCGTTATCAATCTAGTCAGCTCTTGTATATAGAGATCAGGGGAGTTTATTAACTATCTTTAAACTGGATCAATCAGGTGTATACTCTAGTAGAAACGGTGTGAACAGGTGAAGCCACTAGTAATCAATTAACTTGTAAGGTATTAGGTAATTACCTGTGAATAGGGAAGTTCAGTGAATCTTGACACTGTCCTGAGTACTTTTAATTGTTAACAAGCCGGCATAAAGGAATTTTTAATCTGATTTTGTTTTATTATTATGGAAAAAAAAAGCCGATTCGGATACAGGTGCTTAACCCACGAATTCATCATCCCATGAAATGGTATTTTTTCTGACATCAACGAAAATTGGAGCCCACGAATTTAAATGTATTCACAGTATTTTAATTAATGTGTCACATCTGTAAAGTCTTAAATCTGGATCTGAAAATTGCTTCTGTGAGCTTTTGTTATGGATAGGCACTCTGCCATCCATCCATCCATCCATCTATCCATCAAAATACTTCTTCTCAGACACTACTGGTCACATTTCATTCATATTAGTCAATAGCATCTAAAGACCATTGCCATTCACATTTGTGTTTCTGGTTGCTATTGCTACCAAAAGTAAGTCACAGTGACCTACATAGCGAAAAACCAAAACAATGAAAATAATGTTCCCTGAAACCACTTCTACTGCGGCAGCATGTTATGACTTACCAGGTATTATCAAGACATACCAGTTACATTTAAACTCAGGTGAGCAAATTAGGGCCATCTTCAGCCTCTTGTTTAAAATTTTATTTCTCTCTGCCAGAAGAGAAGAATGGTTTGGATAGTGTTTTACACCCAAGATTTTTTCATTTGTATACAAACTGTCAGTTCAGGAATGGTGGGTGAAACCAGAGTACCCAGAGAAAACCACCAACCTTTGACAAGTGAACTGACAAATTTTCTTACACTAGGATCCTCCTGAGTAGGATTTGAACCACATTGGTACATGTATGGTGATCAGTAATCACACATTGTTGACCACTTGGCCACTGAGATCCCCTAAATTGAAGAAGAACCTGTATAATTTGAGTCAGAATACTGTAGATCACTTATTATGTTGAGTATGTAATTGTGACATAAACATTGGGGCTTTATTCTAGAGTAGACAATCTTGCAATCTTCAACTGAATAAATACATACCCCCTTTATTTGTGATTGATAAAACATTTGCTTATATATATGGTAATGTCTGAATGACAAAGAGGCCTACATTTATTTACATCTTTTGTACAACCAGAGGTTTTCAGCATTTGACATATATAGATGATGTTTTTGAGAAAAGTACATCTTGAATATGGCACACTAATCCCATCATTATAATGCGTAACTGTAGGAAGTTTTGATCTGGAAAATAAATATAATTAAATTTGACAGATGTCTTATGATTTCATTGGTAAAAAAGCAAAATTACATTCAGTTCATTTCTCAATGATTCGAACACACATGCTGAATTTTTTGTGACATCATCTAGAATGAACTACTTTAAATGTGCGTCTTTTTACCTTGTTTTAAAATCATTAAAAGCAAAATTTGCATAAAGTTATTCTCTCATTTGATTAAGTTGTCTTTGGAATTTAATTATAGATATTGAATCTGATTTTCATTTATGTGTTATTCGCTGCATCCATTCAGGTTATTTCTCAATGGCCCAAATGAAAATCGGATTCAAGGCTTAAGTAGCTTAAATATGGTTTTATTTGTAAACAGTCTTTCACTGCAAATATCCATGTAAGTTTTGAATTTACATGAAAATTAACCTCACAAAAAATGAAAACTATCTACAAAAAAAATTTTTTTTTTTTTAATGATCAGTAACTTTCGATTGTAGAGTTATTTAAAAAATGAATTTGCAACCATATTTATTATGATTGAAATTATGTTTTAAATGTCAAATATATATCTGCATTTAAATGCAACCAAAAAAAAACAAAAAAAAAAACTTTAAATATAATAATTTTTTTCACAGGAAAAGATTGAACCTTTACAGCTGCAGAAAAGTGAAAGTCTGGAAAATCTTGTTTCCATGGTAAGTGGAAAATTAAATGTTATTTTCATTAAACAATAAAGGTACGTGTATATAAAGTCACAACTTCATGATTAATTAATTATAATTTTATACTCTAGCTAAGCATCTGAAAGTTCATCTTTAAAGTGTATCAACCAACAAAGAAGCATTTATGATTTAAACAAAAAAAAAAAAAAGAATAAAGCTCTGGACTGTAACTAGATAGTCCATATTGTAATCCACAAATGAAACACAGATTTTTAAATTGAACATGTCCTCAATTTAAAAATGGTGTTGTTAATGTCCAGCATAATTCCAAGCATAGTCTAGTGCAAGTTAATTATTTCATACCAGCACAAAACATGTACAAGGATGTAACTAAACAGTCCATTCTTTGGTCCATCAATAAAACACTGGCCTTTTAAACAAATATGTCTTCATAATTATGTTGTAAATGTCAAGCATAATTCCCAGCACAGGCTAGTGCTAGTTAATCATTTTATACCAGCACAAAACATGTACAAGGATTTAACTAGACAGTCCATTCTTTGGTCCATCAATGAAACACTGGCCTTTAAAACATACATGTCTTCATATTTATGTTGTTAATGTCAAGCATAATTCCCAGCACAGGCTAGTGCTAGTTAATAATTTTATACCAGCACATAACATATACAAGGATGTAACTTGACAGTCCATTCTTTGGTCCATCAATGAAACACTGGCCTTTAAAACATACATGTCTTCATATTTATGTTGTTAATGTCAAGCATAATTCCCAGCACAGGCTAGTGCTAGTTAATCATTTTATACCAGCACAAAACATGTACAAGGATTTAACTAGACAGTCCATTCTTTGGTCCATCAATGAAACACTGGCCTTTAAAACATACATGTCTTCATATTTATGTTGTAAATGTCAAGCATAATTCCCAGCACAGGCTAGTGCTAGTTAATAATTTTATACCAGTACATAATATGTACAAGGATGAAACTAAACAGTCCATTCTTTGGTCCATCAATGAAACACTGACCTTTTAAACAAACATGTCTTCATATTTATGTTGTTAATGTCAAGCATAATTCCCAGCACAGGCTAGTGCTAGTTAATAATTTTATACCAGTACATAATATGTACAAGGATGAAACTAAACAGTCCATTCTTTGGTCCATCAATGAAACACTGACCTTTTAAACAAACATGTCTTCATAATTATGTTGTAAATGTCAAGCATAATTCCCAGCACTGGCTAGTGCTAGTTAATCATTTTATACCAGCACATCACATGTACAAGGATGTAACCAGACAGTCCATTCTTTGGTCCATCAATGAAACACTGGCCCTTTAAACAAACATGTCTTCATAATTATGTTGTAATGTCCAGCATAATTCCCAGCACAGGCTAGTGCTAGTTAATCATTTTATACCAGCACATAACATGTACAAGGATGTATTTAGACAGTTCAGTCTATTATCAATCAATGAAACACTGACCTTTTAAACAAACATGTCTTTATAATGGTGTTGTAAATGTTCAGCATAATTCCCAGCACAGGCTAGTGCTAGTGAATCATTTTATACCAGCACAAAACATGTACAAGAATGTAATTAGACAGTACATTCTTTGGTCCATCAATGGAACACTGGCCTTTAAAACATACATGTCTTCAAAATGGTGATGTAAATGTCCAGCATAATTCCCAGCACAGGCTAGTGCTAGTTAATAATTTTATACCAGCACAAAACATGTACAAGGATGTAACTAGACAGTCCATTCTTTGGTCCATCAATGAAACACTGGCCTTTTAAACAAACGTGTCTTCATAATTATGTTGTAAATATCAAGCATAATTCCCAGCACAGGCAAGTGCTAGTTAATCATTTTATACCAGTACATAATATGTACAAGGATGAAACTAAACAGTACTATTCTTTGATCCATCAATGAAACACTTGCCTTTTAAACAAACATGTCTTCATAATTATGTTGTTAAATTTCAAGCATAATTCCCAGCACAGGCTAGTGCTAGTTAATAATTTTGTACAAGCACAAAACATGTACAAAGATGTAACTAGACAGTCCATTCTTTGGTCCATCAATGAAACACTGACCTTTTAAACAAATATGTCTTCATAATTATGTCCAGCATAATTCCCAGCACAGGCTAGTGCTAGTTAATCATTTTATACCAGCACAAAACATGTACAAGGATGTATTTAGACAGTTCAGTCTATTATCGATGAATGAAACACTGACCTTTTAAACAAACATTTCTTCATAATGGTGTTGTAAATGTCCAGCATAATTCCCAGCACAGGCTAGTGCTAGTTAACGATTTTAAACCAGCACATAACATGTACAAGGATATAACTAGACAGTCCATTCTTTGGTCCATCAATGAATCACTGGCCTTTAAAACATACATGTCTTCAAAATGGTGTTGTAAATGTCCAGCATAATTCCCATCTCAGGCTAGTGCTAGTTAATAATTTTATACCAACACAAAACATGTACAAGGATGTAACTAGACAGTACATTCTTTGGTTCATCAATGAAACACTTGCCTTTAAAACATACATGTCTTCATATTTATGTTGTTAATGTCAAGCATACTTCCCAGCACAGGCTAGTGCTAGTTAATAATTTTATACCAGCACATAACATATACAAGGATGTAACTAGACAGTCCATTCTTTGGTCCATCAATGAAACACTGGCTTTTAAAACATACATGTCTTCATATTTATGTTGTTAATGTCAAGCATAATTCCCAGCACAGGCTAGTGCTAGTTAATCATTTTATCACAGCACAAAACATGTACAAGGATTTAACTAGACAGTCCATTCTTTGGTCCATCAATGAAACACTGGCCTTTAAAACATACATGTCTTCATATTTATGTTGTAAATGTCAAGCATAATTCCCAGCACTGGCTAGTGCTAGTTAATCATTTTATACCAGCACATAACATGTACAAGGATGTAACCAGACAGTCCATTCTTTGGTCCATCAATGAAACACTGGCCCTTTAAACAAACATGTCTTCATAATTATGTTGTAAATGTCCAGCATAATTCCCAGCACAGGCTAGTGCTAGTTAATCATTTTATACCAGCACATAACATGTACAAGGATGTATTTAGACAGTTCAGTCTATTATCAATCAATGAAACACTGACCTTTTAAACAAACATGTCTTTATAATGGTGTTGTAAATGTTCAGCATAATTCCCAGCACAGGCTAGTGCTAGTGAATCATTTTATACCAGCACAAAACATGTACAAGAATGTAATTAGACAGTACATTCTTTGGTCCATCAATGGAACACTGGCCTTTAAAACATACATGTCTTCAAAATGGTGATGTAAATGTCCAGCATAATTCCCAGCACAGGCTAGTGCTAGTTAATAATTTTATACCAGTACAAAACATGTACAAGGATGTAACTAAACAGTCCATTCTTTGGTCCATCAATGAAACACTGGCCTTTAAAACATACATGTCTTCATATTTATGTTGTTAATGTCAAGCATAATTCCCAGCACAGGCTAGTGCTAGTTAGTAATTTTATACCAGTACATAATATGTACAAGGATGAAACTAAACAGTCCATTCTTTGGTCCATCAATGAAACACTGACCTTTTAAACAAACATGTCTTCATAATTATGTTGTAAATGTCAAGCATAATTCCCAGCACTGGCTAGTGCTAGTTAATCATTTTATACCAGCACATAACATGTACAAGGATGTAACCAGACAGTCCATTCTTTGGTCCATCAATGAAACACTGGCCCTTTAAACAAACATGTCTTCATAATTATGTTGTAAATGTCCAGCATAATTCCCAGCACAGGCTAGAGCTAGTTAATCATTTTATACCAGCACATAACATGTACAAGGATGTATTTAGACAGTTCAGTCTATTATCAATCAATGAAACACTGACCTTTTAAACAAACATGTCTTTATAATGGTGTTGTAAATGTTCAGCATAATTCCCAGCACAGGCTAGTGCTAGTGAATCATTTTATACCAGCACAAAACATGTACAAGAATGTAATTAGACAGTACATTCTTTGGTCCATCAATGGAACACTGGCCTTTAAAACATACATGTCTTCAAAATGGTGATGTAAATGTCCAGCATAATTCCCAGCACAGGCTAGTGCTAGTTAATAATTTTATACCAGCACATAACATGTACAAGGATATAACTAGACAGTCCATTCTTTGGTCCATTAATGAAACACTGGCCTTTTAAACAAACGTGTCTTCATAATTATGTTGTAAATATCAAGCATAATTCCCAGCACAGGCTAGTGCTAGTTAATCATTTTATACCAGTACATAATATGTACAAGGATGAAACTAAACAGTCCATTCTTTGATCCATTAATGAAACACTGGCCTTTTAAAAAAACATGTCTTCATAATTATGTTGTAAATTTCAAGCATAATTCCCAGCACAGGCTAGTGCTAGTTTATAATTTTATACAAGCACAAAACATGTACAAAGATGTAACTAAACAGTCCATTCTTTGGTCCATCAATGAAACACTGACCTTTTAAACAAACATGTCTTCATAATTATGTTGTAAATGTCAAGCATAATTCCCAGCACAGGCTAGTGCTAGTTAATAATTTTATACAAGCACAAAACATGTACAAAGATGTAACTAGATAGTCCATTCTTTGGTCCATCAATGAAACACTGACCTTTTAAACAAATATGTCTTCATAATTATGTCCAGCATAATTCCCAGCACAGGCTAGTGCTAGTTAATCATTTTATACCAGCACAAAACATGTACAAGGATGTATTAGACAGTTCAGTCTATTATCGATGAATGAAACACTGACCTTTTAAACAAACATTTCTTCATAATGGTGTTGTAAATGTCCAGCATAATTCCCAGCACAGGCTAGTGCTAGTTAACGATTTTATACCAGCACATAACATGTACAAGGATATAACTAGACAGTCCATTCTTTGGTCCATCAATGAATCACTGGCCTTTAAAACATACATGTCTTCAAAATGGTGTTGTAAATGTCCAGCATAATTCCCAGCACAGGCTAGTGCTAGTTAATCATTTTATACCAGTACAAAACATGTACAAGGATGTAACTAAACAGTCCATTCTTTGGTCCATCAATGAGACACTGGCCTTTAAAACATACATGTCTTCATATTTATGTTGTAAATATCAAGCATAATTCCCAGCACAGGCTAGTGCTAGTTAATAATTTTATACCAGTACATAATATGTACAAGGATGAAACTAAACAGTCCATTCTTTGGTCCATCAATGAAACACTGACCTTTTAAACAAACATGTCTTCATAATTATGTTGTAAATGTCAAGCATAATTCCCAGCACAGGCTAGTGCTAGTTAATAATTTTATACAAGCACAAAACATGTACAAAGATGTAACTAGACAGTCCATTCTTTGGTCCATCAATGAAACACTGACCTTTTAAACAAATATGTCTTCATAATTATGTCCAGCATAATTCCCAGCACAGGCTAGTGCTAGTTAATCATTTTATACCAGCACATAACATGTACAAGGATGTATTAGACAGTTCAGTCTATTATCAATCAATGAAACACTGACATTTTAAACAAACATGTCTTTATAATGGTGTTGTAAATGTTCAGCATAATTCCCAGCACAGGCTAGTGCTAGTGAATCATTTTATACCAGCACAAAACATGTACAAGAATGTAATTAGACAGTACATTCTTTGGTCCATCAATGGAACACTGGCCTTTAAAACATACATGTCTTCAAAATGGTGATGTAAATGTCCAGCATAATTCCCAGCACAGGCTAGTGCTAGTTAATAATTTTATACCAGCACAAAACATGTACAAGGATGTAACTAGACAGTCCATTCTTTGGTCCATCAATGAAACACTGGCCTTTTAAACAAACAGTGTCTTCATAATTATGTTGTAAATATCAAGCATAATTCCCAGCACAGGCTAGTGCTAGTTAATCATTTTATACCAGTACATAATATGTACAAGGATGAAACTAAACAGTCCATTCTTTGATCCATCAATGAAACACTGGCCTTTTAAACAAACATGTCTTCATAATTATGTTGTAAATTTCAAGCATAATTCCCAGCACAGGCTAGTGCTAGTTAATAATTTTATACCAGCACAAAACATGTACAAAGATGTAACTAGACAGTCCATTCTTTGGTCCATCAATGAAACACTGACCTTTTAAACAAATATGTCTTCATAATTATGTCCAGCATAATTCCCAGCACAGGCTAGTGCTAGTTAATCATTTTATACCAGCACAAAACATATACAAGGATGTATTAGACAGTCAGTCTATTATCGATGAATAAAACACTGACCTTTTAAACAAACATTTCTTCATAATGGTGTTGTAAATGTCCAGCATAATTCCCAGCACAGGCTAGTGCTAGTTAACGATTTTATACCAGCACAAAACATGTACAAGGATGTAACTAGACAGTCCATTCTTTGGTCCATCAATGAAACACTGCCCTTTTAAATAAACATGTCTTCATAATTATGTTGTAAATGTCAAGCATAATTCCCAGCACTGGCTAGTGCTAGTTAATCATTTTATACCAGCACATAACATGTACAAGGATGTAACCAGACAGTCCATTCTTTGGTCCATCAATGAAACACTGGCCCTTTAAACAAACATGTCTTCATAATTATGTTGTAAATTTCAAGCATAATTCCCAGCACAGGCTAGTGCTAGTTAATCATTTTATACCAGTACATAATATGTACAAGGATGAAACTAAACAGTCCATTCTTTGATCCATCAATGAAACACTGGCCTTTTAAACAAACATGTCTTCATAATTATGTTGTAAATGTCAAGCATAATTCCCAGCACAGGCTAGTGCTAGTTAATAATTTTATACCAGCACAAAACATGTACAAAGATGTAACTAAACAGTCCATTCTTTGGTCCATCAATGAAACACTGACCTTTTAAACAAATATGTCTTCATAATTATGTCCAGGATAATTCCCATCTCAGGCTAGTGCTAGTTAATCATTTTATACCAGCACAAAACATGTACAAGGATGTAACCAGACAGTCCATTCTTTGGTTCATCAATGAAACACTTGCCTTTAAAACATACATGTCTTCATATTTATGTTGTTAATGTCAAGCATAATTCCCAGCACAGGCTAGTGCTAGTTAATAATTTTATACCAGCACATAACATATACAAGGATGTAACCAGACAGTCCATTCTTTGGTCCATCAATGAAAGACTGGCTTTTTTAACAAACGTGTCTTCATAATTATGTTGTAAATATCCAGCATAATTCCCAGCACAGGCTAGTGCTAGTTAATCATTTGATACCAGCACAAAACATGTACAAGGATTTAACTAGACAGTCCATTCTTTGGTCCATCAATGAAACACTGACCTTTTAAACAAACATGCCTTCATAATGATGTTGTAAATGTCCAGCATAATTCCCAGTACAGGCTAGTGCTAGTTAATCATTTTATACCAGCACATAACATGTACAAGGATGTAACCAGACAGTCCATTCTTTGGTCCATCAATGAAACACTGGCCTTTTAAACAAACATGTCTTCATAATGATGTCGTAAATGTCCAGCATAATTCCCAGCACAGGCTAGTGCTAGTTAATAATTTTATACCAGCACAAAACATGTACAAGGATGTAACTAGACAGTCCATTCTTTAGTCCATCAATGAAACACTGCCCTTTTAAACAAACATGTCTTCATAATTATGTTGTAAATGTCAAGCATAATTCCCAGCACTGGCTAGTGCTAGTTAATCATTTTATACCAGCACATAACATATACAAGGATGTAACCAGACAGTCCATTCTTTGGTCCATCAATGAAAGACTGGCTTTTTAACAAACATGTCTTCATAATTATGTTGTAAATGTCCAGCATAATTCCCAGCACAGGCTAGTGCTAGTTAATCATTTTATACCAGCACAAAACATGTACAAGGAATTAACTAGACAGTCCATTCTTTGGTCCATCAATGAAACACTGACCTTTTAAACAAACATGCCTTCATAATGATGTTGTAAATGTCCAGCATAATTCCCAGCACAGGCTAGTGCTAGTTAATCATTTTATACCAGCACATAACATGTACAAGGATGTAACCAGACAGTCCATTCTTTGGTCCATCAATGAAACACTGGCCTTTTAAACAAACATGTCTTCATAATGATGTCGTAAATGTCCAGCATAATTCCCAGCACAGGCTAGTGCTAGTTAATAATTTAATACCAGCACAAAATATGTACAAGGATGTAACTAGACAGTCCATTCTTTGGTCCATCAATGAAACACTGCCCTTTTAAACAAACATGTCTTCATAATTATGTTGTAAATGTCAAGCATAATTCCCAGCACTGGCTAGTGCTAGTTAATCATTTTATACCAGCACATAACATGTACAAGGATGTAACCAGACAGTCCATTCTTTGGTCCATCAATGAAACACTGGCCCTTTAAACAAACATGTCTTCATAATTATGTTGTAAATGTCAAGCATAATTCCCAGCACTGGCTAGTGCTAGTTAATCATTTTATACCAGCACATAACATGTACAAGGATGTAACCAGACAGTCCATTCTTTGGTCCATCAATGAAACACTGGCCCTTTAAACAAACATGTCTTCATAATTATGTTGTAAATGTCCAGCATAATTCCCAGCACAGGCTAGTGCTAGTTAATCATTTTATACCAGCACATAACATGTACAAGGATGTATTTAGACAGTTCAGTCTATTATCAATCAATGAAACAATGATCTTTTAAACAAACATGTCTTTATAATGGTGTTGTAAATGTTCAGCATAATTCCCAGCACAGGCTAGTGCTAGTGAATCATTTTATACCAGCACAAAACATGTACAAGAATGTAATTAGACAGTACATTCTTTGGTCCATCAATGGAACACTGGCCTTTAAAACATACATGTCTTCAAAATGGTGATGTAAATGTCCAGCATAATTCCCAGCACAGGCTAGTGCTAGTTAATAATTTTATACCAGCACAAAACATGTACAAGGATGTAACTAGACAGTCCATTCTTTGGTCCATCAATGAAACACTGGCCTTTTAAACAAACGCGTCTTCCTAATTATGTTGTAAATATCAAGCATAATTCCCAGCACAGGCAAGTGCTATTTAATCATTTTATACCAGCACATAACATATACAAGGATGTAACCAGACAGTCCATTCTTTGGTCCATCAATGAAAGACTGGCTTTTTAACAAACATGTCTTCATAATTATGTTGTAAATGTCCAGCATAATTCCCAGCACAGGCTAGTGCTAGTTAATCATTTGATACCAGCACAAAACATGTACAAGGATTTAACTAGACAGTCCATTCTTTGGTCCATCAATGAAACACTGACCTTTTAAACAAACATGCCTTCATAATGATGTTGTAAATGTCCAGCATAATTCCCAGCACAGGCTAGTGCTAGTTAATCATTTTATACCAGCACATAACATGTACAAGGATGTAACCAGACAGTCCATTCTTTGGTCCATCAATGAAACACTGGCCTTTTAAACAAACATGTCTTCATAATGATGTCGTAAATGTCCAGCATAATTCCCAGCACAGGCTAGTGCTAGTTAATAATTTTATACCAGCACAAAACATGTACAAGGATGTAACTAGACAGTCCATTCTTTGGTCCATCAATGAAACACTGCCCTTTTAAACAAACATGTCTTCATAATTATGTTGTAAATTTCAAGCATAATTCCCAGCACAGGCTAGTGCTAGTTAATCATTTTATACCAGTACATAATATGTACAAGGATGAAACTAAACAGTCCATTCTTTGATCCATCAATGAAACACTGGCCTTTTAAACAAACATGTCTTCATAATTATGTTGTAAATGTCAAGCATAATTCCCAGCACAGGCTAGTGCTAGTTAATAATTTTATACCAGCACAAAACATGTACAAAGATGTAACTAGACAGTCCATTCTTTGGTCCATCAATGAAACACTGACCTTTTAAACAAATATGTCTTCATAATTATGTCCAGGATAATTCCCATCTCAGGCTAGTGCTAGTTAATCATTTTATACCAGCACAAAACATGTACAAGGATGTAACCAGACAGTCCATTCTTTGGTTCATCAATGAAACACTTGCCTTTAAAACATACATGTCTTCATATTTATGTTGTTAATGTCAAGCATAATTCCCAGCACAGGCTAGTGCTAGTTAATAATTTTATACCAGCACATAACATATACAAGGATGTAACCAGACAGTCCATTCTTTGGTCCATCAATGAAAGACTGGCTTTTTTAACAAACATGTCTTCATAATTATGTTGTAAATGTCCAGCATAATTCCCAGCACAGGCTAGTGCTAGTTAATCATTTGATACCAGCACAAAACATGTACAAGGATTTAACTAGACAGTCCATTCTTTGGTCCATCAATGAAACACTGACCTTTTAAACAAACATGCCTTCATAATGATGTTGTAAATGTCCAGCATAATTCCCAGTACAGGCTAGTGCTAGTTAATCATTTTATACCAGCACATAACATGTACAAGGATGTAACCAGACAGTCCATTCTTTGGTCCATCAATGAAACACTGGCCTTTTAAACAAACATGTCTTCATAATGATGTCGTAAATGTCCAGCATAATTCCCAGCACAGGCTAGTGCTAGTTAATAATTTTATACCAGCACAAAACATGTACAAGGATGTAACTAGACAGTCCATTCTTTGGTCCATCAATGAAACACTGCCCTTTTAAACAAACATGTCTTCATAATTATGTTGTAAATGTCAAGCATAATTCCCAGCACTGGCTAGTGCTAGTTAATCATTTTATACCAGCACATAACATATACAAGGATGTAACCAGACAGTCCATTCTTTGGTCCATCAATGAAAGACTGGCTTTTTTAACAAACATGTCTTCATAATTATGTTGTAAATGTCCAGCATAATTCCCAGCACAGGCTAGTGCTAGTTAATCATTTGATACCAGCACATAACATGTACAAGGATTTAACTAGACAGTCCATTCTTTGGTCCATCAATGAAACACTGACCTTTTAAACAAACATGCCTTCATAATGATGTTGTAAATGTCCAGCATAATTCCCAGCACAGGCTAGTGCTAGTTAATAATTTTATACCAGCACATAACATGTACAAGGATGTAACCAGACAGTCCATTCTTTGGTCCATCAATGAAACACTGGCCTTTTAAACAAACATGTCTTCATAATGATGTCGTAAATGTCCAGCATAATTCCCAGCACAGGCTAGTGCTAGTTAATAATTTTATACCAGCACAAAACATGTACAAGGATGTAACTAGACAGTCCATTCTTTGGTCCATCAATGAAACACTGCCCTTTTAAACAAACATGTCTTCATAATTATGTTGTAAATGTCAAGCATAATTCCCAGCACTGGCTAGTGCTAGTTAATCATTTTATACCAGCACATAACATGTACAAGGATGTAACCAGACAGTCCATTCTTTGGTCCATCAATGAAACACTGGCCCTTTAAACAAACATGTCTTCATAATTATGTTGTAAATGTCAAGCATAATTCCCAGCACTGGCTAGTGCTAGTTAATCATTTTATACCAGCACATAACATGTACAAGGATGTAACCAGACAGTCCATTCTTTGGTCCATCAATGAAACACTGGCCCTTTAAACAAACATGTCTTCATAATTATGTTGTAAATGTCCAGCATAATTCCCAGCACAGGCTAGTGCTAGTTAATCATTTTATACCAGCACATAACATGTACAAGGATGTATTTAGACAGTTCAGTCTATTATCAATCAATGAAACACTGACCTTTTAAACAAACATGTCTTTATAATGGTGTTGTAAATGTCAGCATAATTCCCAGCACAGGCTAGTGCTAGTGAATCATTTTATACCAGCACAAAACATGTACAAGAATGTAATTAGACAGTACATTCTTTGGTCCATCAATGGAACACTGGCCTTTAAAACATACATGTCTTCAAAATGGTGATGTAAATGTCCAGCATAATTCCCAGCACAGGCTAGTGCTAGTTAATAATTTTATACCAGCACAAAACATGTACAAGGATGTAACTAGACAGTCCATTCTTTGGTCCATCAATGAAACACTGGCCTTTTAAACAAACGTGTCTTCATAATTATGTTGTAAATATCAAGCATAATTCCCAGCACAGGCAAGTGCTAGTTAATCATTTTATACCAGCACATAACATATACAAGGATGGAACCAGACAGTCCATTCTTTGGTCCATCAATGAAAGACTGGCTTTTTTAACAAACATGTCTTCATAATTATGTTGTAAATGTCCAGCATAATTCCCAGCACAGGCTAGTGCTAGTTAATCATTTGATACCAGCACAAAACATGTACAAGGATGTAACTAGACAGTCCATTCTTTGGTCCATCAATGAAACACTGACCTTTTAAACAAACATGCCTTCATAATGATGTTGTAAATGTCCAGCATAATTCCCAGCACAGGCTAGTGCTAGTTAATCATTTTATACCAGCACATAACATGTACAAGGATGTAACCAGACAGTCCATTCTTTGGTCCATCAATGAAACACTGGCCTTTTAAACAAACATGTCTTCATAATGATGTCGTAAATGTCCAGCATAATTCCCAGCACAGGCTAGTGCTAGTTAATAATTTTATACCAGCACAAAACATGTACAAGGATGTAACTAGACAGTCCATTCTTTGGTCCATCAATGAAACACTGCCCTTTTAAACAAACATGTCTTCATAATTATGTTGTAAATGTCAAGCATAATTCCCAGCACTGGCTAGTGCTAGTTAATCATTTTATACCAGCACATAACATGTACAAGGATGTAACCAGACAGTCCATTCTTTGGTCCATCAATGAAACACTGGCCCTTTAAACAAACATGTCTTCATAATTATGTTGTAAATGTCAAGCATAATTCCCAGCACTGGCTAGTGCTAGTTAATCATTTTATACCAGCACAAAACATGTACAAGGATGTAACTAGACAGTCAATTCTTTGGTCCATCAATGAAACACTGGCTCTTTAAACAAACATGTCTTCATAATTATGTTGTAAATGTCAAGCATAATTCCCAGCACTGGCTAGTGCTAGTTAATCATTTTATACCAGCACATAACATGTACAAGGATGTACCAGACAGTCCATTATTTGGTCCATCAATGAAACACTGGCCCTTTAAACAAACATGTCTTCATAATTATGTTGTAAATGTCAAGCATAATTCCCAGCACAGGCTAGTGCTAGTTAATCATTTTATACCAGCACAAAACATGTACAAGAATGTAATTAGACAGTACATTCTTTGGTCCATCAATGGAACACTGGCCTTTAAAACATACATGTCTTCGAAATGGTGATGTAAATGTCCAGCATAATTCCCAGCACAGGCTAGTGCTAGTTAATCATTTGATACCAGCACAAAACATGTACAAGGATTTAACTAGACAGTCCATTCTTTGGTCCATCAATGAAACACTGACCTTTTAAACAAACATGCCTTCATAATGATGTTGTAAATGTCCAGCATAATTCCCAGCACAGGCTAGTGCTAGTTAATAATTTTATACCAGCACATAACATGTACAAGGATGTAACCAGACAGTCCATTCTTTGGTCCATCAATGAAACACTGGCCTTTTAAACAAACATGTCTTCATAATGATGTTGTAAATGTCCAGCATAATTCCCAGCACAGGCTAGTGCTAGTTAATAATTTTATACCAGCACAAAACATGTACAAGGATGTAACTAGACAGTCCATTCTTTGGTCCATCAATGAAACACTGCCCTTTTAAATAAACATGTCTTCATAATTATGTTGTAAATGTCAAGCATAATTCCCAGCATTGGCTAGTGCTAGTTAATCATTTTATACCAGCACATAATATGTACAAGGATGAAACTAAACAGTCCATTCTTTGATCCATCAATGAAACACTGGCCTTTTAAACAAACATGTCTTCATAATTATGTTGTAAATGTCAAGCATAATTCCCAGCACAGGCTAGTGCTAGTTAATAATTTTATACCAGCACAAAACATGTACAAAGATGTAACTAGACAGTCCATTCTTTGGTCCATCAATGAAACACTGACCTTTTAAACAAATATGTCTTCATAATTATGTCCAGGATAATTCCCATCTCAGGCTAGTGCTAGTTAATCATTTTATACCAGCACAAAACATGTACAAGGATGTAACCAGACAGTCCATTCTTTGGTTCATCAATGAAACACTTGCCTTTAAAACATACATGTCTTCATATTTATGTTGTTAATGTCAAGCATAATTCCCAGCACAGGCTAGTGCTAGTTAATAATTTTATACCAGCACATAACATATACAAGGATGTAACCAGACAGTCCATTCTTTGGTCCATCAATGAAAGACTGGCTTTTTTAACAAACATGTCTTCATAATTATGTTGTAAATGTCCAGCATAATTCCCAGCACAGGCTAGTGCTAGTTAATCATTTGATACCAGCACAAAACATGTACAAGGATTTAACTAGACAGTCCATTCTTTGGTCCATCAATGAAACACTGACCTTTTAAACAAACATGCCTTCATAATGATGTTGTAAATGTCCAGCATAATTCCCAGCACAGGCTAGTGCTAGTTAATCATTTTATACCAGCACATAACATGTACAAGGATGTAACCAGACAGTCCATTCTTTGGTCCATCAATGAAACACTGGCCTTTTAAACAACATGTCTTCATAATGATGTCGTAAATGTCCAGCATAATTCCCAGCACAGGCTAGTGCTAGTTAATAATTTTATTCCAGCACAAAACATGTACAAGGATGTAACTAGACAGTCCATTCTTTGGTCCATCAATGAAACACTGCCCTTTTAAACAAACATGTCTTCATAATTATGTTGTAAATGTCAAGCATAATTCCCAGCACTGGCTAGTGCTAGTTAATCATTTTATACCAGCACATAACATGTACAAGGATGTAACCAGACAGTCCATTCTTTGGTCCATCAATGAAACACTGGCCCTTTAAACAAACATGTCTTCATAATTATGTTGTAAATGTCAAGCATAATTCCCAGCACTGGCTAGTGCTAGTTAATCATTTTATACCAGCACATAACATGTACAAGGATGTAACCAGACAGTCCATTCTTTGGTCCATCAATGAAACACTGGCCCTTTAAAGAAACATGTCTTCATAATTATGTTGTAAATGTCAAGCATAATTCCCAGCACTGGCTAGTGCTAGTTAATCATTTTATACCAGCACAAAACATGTACAAGGATGTAACTAGACAGTCCATTCTTTGGTCCATCAATGAAACACTGCCCTTTAAACAAACATGTCTTCATAATGATGTTGTAAATGTCAAGCATAATTCCCAGCACTGGCTAGTGCTAGTTAATCATTTTATACCAGCACATAACATGTACAAGGATGTAACCAGACAGTCCATTCTTTGGTCCATCAATGAAACACTGGCCCTTTAAACAAACATGTCTTCATAATTATGTTGTAAATGTCAAGCATAATTCCCAGCACAGGCTAGTGCTAGTTAATCATTTTATACCAGCACAAAACATGTACAAAGATGTAACTAGACAGTCCATTCTTTGGTCCATCAATGAAACACTGACCTTTTAAACAAATATGTCTTCATAATTATGTCCAGCATAATTCCCAGCACAGGCTAGTGCTAGTTAATCATTTTATACCAGCACAAAACATGTACAAGGATGTATTTAGACAGTTCAGTCTATTATCGATGAATGAAACACTGACCTTTTTTTTTTTTTTTGACAAACATTTCTTCATAATGGTGTTGTAAATGTCCAGCATAATTCCCATCTCAGGCTAGTGCTAGTTAATCATTTTATACCAGCACAAAAACATGTACAAGGATGTAACTAG